>OZ012740.1:82744580-82834534 GCA_963859935.3 Lathyrus sativus | reverse complement strand
ATAGAGATGCATGTACCGCTCCATCACCGTTGAATGTTTTGTCTTCACCATGGGCCGTTCTCTATGTGGGGCATTGACATGATTGGGGCAATCGAGCCGAAGGCTTCTAATGGTCATCGTTTTATCCTTGTTGCTATTGATTATTTCACCAAGTGGGTAGAGGCTGCCTCCTACACCAACGTGACCAAGCAAGTGGTTGCCCGCTTCCTCAGGAAAGAAATCATCTGCCGTTATGGAATCCCAAGCCGAATAATAACTGACAATGGCACCAATCTGAATAACAAGACTATGAAAGAGTTGTGTGACAGTTTCAAGATCACCCATCACAATTCTTCTCCGTACCGTCCTAAGATGAATGGGGCCGTTGAAGCTGCGAATAAGAATATCAAGAAAATCCTGCAAAAGATGGTTGTGACTTACAAAGATTGGCATGAGATGTTACCGTTTGCTTTGCATGGATACAGAACCTCAGTGAGAACTTCGACAGGGGCAACACCTTTCTCATTGGTGTATGGAATGGACGTCGTGCTCCCCATCGAAGTAGAGATACCTTCTTTAAGGGTGTTGATGGAAGCTGAACTTGAGGAAGCTGAGTGGGTTCAAGACAGATTGGATCAGTTGAATCTCATTGACGAGAAGCGCTTGATAGCCATGTGCCATGGGCAATTATATCAGAAACGGATGAAAAGAGCGTTTGATAAGAAGATTCGTATCCGTGAGTTCCGTCAAGGAGAGCTCATACTCAAAAAGATCTTGCCAGTGCATAAAGATATGCGTGGAAAGTGGATGCCCAATTATGAAGGCCCATTTGTTGTAAAGACCGTTTTCCTCCGGAGGGTCTCTGATACTTACAACAATGGACGGTGAAGAACTAGCACATCCCGTGAATTCTGATGCAGTCCGAAAATATTATGCCTAAAAAACCCGCTAAGTCGAAAACCTGCAAAAGGCGACTTAGGCAAAAGTAAGGGTTGAAAAAAGAAATAATAATAAAAAGCTCGCTAAGTTGAAAACCCGAAAGGGCGGTTTAGGCAAAAAGGAGCGTCCCGGTGGATTGAAAACCCGAGAGGGCGGTCCAGGCAAAAGTTAGGGACAAAGGCATTTCATTGCATCAGAGGACACTGATCATCGCGAACACACTTTCCGCATGAGAGCCATGTTTCAGTTCTTTCATCCTTGCCCAAAGCAAGATTCTGGATTAGTCTTAGTTATTTAGTGTCAGTAGGTGTCATTGGATTCAATGTAACCTTTTCCCATGTTGCCAATTTCAAAACATAATCATCTGCGGAGCTATGCCTTCAGCGAGCTGCCACCCTTTAATAACAAGATACCATTTTGTTACTTACATTCCTTGGTGCATTGCTCTTTGTTTTCTATTGTTATGCAAAATGCGTTTATTCTTAAAATTTGAAAATGAAAGGTGCATTGTAGATTTTTTTTCAAAACTGTTTTTCAAAAAACGAAATTGAAATATAAGAAATTACTTTGACTAGTGGAAATTTCGGAGGGATTTCTTCACTCCCCGAAAATATCATTATTGCAGAAACACTTTCAAATCATTGCTCTAACACAGTCCCCAGCGAGACTATAAGCTGACAACCTTTTCTTGGGTAACTCGAAAGTGTCCTTCAGGTTTTCCTCTCCCCATGTGAAGACATGATACTGTGCACCCAAGCAGATTACCTTCTCCCCAGAGAATTCAGAACTTTAAAACCAGATTTGGTTCTACCATTGATCCTTCTCACCCATGATTGACGTATTGGTTGCAGAGAACGCAGGGTATCTCCGTCGAGATGTTTATTTCATCTCTCGTCCCGTCTCTAGTCTGTTTCGTCAGCATACGCAAGGGCACAAACATCACATGCCTATTTCATTACATATTCATTACATATTCATTACATGCTCATTACATACTCATTTCATAACATCTTGCATACATAAACATTAACATACATAGACATTAACATACATAGACATTAACATACATTCACATTAACATATGCAGTAACATATGCGTTAGCATTCACAGGTTCATTGTGTTTCACCATAATTGGTTGTTACCGCCGAGTAACTGGGTTGGTCCATTCTCTCCAAATAGATTGTCAGCCCTAAGCATAAAATACATATGTGTTTCCAAGTTTCCCTACGGAGCTCGATCCTCGTGGATGACGGTTACTTCAGTTATCTTTCCTCGCCAGGATAAGATATTTACCCTTCGAGATCATTCCCTCGATGGAGTCTTGATTACCAGTCTTCTTTCTAGCTCGATCCTAGATTGAATCTCAGTCTTGTCGGTCGTCAATCCCAACCGGACGTGCATTTATTTTGCACCATCTGAAGATTTTCACCATACCATGACAGGTACGCGACTGCTCTCAGGCCCGAGAAGTTTATCACTGTACCCGGACGTGCATTTATTTTGCACTATCTTTCAACCGCAATCCTTTACAGATACACGCCAGTTCACGCCTGGAAAATCTATCAGTACAACACTTTACAATCCTACATGTTACAACATCGGTACAACACTTTACATCTCTACAACATCGATATACAACATTTCTCACCTAAGAAGCCGATCCTATCTTCGTTATGACTCGCAGCAAATGGCCATCTCCATGGAGCAGTTGGGCTTCCATTTACATGTCGTCTTGAAGTATAGGGGGTTTTGAACCAAATCGTATTCAAGAGAGCACGATCTTGAAATACGGGGAGGTTTGAGCGGAATCATATTCAGGAGAGCACGATTCTGAATTATGAAGAAGTTCATTTATCCTTTAGTAAAAGAAGAAACCAAATCGTATTCAGGAGAGCACGATCTTGAAATACGGGGAGGTTTGAGCCGAATCATATTTAGGAGAGCACGATTCTGAAGTATGAGGAAGTTCAATGAGCCCTTTTCATATTCGGGAGAGCACGATTCTGAAGTATGAAGAATTTCATTTACAAGAAAGAGCCGAATCATATTCAGGAGAGCACGATTCTGAAGTATGAGGAAAGTTCAATTAGCCCCTTTTCATATTCGGGAGAGCACGATTCTGAAGTATGAAGAATTTCATTTACAAGAAAGAGCCGAATCATATTCAGGAGAGCACGATTCTGAAGTATGAGGAAGTTCAGTTCACCCTTTTCATATTCAGGAGAGCACGATTCTGAAGTATGAAGAATTTCATTTACCCGAAAGAGCGGAATCATATTCAGGAGAGCACGATTCTGAAGTATGAGGAAGTTCAGTTAGCCCTTTTCATGTTCAGGAGAGCATGATCTTGAAGCATGAAGAAGTTTATTTATCCTTCAGTAAGAGAAGAATCAGAATCGTATTCCAGGCGCCGACCTTAAATGCGAGAAGATTTATTTATCAGATAAGCAGCAACCTCTTTATTTGAGTGCTTATCCATTTTGGCACATACGTCCCTTCCAACGATAAGTGACAGTTCTCCCCTCGAGAAGCTTATCAGGGCATTTCCCATTAAAGTCCATTTATTTTGGCATACAGCCGGTCTTTACCCTGTATATTTGTTACGGAGTTCCGAAAAGTCCGTTTGATCCTGTCACGAGAGATAGTTTACAGAAGCGTGGATGTTATTCTTTGCTCAATGCTCCAGCATTCTGTAATCGATCTTGCAATCGTACGTGATCCAGTTTTATTTTTAGATTCCCCAGTGGAGGCAGTCTCATAGGTACCATCTCCAGTTGAGAATCTCGTTTTCTAAAAAAGACAATTGGTCGTGTTCGCACCAGTTGACTATCATTTTTAGAATTCCCCAGTGTTGTACTGTGTCCCAGCGCGTCGTTTTCCCCCGGTGTGTTCTTCTCGTAGTATCTGTCCCTGTGTCGTCGTAGTCGTCAGCATTTTCGCATTCATCATTCCAGCATACGCATCATATCATATTCATGGCATCATCTGCATTAAGCTGTCCTCGCTTTGTCCATAGCATTGCATATCGTCGCATATAAGGGCAAAATTTTCGGTTACCCTATATTTAAATCTCTCCACCACGATTCCTCGAGTCTCTGTCACTCAAATCGTCCGGTGTAGCTATTTAAATAGGGGCAACTGTAACACCCTAAATTTTACCCTTATATTTAGTCAGTCATTTCGCATATCACCTCATCTGTGCATTTGGCTAACCACTAACAAGTTATGGAGGTGTTTGTTTTGCAGATTTGGTTCCAGGGGTATTTTGGTCATTTTACGCAAATTCTGCTAATTCCTTGAAGACGGGCTGTTATTAAGTTCTGAGGCGTTTATTTACGTGGGTTTGATATCAATTTGGTTTGGAAAGTCTGATCTGTGGAACGGGGTTTAACAAGAGATCATTCTTCTATCTTCCAGTTCATCTTTAGAGGGACAACAGTGAAAACTTCTACTGATTATTGGAGCTTATTCATGTCAAAGGTATTAAGATTGGATCGGATTAATTCAAGGATATTCGACTGATGAATCGTATGTTGAGATGTTTGTGAATTAAATCATGGAGAAGAAATGGAAGATGATTTTAATAAATATGTGAAGTTCATTCATAATATTTTATTATTATTACAATTTGTAAAGAGAATTTGGATAGAAAGTTGAATTTTATTCATAATATTTCATCACGATTTACAAAAGGGAAATAATTTGGATAAAAAATGTATTATTGAATTATTTCATAATGCTTTTTTTATTACAAAGTTACAAAAAAAGGTGTATATCCTAAAAAGTCCTAAGCCCTAAAATTTCTAAGTATCCTTCTTGATGTCCTTTGAGCTTCTCCGCAAAGTCTCCGATTCACCTGCACATCAAAACAGAACAAACAGTATAGAAAAAATGTTAGAAGTTGTTTTTGACACTCTCAGAACAGTGTCATCATTGAGTGCCGGGAGTGGCACAACCGAAGTTGCGTCCCTACCCCCGTTACCGATCCGCGCCGTTGGCGTCAGATCAGGTAACACCTGTTCTTATCGTTACGGGACATCCGAGAGATAGAAGTGATAAAAGAAGCGGGACTGTTTCGTTTTGCCGCGATTGGATTTCCGAACTGATACGAGAGTAAGGCAACATAGGCGAATTTGGAACCCAGACCCGGATGCCGGCAGGTCTGAGTCATTTTTTTTCCACACCTGAAAATCCGCAAACACATCAATACCAGGTTCAGCATTCAGAACTCAAAACCCAAAACAATTCATAAGTTGCCATAGGTAAGGGAAAATACAAACCAAACCATGGCATCAAACTGCATCAATTCTGAACAGGACAGAAAATACAAACCAAAACTATGGCATCAAAAGGCAAGTTCGTGCGCAAGAGCAGGAAAAGAACATTCAACAAATCTGTCACACAAGGTGTAGTTCCTGTTGACAGAAAAGTATTCAACAGGGGTCCAAAGAAGCACAACAGCATCAAACATGGTTTAGCAGCGAGGCTATCACGAAGTAATCACATCAGTTCAGAATGCAAACAACACAAAACCATGACAGAAAGATAGACCAAATGTGCAAGCACATTGGAAAAACAAATTACCAAACACATGGCTCAGTTCATCAACATCATAGCCCAAATCATCATTACCAATTCAATCAGAGCAACCTGCCAAAACTGCACAGAAGAGTCGAAGTTCAGACAATCAAAAACTCATGGCATCATTCACAACCAAACCGATATTGGCGCAACGTCAGCTCGCAAGGAGTGTTCTGAATCAATGAATGAACCGAGTTATATGCCACCTGGAAATCACATCAAAAGGATCAGAAAAGGATAAGTCAGTTTATCATAAGCAGCTCCCACTGAAACAAACCAAATATCCAGTAAATGGATATCCAATTGTATAACAGTAAATTACAACACACTAAGTTTTATGTCTAAGACTCCTATTTATAATAATAATAGTAACTGCTAATAACCGCTAATAACCTCCTTAGGCCATCTATCTTGACAAGTGTCAGACCGCATGCAGTCCTTTATCCGATGAGAGCCACTTGTCCCTTCTTAGTCATAAGAAAATATAACTACTCCCTCCAAGATTCGAATTTCAAAAACTCACTTCGTCCCTGTCTTCTAAATCTCGGTCGAAGACCACTTCGCTTGCTTAGGTCGAAGTGTTTAATTTCAAGACTTCAATTTTCCTAAGTCCTTGGAAGACTTGTAGGTCTTTTTAATATGTTGAAAATAGCCTCCAACATGAGTCGTCGAATTGGTGAGCTAACACTGTGTATTTTAATTTTCTATTGTAACCCTTAATCACGTACACCCATACTCACGCACAACCACGATACACTCTCTCACAACAGCCCATCTGATCTCCAACGGATCAGATCGGACAACCCACACCTGCGTTCCCACGGTAAGCCCTCGTAAAGCCACCACACCAGATCCTCGTTCCGCCCTATTAATTAATCTCCGTTAACCACCACCATTAAAACTCTAATCAACTTTAATTATTTTATTTAATTAACCCATTAATTTAATTAATCAACCTAATAATTAATCATTTCATCTAATCAGTTTTTTTATTAAAACAACTAAAACCAATTTTATTTAAATTTCACCCCCCTTTTACATTTAGTTTGTTTATTTTAAATAACTTTCTTTTAAACTAATTAACACATATTTTAATTTATTCACTTTTAATCAATTTAACAAACCTTTTATAACATAATAAAAATGTACTTCATTTAATCTTAATTTACCCCTTTTACTTAATAAAATCTCCCTAATAATAAAATAAGGAAATTTCTTTTTAATAACCAATAACCAATTCATTTAATAATTAACTTATTAGGAACCTTTTTTTTAAGTAATCCAACTTCACTAAGAATTATTTTCTTAATTTAATTCAACTTTCTCACTAGAAACAGTAAAAAAAATCAATCTCACTATTAATAAATCAAATACAACTTTTTCTCCTAAAATCAATTTCATATAAAATTAATACAACATTTCCCCTTAAAAATCAAATTCACTTATAATTTGTAATCTAACAAAATAATATAATTTTCTCATAAAAACGATCTCTTCCTAAAACCCACTCAACCCTGGCCTAAAAGCAATCAACATCGTGAATCCAATTCAATCGTGCACGCTTTCCGTTTCCGTCTGCACTTCACAAATTCACACTCACTTAGCGCTTCTCATGCGTGTGTATGTTTTATCTTTTTCTGCAATTTATCTTATCGCATTTACTCTTATCGCATCACATTCCGTCCAAAGGAAAAAACCTACACATGATTCAACAATTGTGTGTAGTGCACATCATTTGCATCATACTCCCTTACGATCCTTGATCCCATTCAAGTCGATCTTTTAGGACAGATCCTACCCCATAGGAAGGACCGTTCTTTATCTTTACAACATAGAAAAAAACAAACAATCAACTCAAAAAACAATATTCAAACACATTAGAGTAAAGATGCCAAATCATCTTAAGCGAGATAGAATCTCCACCCCACATCAATACAATCAATACCGTAGGAACTTTGCCTTAAGAGAGATAGAGGCGTACATCGTCGATCAATATCCGAGTACTTGAGTCTTTCTCTTAAGACGATGCAAAGACTATTTTCCTATAACTTGTGGCGGTTAAATCTCTCTTAAAATGACAACTCACCTTTTCTCCTAAAATCAATCAATCAACTACCCTAAACCTGTAGGAACTTTGACCACAGTCAAAGGATTCCTCAAACCCTTTAGGGGAACTACAAATACTCTGATTCCACTTCCGTAAGGATATGTAGGCATAAGATGCGATATCTTATCGAGTATACTTAGAAGTAAACCCCTAGGTCTTTCAACCATTAAGAAGATAAACACTTAGCAATAAACAAACATAAAACAAGAGGTTCCTGTAGAGTACTACAGAAGCTTAGGATGCTAGTACCTTCCCTAAGTTTAACTGACCCCCGAACCTATAACTCTCTAGCTTGCATTTGCATTGCATTGTGGGAATTTCGATCTTTATCCTTCCTTTGGGACAAATCAAAGTTCGGTTGCAAAATGAATTAAAGATTCAAACTAATCAAGAGTTTGGTATCCGATTTTCACCGCGACAGTCAGGTCCAAGCCGTTTGAATAGGGGCAGCTGTTGCACCCCAAAATTTGCCCAACCTTTTTCTTTACCTAGAGTCTGGTAGGACTTCTACTCCTTAGGGTTGTCTTTTCTATGGAGAAATGGAAGGCGTTATCGCTGTCAAAACAAGAAGAACTGAGTAAGAACTTGTTTCTCTTCTGTTTTTCAACAAATAGAGATCTGGAGAATGTTCTGTGAAATGGTCCGTGGAGTTTCGACAAAAACCTACTTGTTCTTGCACAAGTGTCCGGGGAAGAGCAACCCTCGGCGTTGAATATGCACTTTAGAAGTTTTTGGGTAAGGGTCTATGAACTCCCTTTGATGCTCAGAACTGAATGAATGGCGTACAAACTAGGTGGAATTCTATGAGCTTTTGAGGAAATGGGTCTAAAAGATGTCCATAAAAATGGTAGATTCCTCCGGTTGAAGGTCACACTACATCTAAAACTTCCGTTGAAAAGAGGCATGGTGGTGAGATTTAATGACAAAAACTTGAGAGTCTTCTTCAAGTACAAAAGAGTTCCAACTCTATGCTTTATCTGCGAGAGATTAGGCCATGAGCTGAAAGATTGCGAGGCAATCGAGTATATGAGTGAAGAAGGTCTCGAAGAACTTGAAGAGAAGGATATGTCATATGGCCCTTGGATGTAGGAATCTCCGCTCCCTAGGGTACAGGTAGAACTCAAGAAGGAATCCACTTCCAGTTCTTGCAGTAGGAGCGTCTTTAATGCTTCCTCTGGTAACAGTAAGTGCGAAAGTAAAGGAAAAGAGAAGGATGGGGATGAAGAAGTTAAAAAGGTAGGGGGTAGGACGAAAGATGGGAACTTTGAGAAGCCTCTAGGCACTCTCCTAATTGGCCAGCATCAGGAAAACTTGGAAATTGAGGCAGTGGCTGAATCCCTTGGAGCGGTGGATATCTCTAACAAAGGAACGAGTAATCTAGGGAAAGCAATTATGTAGGTCCAAGGAAGAAAGGCCCCATCCAAGTGTAGAAGCTGGAGAAGGAATTTGGTAAAAGTCAGGTGGTAGACGTTATGATTGTGGAAGCTAGAGAAGAAATTTGGTAAAAGTCAGGTGGTGGACGTTATGATTGTGGAGGGTTCTGTAGAGGAATGTGGAAGCGACGAAAAGAAAAGGAAAAGTCTCAATGGTGACAAGGTTGACAATCTAGTATCAGAGGTGGTGTTGGAAGACCAACACCGCCTATCCCAATGAAAATATTAAGCTGGAACTATAGGGGTTTGGGGAATCCCCGTGCAGTTGGAGCCTTCTTGAGGCTCATCCATCTTGAAAACTCCAGTGCTCTATTTCTTATGTAATCGTGTCTAAAGAAAGAGGAAGTTCTGACTATTAAAGTTAAAACTAGTTTCAGTGAGTGTTGGATTGAGGATTGCATGGGGAGTGGAAGAGACAAAGTGGGTGGATTATGTATGAGGGCATAGAGTCTGGGCTATTTGAGAGACATGACAATAATGTGGTTGCCCTTGCACGTGTCATTCTTAGCGAGTCCCAGAATGCCACGGGTTACTGCCGGCATAAGAGGAGCCAAGGGGTTAGGATTAGGTATACGCAGTAGGTTATGTTTTTTTTTTGTATTTTGGGGTGTTTTTTTTATTATGGGATATTTTTTTAATTAGTACATTACCTTGTTCTATGATGTTCGTATTTATTAATGTTTGAATCAAATCATGGCACTGTTAGTCGAATTAAAATGACTATTGATTTGATAAAATAAAAACTTAGAACATTGTTTCTACCCAAGATGTATGTAGTTAAGATTCTGAAGATGCATATCTGAAATAATATTGTTTAAATAGGTTAAAATGCACTCAATGGTGTTTTTGGAGATGCATTACCAAATATACTCTAGAAAATTCCGTCGATGCATCTCCAGATTAATTTTTGGAAAAATTGAAGTAGTTGCTTGATTTACGAAGGATAAGGTGATTAAAAATGCATCTAGTGAGATGTGTCTCCAAAACACTTGAGAGAAATTTTAAATTTGCATAGGTGTGAGTCACGCATAAAGTAGAAAAAGAATTTCCCTTAAATATTGATCTTCCACTCTAAAAGTGAAATCTAATGACTCTATACGCTTTAATTTTGTTCAATCCAAAATGCAAAAATGCATGGTACATGAACAAAACCATACGGTGCATAAGTAAGAGTATATATGTATCTCTATCTTTCATATGACGTACTTATGTTGGCTTAAAACCACATTATTATATTTTAATATATTATAAATATGTATATTTATCTTTCATATGACGTACTTACGCTGGCTTAAAACCACGTTATTCTATTTTAATATATTATAAATAAATTATATTAAATATCTTATCATTTAAATAAGTAAAACATGTAATGTAGGTACAGACAGACGCATAAAATGATTCAACTGTTTTTTATAAATAATATTGAAATATGGTATATGGAGTCTAACCACTTAATTTATATAAAAAAATATGAAAACAAATCATTCTAACTATACAAAATATTCATTGTAAGTGCTCTTGATTGGCTGCATTTTGTGGCAAAACTTTAGAGTATGCATGTATGTCATACTGAATGCTAGGACATACTTAATGATGTGTGTACAGGGTAAGTTAATTATAAGTTAACTTAGTTAAGTTGAATGTCATACAGAATGTCAAAACATTGAACGTATGACATCCAGCGGGCAAATTTGTTTTTCTGGTATCTATAAACCAGGAAACAGAATAGGAGCTCAAGCTGGATATCAGGAGATTTTCTAGAAGCCCTAGGCGAACTAAAAGATCCCTGAATTAAGTGGCAAGTGTGCAAAACCTATTTTATGAGTAAAACCTGAACAACAACTCTTGACATCAGAAGAATATAGAATGCAGATTGCATAGTCCTTGTAAGTGAAGAAGGCTAGTTTTCACGTGTGAATTCTGTCTAGGAATACTTGTACTCCGAGCAATTGTCTGGTGGATAATTTGCATTAGATAGGTAGATTCTAGGTTGTGTCTCACTCAAAGTTGTGAAGCAAGAGTGTGTGAGTTCTTGATCAAAGTTGTGAAGCAAGATCAACGTGTGTATAAATACGTGAGAACAACATGAGCTAGGCAGGTACAACAGGTGGAAGAACAAGGAGAACTAGCTTGAACATATGTGCCTTTGTGCATATGAGATTAGACTTGCATGCTTGCAGGTGTAACCACAAGTGCAACTAGTGAAATGAGTGAGAGCAGCTGATAGTGCTTGCAGGTGTAACCACAGGTGCAGCTGATGAAATGAGTGATTGCAGCTGATAGTGCTGTTAGCAATGAAGTGATATGTATTTCTAGCTTGAATATGAATGCATGTGTGTTAGAACTAGGAGCTATGTGATGAAGAAGCTAGGAGCTAACCTTGTGTGTGACTTCAGAATGTCATTCTGAAGGTCTGAACATCCACATGATGAATGTTAGTATGAGTGACTGCTGTATGAGCAGGTGAAGTGTTCAACTGATAAAGTGCATCAGTTGAGGGGGAGTAACTCTGTGTGTTACTCACTCAGCAAAGAGTGTCATCTATAGTGGTATTCTACAGATAGTTAACAAAGTGAACTAACAGTAAGAGCTAACTAAGACTCAGTGGCTTGAGCTAGTAACTATCCTGCATGACATGACACATCATAAGTCTTCTGCTGTGTGTAAACTCTGGTATGGTAACAAGGTGTTTTAGCCAAAACTTTTCCAAAGGGGGAGTTTGTAAGTGCTCTTGATTGGCTGCATTTTGTGGAAAAACTTTAGAGTATTCATGTATGTCATACAGAATGTTAGGACATACTTAATGATGTGTGTGCAGGGTAAGTTAACTATAAGTTAACTTAGTTAAGCTGAATGTCATACAGAATGTCATAACACTAAACGTATGACATCCAGCGGACAAGTTTGTTTTTCTGGTATCTATAAACCAGGAAACAGAATAGGAGCTCAAGATGGATATCATGAGATTTTATAGAAGCCCTAGGCGAACTAAAAGATCCCTGAATTAAGTGGCAAGTGTGCAGAACATTGAAAATAGGTTTGTTATGAGTAAAACCTATTTTATGCACCAAGGCCCAAAAAGGACTGACAACTGCTATAAAGATCAGAAGATGTAATCCTGAACAACAACTCTTGACATCAGAAGAATATAAAGTGCAGATTGCAGAGTCCTTGTAAGTGAAGAAGGATAGTCTTCACGTGTGAATTTTGTCTAGGAATACTTGTACTCCAAGCAATTGTCTGGTGGATGATTTGCATTGGATAGGTAGATTCTAGGCTGTGTCTCACTCAAAGTTGTGAAGCAAGAGTGTGTGAGTTCCTTGATCAAAGCTGTGAAGCAAGATCAAGGCGTGTATGAAGTGTCTCTTCATATTGTCTTCTGTAATTGTTTGATATCACTGTTGTGTGATTAAGGGGGAGTGAGTGGGTATACTCAGGTCTAGAGTGTCTCTAGGCTGAATTTTAATTGGGTAGGTTTTAAGTGAGGAGTGCAAACTGTGTTGTTTGACTCTGAATTAATTATGCTAATAGTGAAGTTCCCCCTGGCTTGGTAGCCCCCAGTTGTAAGTGTTGTTGACACTAAACTGGGTAAACAATTGATGTGTTATTTACTGCTTTTAATTATCCCTGATTATTAGCTATTAAGTAGCAGATGTCACAGTGGATGTTATAACTTTAGAAATAACATCCATCGTGTGCTTGCCAGAATTTTCATTCATTAATCCAAAACTTTGTGTCATGGATCAATTTCTTACAAATTTTCAGTACCACTTTTCACTTCATGACATTTTTTAACAACACGTTTTCTCCCAACCAAATACTGTTGCACAATAAGCACAGAAGACTGCGTACCAAAGCTATTTGAAGCCAATATGTCACCTATAACACTAGGTTCAGAATGGTTACACCATTCCAACAACCTCAAAAAGATCACCGAGTTCTTACCACTTCCTTGTCCAATAATGTACAAATCATATCCAGGTTTGTCAATATCGTTAAGAAGCATTGGAATCTCTTCGCCGGTATTCGAATGGACTTCCTTCTCTGAGTAAATAATGGAATCGTTATTGTTCAATGCCTTGTGCCTGAAGGAAATTATACACTCTTCATCCAACTCTTTTTGCATCACATTGTCTATAATAGTTGACAACATTTCGTGACGAGACTTGCTTTTTTCCATTTTTTGTTTTGTTTCATCTGCAGCCTTACCTAACAAATTGATCCTCACAACATGTATTTGGGTTCCTGGATGCCCCGCCATTCTCCATGCAATAGACAAGGCTTCACAGTCGTCAGGTCCACCGATAAAAATCATTATAATGGGCAGTTTTATTTTTAACAACGATCTTAAACCGTGGTCCACCAAGATCCCTACTGAACAAGGTGCTTGTTGTAGCACATTCTTATTTATCTCACAATGTTAATTGTGGATCATTTTCGGGGCATCTTCTATTGTTGAGAACTCTTTGTGAAAGGGAAGGAGAATTAGGCTCGCGCGTTTCTCTTCGGCAACATTGTAAATATCCTCGTGGATAGTTGTGTAGGACGAGACATCACTTGACATGTCAAACCTAACCCCATTGTATTGTTCTACGAGTTTTTCAAATGCATTGGTTATGCTCTCAAACTCTAGTTGTGATCCATAGTTGGTTGCTTATGTTCCACCAACTGTGCTGTTTGAATTATCAATTTGGGAAACAAGAATAGTTGTGCCATGTCTAGTGAGTTGAACTAGGTGAGTTATAGAGACATGTATAGGTGAAAGTCTAGTAGCATTTGTGGTTTCAATGACAAGGATCATGTTATTGGCGTGTCTAACATTGTGGACACAAGCGACGATTTGAAGCTCCATATTTAACCTCAGTTTTTGGAAGGTCCTTAATTATGATTGCATGAATTCAATTTTTGGTTTGTATATTGCATTGATCAAGGGAGAGACCATCACATTCGTTACTATAATAGCAAGCATCATAACCATGAAAGTATATGGATCCAAAATCTACAAAGAAAGACGAAAAAACAATAACTTAATTAAAAGGCCGTTTCATTTAAATCATGCAAAATAAAAAGTTAGTAGTTTAAAATTACCCTTTTGTCCCAAGCAACATTCAGTAGTATGACAACCATGATACCCTTGGTGTTGAGAAGCAATCCAATGGCAACTCAGTCTCGAGCAGGCATATCGAAAAAGAAAGTGACAACCAGAGAGCTCAAAACTTTAGGTATGGATAACAAAAGCATAATCAACAACATTAAACCTGCATTTTTATGCTTCAAAAGTAAAGGTAAGTTGAGTCTAAAACCAAATCCAGCAAAGTAAATAGGACAAAGAATCCCAGAAACAAAATCAGTTGTCATTTCCAAAACCATATAAGCAAACTTTCCACGAGGCAAAATTAATCCAAACACAAAAGCTTCAACAATAAGATGTGTACCAAGACAATCTGTAATGTACGAACAAATAAACACTCCCGTCAACACGTCCAACAGGAGTGATTTTCGCCACGTGTTCGTACTTGTTTTATGTTCAATCATTGGAGTAAGGATAGGTCTCACCACAATAAAGCAAAAAACTATGAACAACAAAGTAGAGATTACTGAGAGATAAGGCTTTCCACCTCTACTCGAATAAGGAATCAACAACGTGAACATTACCCAACCATATGAATCGGTTAACATAGATGTTGTCAATGCATCTTTTCCAAGCTTTGTATATAAAAGTTTAAGATTTGCTAAGATTCTTGCAAGGACAGGGAAAGATGTTACAAAAAATGTTAAAATCCAGAATAAATATGCTTCGCCGTGATTTTCTTTTGGTGTTTGTGCGAAAACATCATTTTTATCTATAAGGTTTTGTGGTAGATCTAGAAATCCAACACCAAATAACATTGGTGTCACAATGCTAGTAATTGTTATGCTTGTACCTTTCTTCCTTGATTTTAAGATGGTGTCTGCGTTCAATTCTAATCCACTCAGGAACACATAGTACATTATTCCTAAGTTTGCAAAGGTTTCAACGAGTAGGATTTCATATTGACCATAAAACAAGGGAAATACCCATTTGAAATTTCCCAAGAGAGTTGGACTCAGAGTAAAACCAGCCTGCATTATAGAAAGTTCAGAAATTATTATATTTTTTTATCTCTCATTTATGAAATGCAATCTTAATGTATGAACTTATATGTTTTTACGTTGAAAATTCAATGTGACTAATTATCATGTGTATCAATGATTCAAATTTACGGGCAAAAGAAAGAAAGAAATATATGACAAATGAATACTTACCAACACCTGTTCAATAATGAGGGGCACACGAAGGGACTTGAGGACAAAGTAGAAAAGCCGAGAAACAAAAATACCATAAGCAATTTGGAGATACAAAAGAGGAACGCGTTTTACCATAACATCACCAGTCATCCAGATATTGTTTGAAGCACTAAATGATACAATATAACATGCATAATTTGCCATCTCCATCTTTTCTTATATTGTTCTTTCTTCTCTACGAGGCCTCTTGATTAATTTCTTATGTTAATGTGTGTTTTTTCTTCTCATTTAAATAATATGTTTCTTTTACCTGAATAACATGCAAAGTTATTATGAATATTGATGTATTAGAGCTGGCAAATGCAGTTTACTTATTGCAAATACAGTTTACATTGTTTGTTGCTAGTATCTTCCAGAATGCTGAAATTTTCATAATCTATGATGAGATATATGGATTTTGATGATAGTTATTTTGTAATAAGCATTACGTATATTTAGATTTTAGACATATGACTTAACCGCTATTAGTTACTGAAAACAAATTCAAATTGATGAAAACTAACTAATGATGACGGTATCAGGTATCGATTAAATATGTACGATGCCGATATCCAAATGTCTTCTTTTATTTAAAGAATTCAATTATTTCAACTAATAAGAAATATGTATATGCACCAATTTATTCTTATATTTAAATATTATCTATGTGAAATATAATTTTACATAATTATTCTTATGGATAAATTTTATAAACTTACTTTCACAAATTAACTCAAACTAAAAAATTACATATGTTTGAATGATCGATAATTAGTTACTTTAAAAAAATGTGAATTTATAGCAAGAATGCATTTTTTTAAATAACAAAACAATACTGACATTTTAAAATTTTTTGAAAATATTAAAAAAAAATTTCAAAATTGTTTAAAAAAATAATGAGAGACATTAAGTTAGATAAATAAAAATATAAAAGAAAAATGTATAAATACAAAATTAAAATTCTAAATTAAAAAAAAAATTATTTTACATAATTTGAGATAAAATAATTATCCTGTCTATTTAATTATCAATCGTTCATAGAGGATTAATAAGAATAAGACTGCTTTTTTATTAAAAAAAAGTTTATCATAAATTTTTTAACATAATAGACCCAAAAAATAAGCATATTAATATTTTTACTATAGAAATATGCAACTTTTATCTTAAGCACCTTTAAAGGTGAACACATAATTGATTAAATTTAACATGAAACTATTTTAAACACGGATAAGGCTTAGTCAACAAAACCTTCGCTTAGCTTCCAGAGTCACATAGCTATAAAGCCCTTGGTCAAACTGAGCCTGAATCTGACACTTTCTAGATGCTGCAAATGTTCATAAAATCTAGAGGTATATAACCAATTCAAAATTTCAATAAGAAAATCAAGAAATAATACTTCGAATATATGCCACAAGATTTGGCACTATAACATTGTAAAGGTTTTAGAATTATTAGAATATATGCAATGAAGGTGTCTTTTGTTTTGTAAACATCACATTGTATAATAAAAATACTCTCTAATGATCTAGTAAAGTAAAAACAACAGTATTCTCTGATGATGCAGCTCATGTTTGATGCAGACTCACAACAAACTACCCATTATTATACTAATTAATTAATGAATGAATAAGACATCACATCAATATCATGTCATAATGATTAAAAGATTGGCTATGATAGTCCTAAATCCTTAGTGAGAGAAGGTCCCTCCTCTCTCTAGAAAGCTTAACGTGCTTCTGTCTCCTATTACCCAAGGGTTCTGTGAGTTTTTCTCCATTTCTTTGATTTTTTCCTCCTACGACTGTTGGTTTCTCCTCCTTAGTCTGGTAGGTCTTCTGCTCTTAGGGTTGTCTTTTCTATGGAGAAATGGAAGGCGTTATCGCTGTCAAAAGAAGAATAACTGAGTAAGAACTTGTTCCGCTTCAGTTTTTCAACAAAGAGAGATTTGGAGAATGTTCTGTGAAATGGTCCGTGGAGTTTCGACAGAAACCTACTTGTTCTTGCACGAGTGTCCGGGGAAGAGTAACCCTCGGCGTTGAATATGCACTTCAGAAGTTTTTGGGTAAGGGTCTATGATCTCCCTTTAATGCTCAAAACTGAATCAATGGCGTACAAACTGGGTGGAATTCTAGGAGCTTTTTAGGAAATGGGTCTAAAAGATGTCCATAGAAATGGTAGATTCCTCCGGTTGAAGGTCACACTAGATCTAAAACCTCCGTTGAAAAGAGGCACGGTGGTGAGATTTAAAGACAAAAACTTGAGAGTCTTCTTCAAGTACAAAAGAGTTCCAACTTGATGCTTTGTCTGCAGGAAATTGGGCCATGAGCTGAAAGATTTCGAGGCAATCGAAGATATGAGTAAAGAAGGTCTCGAACAACTTGAAGAGAAGGATCTTTCATATGGCCCTTGGATGCAGGCATCTCCGCTCCCTGTAACATCCTAATTTTCCATACACTAAATAATATATCTAATTAGATTTGATATTTTAGCAATGCTAGTTATTAAAAACTAAATGTTGAAACTAACACTTATAATAATTAATTTATTAATTAATTACCTTATTTATTTATTTATTACATTTATTCTTCAATTTGAATATGATCGTTTCATTTTACAAACTAAACTTTGATTAATACTTAAAACACTTAACTTTAAGTTAATTAATTATTCATATTATTATTATTATCATTATTGTTGTTGTTGTTGTTTTGTTATTATTATTAATTGATTTTATTTTATTTGAATATTATCACTTTATTCTACAAACTAATTAGTAAATAAAATAATCTTAAGTCAATAAATATATCAAATAACTATCCTTGTTACCATTTTTATCATTATTAATATTATTATTATTATAAAAGATATATATATATATATATATATATATATATATATATATATATATATATATATATATATATATATATATATATATATATATATATATATATATATATATATATATATATATATATATATATATATATATATATATATATATATATATATATATATATATATATATATATATATATATATATATATATATATATATATATATATATATATATATATATATATATATATATATATATATATATATATATATATATATATATATCATTTTCTATTAATATCCTACATGATATTATGTCATAAAATCAAGCTCCCATACCTTTGTCATAAATTATTTTCACAAAGTCATACTAGAACACCTAAAAGACTATTGATGTAAGATTAGTAAATATTTGATAGAGACATTTACTAGCAAGAGTTGAAAAATTGGAAGGTATGGGCAAAAGAAGATAAAGTTATGTTATTTTAATATTTTACCACTAGTATAAATAGGGGTCTTTTCCACCCCATTTTCATTCACTCATTCACAAATCATCTTTCTTACTTCTTTACTTCTTTCCTTCTCTAATTTCTTTATATAGCAATATTAGTTTTAGTTATCGAAGTCACGATATCGGTTCGTAACTTTTAGAGTATTTTGTGGTAAAAGTTCTTCTAAAGTTTCCAAGGAGTTTTATACGTCAAAGTTCTGCCCAAATCATTTTCATAAGTAATCGGTAAGCCGTTATAATGTCCATTTTACTTTAATTATATTATTTTAATTATGTTATCTATATAAAGGTTATTTTAGAATTTCTATGCAAATTCCGTTCAGACGTCGAGATATTGAACTTATAAAGTCCAAAATAAATTTTACCATTTTAAGTCGTTATAAAGCCCAAATTTTATTATAGTTCAAATATTATTAGAAATATACTCTTGACAATT
Source organism: Lathyrus sativus (assembly GCA_963859935.3). NCBI lineage: Eukaryota > Viridiplantae > Streptophyta > Magnoliopsida > Fabales > Fabaceae > Lathyrus > Lathyrus sativus. The sequence continues at coordinate 82,815,399 of OZ012740.1, read as the reverse complement.
TTCTAAAACAAACAAATTCAAAAGGAGGCATAATATAATTTATATTTGAATTTAATAATTATTTAAATATAATGGAGGTTATTATTATATATTTAAATAAATAAATATTTCAAGTTATAACGGGATTATGTTTAATTAACCATAAATTATATTCTAACTATTTCATAAATTTCGTACAATCCAACGGTTATCATAAATTAGGTTCTTGGCAAAGATCGGAGACAACGCTCGTGGACTTTCAACAACACTCAACAAAAGGTGGGGGCAAGATTTCGTATACGTTGGGACGGTTAGCGTAAAATAACTTTATATATATATATATATATATATATATATATATATATATATATATATATATATATATATATATATATATATATATATATATATATATATATATATATATATATATATATATATATATATATATATATATATATATATATATATATATATATATATATATATATATATATATATATATATATATATATATATATATGTGTGTGTGTGTGTGTGTGTGTAGTGGTGACCTAAGCCCTACTAGCGATAAGTAAGTAAGGAAGGCATATTCTCAAATAATGATTTTCGGGAATCACTAGGCGAGGTTACGCCAACCTTAATTATTTATCATAGGAATAATCTGTGACAATTTGAGATTGTGTTGTTCTTGCATTATTCGATTGATTTTATAATTGTTTATTTTATTTATACTTGAATGATTGTGATTGATAGACTAAGGAAATAATCGGTTAATGAGAGAACAACATTGCTAGATATTAAGAAATTGATCCCCAATAACTAAAGGAAAGTTGGATATATTGAGTAGTTGTATTTGGTTGGGTTCTGGCTAAGAAAAGACTTGGTCGACTATATCCTTTACAGTCCACCTCTCTTACCTGGGAAGTTAAGAGATGTGGCAAGACATTTGATGGATTTGGTACTCAACCTAAGTATCTAGATAATAAGTATAACTTGAAAAGTTGATACGATAATTCCCCATTATTAACTTAATACTTATGGTTGAGAGTTACCACAAGATGATTGAGTGATCATATAGACTTGCATTGAGGAATGTGTAAGTCCACTGCCGTGCGGTATGGGACGCACGAGGTTGATCAGTCGCCTACAATCCCGACGGGGATTATTATCTATGCATGCTAGGCAAGACAAGGTTCTTGGCCTGAATTCTCAGGGACGATCGACTTATAGCACCTAGACTCCATGTGAAGTTAGGTGGCGTAGCTCTTGGTAATTGGGAGTACGTTGGTGGCATGTGGTCTTGTGATATCTGATCTTGGTAAATGGGATAGATATCATTGACAGTGTTTAGTGGCCTGAGTCAGCATATAGTTCAGGGATGCGTTAGAATAAATAAAATATATGTAATTGTGGGTATAAGATACGCTTGTTTGAATAAATATGGTTTCGATATATATTATTATTTTACACATTCATTCCCACTTTTAAACTTGTATATAAATCTTAGCCCTGTGTTATTTTTGATTTGCATTTTGGATCATTTTATGACGATCAGAAGATGAGCTCGAATCTCGCTTACTTCTCGACAGTTCAGAAGGAAAGGATATGAAGTGACGTGGAGATGGGTTACTATAACATCTATATTGGGAGTTGTTAGCGTTTTGTCAAATGCTGATCATATCCCTACTACTACAGTCAGTATAAGTGTCAGTCTTGTTGGACTTAGGAGGTCCCTTTTGGTATGCTTTATTTTGGTTTTCTTTCTGTACTTTTATTTTATGTTTTATCTGTGTGGCAAGGCCACTGGTCTTAATGGTGTCAAACTCTGTAAAATATATTTGAAGCATATGTATGTGAAGCAGTATATTTTTAATTAATTAAGTATTGTCATTTAAAAGTTTCAAATTTTTCAGTATTTTATTAAAGGTTTCATTAGAATTCCACTAATGGGACATAGGTTGTCTCATTTAATGGTATCAGAGCTGGTCAATTCAGCTCGGACCGTAAGTGTCTAGAATTATACTGACTGTATCAAGTTGGATTCCAAACTGGATGATAACTTTTCTTCTATGCGTTGAGTCTTCATCTTGAGAGCCTTCTAGTACAATGATCTATGAAACTTATTTAGCACACTTAATTTTTCCTCCCCCAACGGTCACAAACCCAACGGTAACGTAACTGACACTTCACAAAATTCACTTTATAAATACTTCACACCCATTCATTATTTTCATATCAATTCCAGAATATTTATCTATACCTTTCAAATGGCTAAACCTTTTTTTTTATTCATCACTCTTCTTGTCATTATCTTGTTTATTATTGGTATCATCAAGCATGAAGAATTAGGTAAAGATTTCGTAGCAATAATGATAATTATAGTTTTACCACTGTTAGTCTTAGCTTGGTTTATAAGTAGAGGTTTTTGAATGAGACATGGTCATGGTTTTTGTAATCGTTGTTATTGAATAAATTGATACATTTTGTTTATACATTAAATGTTGATTATGTTTTCCCGAATTCTAGTTATATTTAAGGCATTAATTCAACATTTTAGACAATCCTTTGCCTGTGAGAGACTTGACAAAAATCCTTATCGATGAATCATTCATTAGGATATAAATATACATAATTGTTATGTTCTTTATGTCTTGTGAATGATTGAACCTAATAACTATTCCTTTTCAGGAAGTTATGGTTCAGAACGTCAGAGGCACTACTAGAGGTGTACATAGGAATGGGAGTGATGAAGTTACTCCTAAAGGAGCACCTACCATTCCCATGGGACGAGAAGATCATTCCCAAACTGGAACGAACTCTCAAGCTGACACTCGAGATGTTCGTGAACTTGCTGCAGCTGTGTTAGTTCAAACACAATAAAATGCTCAAATTCTACAAATCACTCGAGATCATCAACTCTTTCAACAACAACAAAGGGAAATTGTGCATGAAGATGCAGGATTGAACTCGTTTCTGAAAGGAAAACCACCACAGTTTGGTGGTGACTTTAATCTAGAGGGTGCTGAGAAATGGTTGCAAGAAATGGAGAAGATATTTTCTTTCACTCACTGTAGAGAGAATAGAAGGGTTGGTTATGCAACATTCATGCTGGCAGGCGATGTTGAAGCTTGGAGGAGAGGAAAGTATAAATTACTGGAAGAGGAAGGAAGAGAAATCAATTGGACCTTGTTCAAAGAAGAATTTTTGGGGAAGTATTTTCCAAAGTTATGTAGGAAAGAGAAGGAGAGAGAATTTCAGAATCTGCGTCAAGGTGTGATGACGGTGGGGGAATATACTAGAAAGTTTGAATCCTTGCTGAAGTATTCTGAGTTTTACCGCTTGGATCCAAGGGAAGAATGGATGTGTGAAAAGTATCAAGATGGATTGAAATATGATATCCAGATGGCAGTTTTACCTCTGCATATTATGCGCTTTGGTGAGCTGATAGAAAGGTGTTTGGAGTTGGAAGGAATTGACAATAGGAAGAACCAGTATGGATCAGGAGGATCAACCCAAAACAACAATCACAAGGGCCACTTTAACCGAGGCCACGGAGGAAGAATCCAATGAGGGGGTAGGCCATATCAAAGGCCTACACCTTATCATAACCAGGATTCTAGAAGTTTAATGTTCAAGTGTTACAGCTGTGGAGGGGCACATCTTAACAAAGATTGTCCAAATAGAAATATTGGAGCTTGTTTTCGTTGTGGTCAGAAAGGCCACTTTCTCAAAGATTGTCCCCAAGGACAAAGTCAACCAACAGGCTAGAGGAGTGGCCTAATAAACAATAACAACATAGGGAGAGCAAGGAACAGAGGCCCAAGTGTTGGTCAGAGACCTCAGAATCAAAATAAGCCAACTACAGGAAGAGTATTTACAATTAGAGGAGCTGAGATCTCAAAGTCAGCTGGGTTAATTCAAGGTATGTGTTTAATTGGAGATAAGTTGGTGTCAGTTTTATTCGATTCAGGAGCTACACATTCTTTTATATCTACCTCTTGTGCTGAATTTTTGGGATTTGAAACTGTTGATCTCAACTATAAGTTGACTATTACGACTCCCTCAGGAGAAAGAATGGTAACTTATTCAGTCTGTATAGACTGCCCAATAATCTTAGAAAATAGAAGTTTCTTAGTAGATCTTGTAGTACTCCCGCTACAATACCTAGATGTCATCTTAGGAATGGATTGGTTATCAGCCAACGATGTAAACTTGAGATGCAAGGAGAAAACTTTTACATTTGGGGAAGATAATGGAGAAATTAGAAAAGCTAAAACCCTTACTCAAAAATTTATGATGCTATTCTCCATGTCAGTAGGAGAAACCCCTAGTGTAGAAAATTTTCCAGTGGTCTGTGAATTACCAGAAGTCTTTCCAGAAGATGTTCCAGGTTTACCACCGGTTAGAGAAGTGGAATTTTCTACAGACTTGGTTCCAGGAACTGGACCAATTTCTATATCTCCTTATCGAATGTCACCCTCAGAGCTTGCTGAGTTAAAGAAACAATTAGATGAGAAGTTGGAGAAAGAATTTATTAGACCAAGTGTATCGCCATGGGGTGCTCCAATCTTGTTTGTGAAGAAGAAGGATGGTTCTTCTAGACTTTGTGTAGATTACAGACAGCAATAAAGCTACTGTGAAAAACAAGTATCCTTTGCCTAGAATCGACAATTTGATGGATCAGTTAAAGGGAGCATCAATATTTTCGAAGATTGACTTGAAGTCTGGATATCATCAGATCAGGGTGAAGGAGGATGATATTCCAAAAACAACTTTTAGATCTCGTTATGGACACTATGAGTACTCAGTTATGCCATTTGGTTTGACTAATGCTCCAGCAGTATTCATGGATTACATGAATAGGATCTTTAGGTCATACTTAGATCAATTTGTTGTAGTTTTCATTGATGATATTCTGATTTATTCCAAGAATGAGGTAGAGCACGGAAAACATTTGAGAATTGTGCTACAGATATTGAAGGATCGTCAATTGTACGCCAAATTCTCGAAATGTGAATTTTGGTTGAAGGAGGTATAATTTCTTGGTCATGTAATTAGTAAAGATGGTATTGCAGTAGACCCAAGTAAAGTTGAGGCAATAACAAAGTGGGAGAGTCCAAAGAATGTTGGCGAGATTCGAAGTTTTCTTGGACTAGCTGGATATCATCGGAGGTTCATTGAAGGATTTTCAAAGATCGCTTTGCCCATGACTCAGTTGACGAGGAAAGGTAAAAACTTTGAATGGACTAAAGAGTGCGAAGAAAGTTTTCAGAAGTTAAAGGAAAGATTGACTTCATCACCAATACTCATCTTACCAGACCCATCAGGAAATTTTGATGTGTATTGTGATGCGTCATATCAAGGTCTTGGTTGTTTGTTGATGCAGGAAAGGAAGGTGATAGCTTATGCATCAAGACAATTGAAGGTGCATGAGGGGAACTACCCAACTCACGACCTAGAGTTAGCAGCAATTGTGTTTGCCTTAAAGATTTGAAGGCATTATCTTTATGGATCAAAGTTCACTGTGTTAAGTGATTACAAGAGCCCGAAGAATTTATTTGATCAGAAAGATCTAAACATGAGGCAAAGGCGCTGGATGGAGTTCTTGAAGGACTATGATTTTGAGTTGCAATACCATCCCGGAAAGGCCAATGTTGTAGCATACGCTTTGAGTCGAAAGAAACTTCATGTATCTACAATGATGTTGAAGGAAGAAGAGTTGATTGACAAATTCGTGGATTTAAACTTAGGAGTACATAACAATGAAGGTGTCGCTACCGCGAAAATAAGGTGTCGGCAAAACAGAAGAGTCGCCACCTTTCGTTATTTATCCCTCAGAACAGGAAAGGAAACGATCGGAAAAACCTGACGCAAAAGGTATAAGACAAGGTCATCGCAACCAATGTTTGGGTTCGGGAGTCGGTTACGCAAGGGGAAGGTATTAGCACCCCTCACGTCCATCATACTCGATGGGATCCACGCTTTTTGTGTTTATCTGACGGGTTGGTTTTATCTATCTACCTATCAAGGCTGGTCAAAAAGGAAAAGAAAATGACTCGGCAAAGCGTCGCACTTTATGCCTACATATTCTCATCAGAGAATGAGAAATCAGAGTCAACGTAGTTCGACTAACTACGGGTGATGGGGAAGGTGGCTCGCCAATACGTCAGTATTGTGCCTACGTACTCTCAACAGATATGAGAGATCAGAGCTTACGTAGTTCGGGATAATACAGATTACAGGGATTCAGATTCATTTGTTTTATCGAGTAGGGTTAACAAACAGTTCCAGCAGTTTGGCGTACGCAGCTCGACCCTAGGAGACCTAGGCGTTACCGTTTGCGCTAGAACTAGGAGTTAACGACACTCTTTTCTTCAGAAAAGCTTCCTTTGAATTATGGGCCCACGGGGCAAAAAGGTTTGAAGTTTGTTTTCTGTCTTTTACGGAAGAACTGTTTTTTATGTTGTCTGTAGTTCGTACAACACTAGAGACTATGACCTGGGAACGAATGCGTCGCATATCATCTAAAGGACGTATACTAAACATTCTAGACGATTGAGAGGAGGCCGCTCAATTACCATTACCCAAGTAGCTTAAGGCTCGTAACACGCTTATACTAACTTGCCATTATTACATTTTTTTACTGTTGTTTGAGATGAGAAGAGAAGAAAGGCTCAACTAAGGGGAGACTATCAAGTCCTACTGTTGTCATGCCCAGGATTCATCTTATAGTTGAGGTTTAAAACAGGGAACTCCTAGAAGTTATCATGCATAGGTTTCAACCTAAAGTTCTAATCATCACTTCCTTATCAAAGGAAGTGAGATTCCTAGGGGATCATGTCAATGATAAACAGAAACAGATAAAGCATCAGCTTTTAAACAGTAAACAGTAAACGACTGTAAAATGCATGCAATGCAAGTGAGGGAGGAAATGTGTGTGGGGCATCAGCCTCCACAAGCTCGTCTCGACCTCAAGCCAGATATGAATAACTGCAATCATGAAGGAAAATAAAATGCCATAAAGCAAATCACAAACCACATAGGCAAGGGAGCAGAGCTCTATCGAATACCCGCAAGCAAAGCCGTGCAGTAAAAATACAAGCAGAGGGAGCAACTCAACCTCTAGTGCAATCATGCTCCTAGCTTAACACAATTTAAACATGAACTTATTCTAATGCATCAAGCAAATCAAACAAGTCACATCAATACAGTTGCACAGAAAGCAAACAGACAGGAAAGAAAGCAGATCAACAGCTTCTACAGCTTCACAACAAAGCAATCTTCTGACAGCAGTTCAGTCCTCAATCTGTAACTGTTCTTCAAGTCTATCCTCTTCAAGAGAATGAAAGGTACTCCATCTTCAAGCTTCAATCTTCATGGTAGACTCCACCTTCAGGATTTCATCCTCAATAGCAAGTATCAACTTGCTTCTTCAAGCTCTCAATGCATCAAACACAAGTATCAACTTGTTCTTCATCTTCTTCTAACTTCAGCTCTTTCTTCAATCTCAATTTGATCTTCTTCACACAAGTATCAACTTGTTCTTCTTGATCTTCAAGCTTCAGCTCCAATGGCAGTCTTCAAACAAAGGGGAAGTGCAACCTCTAGCATCTTCAATCTTCTAGCAAGGAACTCCATCCTCTAGCAAGGGAGAAAGATTCATCTAACAAGAGCAAGATGGGATAGGGAGAAGCAAGGTTAAGACCAAAGGTCACCACTGAGCACTCCACCATCAAAGAAAGGAACCCTCAAAGGTTCTACCAACTTGTGAAGAGCCACACGTCCTACCAAAGGAGGGGTGAGGCCTTCACAAGGGGACGTTACATCATAGGGAGGAATGGAAGTGATCAACACCTTCCATGTTTCATGAAGGAAGAAAATCTATTCTAAGAGATCTCCCTAAAAACCCTAATCCTTAACCCTAAACAAACTACACCAAAGGGAGAGCAATATTCAAGTCCAATCTCCACCATGCATTCCACAGCAGCCCACACAAGTCTTCATCATCATCCAAAAGCAAGAGAAGCAAAACCTTAGTCTATGGGAACTAATGAAGTCATTCTAGTTGAGTTAGCAAGTTAGGATCACCTAAAACCTAGTATTAAAGTTAATTCTAACTAAAATACTAAAATCAATTATAAAATCCTACAAAAATAACTATAGGAACCTATGTCAATCATGACTCTACCATGTTAATTCCAGAGATTAAATCCTCAAATAAGACCTAGAAATAAACTCTAAACTACAAGGTACTAAACTTAAACCCTAAAAGGGAGCACCTAACGTTTCAACCTAAAAACAGCACCTAATTTCATCACAAAAATGTGAGAAAAATACTATGGGAGCATACATGTCTAAGCTAATCACAAACAAAATCTCAAGCAAAAACTCATCACCAAATGATCAAACTAAATTCATCAAACAGAGGTATCAACCATGGTAATTTTATTATCAAATAAAATGTAAAAAATGCACATAAAATAAAAATTCATGGTTTTCCTAATATTTTTATTCCATAAAATTCTAGGTTCAATCATGAATCAGGGGAAAAAAAAACCTGGAATTAATTGACCTATTTTTCTATTTTTTATGAATTATTTCTAAACTAATATGAAATGATGAAAATAAAAGAAAATCAAAAGAAATTAACAAAACAAGCGTGCCAAATAGCAATCCATATTAGTTCAATATGTGGGTTGGGCCAGATGGGGGGTGCAAGTATCAATCAGATCCTTAAGCCCAATGCTTCCAATTAATGAAACGGTGCGTATCAATCTCAAGTCAAATTCTGAGTATTCAAAGCAATCGTGGCCGTGCGTTGAGGTTACTTGGTCAAGCCTGAGATAAGATCCAACGCTTCTCATGTGTCTTCTTCGTTTGAATCTCCGGTTGGAGGGAAATACAGACGGTGGCCTGAGCAGTGGCGCCACCGTCTTCTCCGGTGAATTTCTTTACACAGGTCATCAGAAATTCACAATTCATACATCAATCAACTCAGTTTTTCACCCTGATAAATACTTTCCACTCAAAATCATCTAACTCTCTCTCTAATTCAAAACACGATAACAATTTCAGAAAGTGTCAAAATCTTGATCATGCCTATTCTCTAAATTAAAGGCATCAATCCAATCCTCATCTCATGGTGATCAATTTCCCCTATCTAATCTTGATTATCTATCCAAGAACTGCAAGAATTCAGCCTCAACAGAAATTGGTCATTATCTTAACTTGTCTCTATTCCACGAATTTCTGATCCTAAATCCAACTACATATTGCAAGGATCCTAACCACCTATGAATTCTATATATCTCCTCATAAATTAAGCATAAGAGTGAAAGATACCAACCTGAGTTCAGGCGTGTAACAGATGCAGTTCTTGATCACTTCAACCTTCAAGATGATGCAGATTCACTCTAAATCACCTTCTGAAGCTAATGCAACCTTCAATTTTCCTTGATTCCTCCTTGAACTCAGAAATCGATTTCTTCTTGCCACTCTGAAATTTCACAGCCACTTTCTTCTACCAGCTTCAAACTCTTCCAAAAAACGATCTGAACACACTCAACACCTTATATAGAACTCATTGGAATCATCCAGAACCCTCTCAAAGCTTCAGAATGAGATTTTCAATTTTCAAATTCTCCTCAAAATCTCTTCCACACCAGTCACGATATGCACTCTGTTTTGGCTTCAAAATGCTTGCTTTGCACTCCTCATGAGATATTGAATCTGAATGGTGGTGATTCACTCCTTGTTTCCATCCAATGGCTCATGTTTGATATGTTACTTCATCATGAATAAACAAAGAAAAAGGGCATGATGTTGGACTCAAATCATAAATCTAATAATTCCAAAGTTTCTAGAATGCATTTTCCATTCAAAAAATGCTATTATATTGCCTCATTTGCACACATATCATTTATTTTGAATTTTTGGTCTTTAATTCTCTTTAATTCTTCCTTTTTCACAATTCCTTGAATCAAGTCTCTCCTTGAGCCATTTCAATGCCTCCTTGATACATGGTCAAGGTTAAAACCTTATTTTGAGCAACTTTCAAGTTGCACCAAATTTCATTTGAGATGTCTAAGTTGGTGAAAATGACCCATAACCAAAAATGACCCATAATCACAACTTCCCAAAATACCCTTGACTTGTCAAAGCCATAAGTTGAGTTCTACAAATCCTATCAAGGACTTCTATTACTCTCTAGGCAAGGGAGCAGGCTTAAAAAAGCTAAGAGAATAAGGAACAACATTCATGTTGACCAAAAGTTCATAGGAATCATCCTTCTTGGGCAAAAGTGTCATGCAAGTTGGGTAACTTTCAAGCTCCAAATTCACATGCCTCAGATGACTTGTAACTTGTCTGGCTCATAACTTGAGTTCTATGGATCCTATCAAGGACTTCTAGTACTCAAATTAAAGCTAATCTCATGCTCTACAACAATCATGTTAGGGTCAAGATGAGATGACAATCATATCCTGAGCTATATTGCCTTGAAGTCAGGGGTCAAACTAGGGGATTTTACACTGTCAAGTCTTAGAAAACCTAGCTTGAAGCTTCTCAAACTCTTCAATCATGATGAGTTGACCTTGGAATCATCCTCAGAACATATCAATGTATCAATCCATGATCACATGGCTCTTGAATTGAGTCTCAACTCCCTTTAAATCACCAGTTGACTTAGGGTTGACCCAGTCAAACCCTAGCTGCACCACTCATGGCTGAGTCTTCTTAATCCTACACAATGACCTGTCTAGGCATCAAAGTGATCTTCATCACTTCTCATGAGTTCTCTCAAGACCTCAAGTCCATCTCCATGACCTCAGAATCATCTGATGGCTTCCACAACTCTCAAGTTAGGAGACCTACACCCTTGGCTTCAATCACTCTCTCTGAGGATCTTTTAACTTCTCTGACAAGGCTATCAACCCTTGAACTCTTGGATGACCTTCTTAGCTAGAATCATAGTCTTGTGTAGCTCTTAATTGGTAATCATACCTCTTGATCTCCTGCATACATGTCAATGAAATGCAAATGATAATGCTAATGTGAATGAAATGAAACATAAGCTAGGTGAAGAAATGGTTGGGCAAATTTTGGGGTGCAACAGCTGCCCCTATTCAAACGACTTGGACCTGACTGGGTGAGAAGCAAACGGCTCTCAAACAATCAAGGTAAAAGACAGTTGAATACCAACAAACCCGGAAATTTTCCAACTGCGCAAGTGCACGGTACTCTGATGGGACAAATCTTCGGAAACTTAAATAATAGCTGCACGCCAACTAGCTGGAGAAATGTTTATCTGAACCTCCGTCAGGATGATTCTCTGATTTATCTGATATCATTGCATCCTCAAATCATCGAGGGATCACTGGTTACACGATAACTGGTGATTTGCCAACCGTACGGGTAAACGGTACTTCGATTGGTAGGAACATCTTCAAAACTGAACATGATAGTTGCGCGGCAACCTACTGGGGAATTGGTCACACGGTAATTGGTGAAGGGTCTAATCTTAAATCTCCATCAGGATGATCATCTGATTTTGCTGTAGATCTTCATCCTCAAGTCATCAAGGGGTCACCGGTTACACGGTAACTGGTGAAGGATGGTCACTTATGCCGTCAGGCATTCTGCGTCATAGCAGAAGAATTCCTTATCGTCGCCTATGGACTCATCGTGTCGCTATGCACGTCGACAATATCTTTGTCGGACTTCATCAATAAGTCAATAGGGGATCACCAGTTATTCGAGAACTGGTGAATGGCTACTCTCAAATCTCCATCGGGATGATTATCAGATTTCGCTGCAGCTTCTTCCTCAAGTCATCAAGGGATCACTGGTCACTCGGTAACCGGTGATACATAGCTGGTATTGCCGTCAGGCATTCTTCGGCATTGCAGCAGAAGAATTCCTCGAGACTCATCAGGTCATTAGGAACTTTTTAACAATCAAGTTAATCATGCCATCAAGCATTCAAAGAAATTCTCGGGCGTCAGCCGGACTTCGTCAGTAAGTCGGGAATGGAATCCTCGGTCAATCATGAACCAAAGAGGGATACCCAAACTTCCGCCATCAGGCACTCCGCATCAGTTGGGAGAACTGCTTAGACATCACAGTTGGACTTCGTCAGTAAGTCTTCAAATGGAATCCTTAATCAATCACGGACCAATAAGGATACACATTCTTTTGTTGTCCGGCACTCCGCGTCAGCTGGGCAAACTGCTTCGACATTGCAGCTGGACTTAATCAGTAAGTCTGGGGTTTTGGCACCGCTGCCGGACTTCAATCATCGAGTCTTCAAGGGAAATATCAATTTCTCCGTTCAAATCTGCTGGGGATGACACACCTCCGTTGGGGGATTCTGGAGAACTATCAAGTAACTCTGCTTCGGGGGATTCAGAAATCATTCTGGACAAATAAACTCTGCTGAGGGAATCAAGAATCATCTTGAACAATCAACTCCGCTGGGGACTTCAAGAATCATCCTAAACCGATAACTCTATTGGAGATTTCAGGAATCATCCTGAGCAAATGCTCTGCCGGGAATCCTAAGCATCAACTTGAGCAACCAACTCTGGCGACTTCACTGTGGAATTCAAGAATCATCTTAAGCCATAAATTCGATGGGGAATTCAAGAATCATCTTGAGAAATCATTCTACGGAGGAATACCTGCAAAACAAGAACGGTAACGACCTAGCTCATGTTTCATATGCATATGTTAGACAATGGCGCAATGCTCCACACGATGGAAATGCTACGCATTTTTAGGGTAAATGCTATGCAATCATGCAAAATGCTACGACCCCATCAGCCAAATAAATGCTGACGGGAGAATCCTCCTATCAAGGAGAAAGAACCATTCTGGTGGAGGAAGGACTCATCCTGCCGAGGAGAAGCAGTCACACCAATCTCAATTGGACTCCGCCTGGGGAAATGATCTTCAATTGACTGCTGCAGGGGAATAAAGCTCTCCGAGAACCTGAACCTGCTCATCCGGGTATATGAACCACCACTGCTAAGGAAAACGATGTCAATTGCAGAAATAAACTGCACAACCTTCGTGGCTAACACTTTCCTGGAGGTAACGACTCCGATGGGGAAATACAACATCATCTACTCAACACTTTATTGGGGAAAACCAATCATGGCCCGCACGACTTCCAAGGACTCGACTCTTTTAGGGATTTTCCAGCTCGGATGGGGAAGGAGGAATCATCCTGCTTGCTGGGGAGAGTACGACTATGTGGGGGAATCTCAGTTCTGCTGGAAGACTTCAGTTTTGAACCATCAAAGCTGGACGCTTGTGAACGGTCTTCTACGAGAAGACTGCACACTGACTCGGTGTTGGGAATGAATGCATGCTTCAGCGCCTAACTTAGCTGGGGACATGATGATCCTTCAGGACACATCTGGTTGGGGAGAGAATCTTCTCTGCTTGGAGAGACATATCAATGCTCTTGATCCCATGTTCAGACTCAGTGGGGAGACGCTGCTGAACTCGCTGAAGGAGAAGGAATCATCCTGCTTAGGAATACATACGGTGTATTGCCTGGAATATGCTATACCTGCAACAACACAAACAAACAGACAAGATAACCTTCTCAAAGGGACCTATCAAGGTTATCATCTTGTGACGATGTTCAAGTAATTCATTGTTTCAACAATCGGTGGCCTAGGCCAGTAAGTTTATGTATGCGCATTTTATCAAAAACATCGACGTTCTTTTTCGCAAACAAAACAGATAAATGCTAAACAAGCAAACAGAATTGCTGAATAATGTATATTTTATTGATAACGAACCCCTGAATGGGCAAAAATGTTTTACAACAGATGCAAGCTCCTGGAATAAGGAAGCTGCGCAAATATAAAAACATAAATATACATCAGTATATACACAAATGTCGGCAATATGGCGTAGACGAACACCATGAGTTGATCCCTCTATGACCCACTCGACTTCGATACTTCTCCGATGCTTCAGCTTCAGAAGATATTGATTCAGATAAGCGGCCCTCAGGTCTTCCAAACCACTAAACAATGAAAGTCCATACGTGGAACGCATTCATTTGCTTTTTCAAATCCCTAACTTTTGCCTGAATCGCCCTTTCGGGTTTTCGTTTCACCGGGATACCCTTTTTTTGCCAAAGTCGCCCTTCCAGGTTTTCGACTTTGCGGGTGTACATTTTTCCATTTATATCCCTAACTTTTGCCCGAACCTTTTTTCCTTTTTTATGGTTCGCCGGGATGCCCCATTTTTGCCTGGATATTCTTTTTCTTTCTAGCGGGTCATTTAAGCAAAGTATTTTTTAACTGCGTCAGTGTTCACCGGGGATGCAAAATCTTCACCATCCATTGTGGATAACAACAAGGCTCCTCCAGAGAAGACCTTGCTGACGATGTACGGACCTTCCTAATTGGGAGTCCATTTGCCCCGGTGATCGGAGTGTGGAGGAAGAATCTTCTTCAGGATGAGATCACCCGTCTGAAAGGTTCTCGGACGCACCTTTTTATCATAAGCTTTCTTCATTCGGCTTTGGTACAGACGACCATATGCAATCGATGCTAACCTCTTCTCGTCTATCAGGCTGAGTTGGTTTAGTCGGTTCTTAATCCATTCTTGTGAAGGCAAAGTATCTACCAACACAAGCGTGCCTCTGGTTTTTGATGATGACAACTTGCTAAGAGATATCCTTCTTTCGTTTAAATCATTCACGCTACTTATGATTCAATTTTTACAATGACGTAATGCACAAAAAGCTGTAGAAATTTATGTTTTTGCAGATTTTTGAACCATGAGCCGACCATACCGTCAGCACACAGTTTCATTCAGTTCACACGGCTCAGCGCATGAAGGTCATGCGTCGACCGTTAACTTGGCGCATGCAGGTTTAAGAATCAGACGGCTCAGCGCATGAAGATCATGCGTCGACCGCTGACTCGGCGCATGACAGTTTGAGTGTCACACGGCTCAGCGCACGCCGACCCTATGGTCGACCGTTCGCGCGCAGAAACAGAAATTCTGCTATGTTTCATTGATCTGTCAACTGTCTGTTTTGTATATTACTATAAATAGTTGTCTTTTCAATTTTAACAATAGAACATTTTTTGAAAGCATTGTGAGAAAGTGTTCAGGTCAAGAAACGTGAAAGAGGTGCATCAGTGTTCTTCATCTTCATCGTTCAATCAACTCACAAATCCTCAAATTACAGATAATCAATTTTTTGCTGCGGTTTGTGGTTTGCTCGACGGTGATAAGGTTCGAACGCGTGATTGAAGATCCGGTTCGAGTGGAAGCTGGTGCAGGTGTTTCTTGGGAGAAAACCTTTGAGGTTTTACCTATCAGGACTACAGGTTTTGAAGGCTTTTGTTACGGAATCGTCGGTTCAACAATCAAGCGAGTGCGAAGGTGATTGATTAGCGGAAGGTTGATCAATCTAGTAGCTAGGGCGTTGAAAGGTTGAAGACGTTCCGGGTTCAATTTGGGTGTGTCTAAGATCAGCCGTGCCGAAGGTTTGATCAACGGAAGAGTTGTCAATAAGGTGGCTGCAATCGGAGGTCATTCACATCAAATTGGAGGACTTGATTCATCTTGAATCAAGGGGCAAGAAGTGGTAGAAATTATCAGCAACATTGAGATTGTTTGTATCAATTGTCTATCGATTCTTGTGTATAACTGTTCTACCAAACAGGTGATATCTATTCAATACATATCTCAATTCTCATTGTAGAATTGAGGGCAGACGTACCCCAACGCGAGGACGACTGGGGGAACTGCCTCATCAAATCTTGTGTTCCTTTATTTTCTGCATTTTCAATTACAGCTTAAAAATTAAGTGATTCTAGAATAAGTGATTTTGTCAAATTGTAGTATTGATTGAGTGAGTTGGTGAAACACTGTTTTTTAACTACTAAGTACAATAGAAATACTGTACTAAGGCTTTTTCAATCACTCATTCAACACAAATATCATTTAAGGTATTTGTGCACACCAACTGTTCGACAAAAGTGCTGAACTAAAATTGCCTTAATTTTGCTGCTAGTTTTGTGCACACCAACTGTTCGACAAAAATGCTGAACTAAAATTGCCTTAATTTTGCTGCTAGTTTTGGTGTAATTTTTGATCATTGGAATAAGGAAATAGTACGAGTGAATCACATCTGAGTTTTGCATAAAAGTGTGTAGTGATTTACTATCCGTTATCGTCTTAAATTCATCAGCTTGACGCATATCCGGCTCTCCAATAGTTGTTCGTTTTAGACTATATTTTCCAAGGCCGCTTCCGCATTTGAAAACAATTTTGAAAACCAATTTTATTGGTAGCGCCACTCAAATTTTTAAAAGGGATCTATTCAACCCCCCCTTCTAGATCCGTGCCTTAGTCTAACAAGTGGTATCAAGAGCTCCGGTTCTCCGGTGCTTCAAATACAACATTGATAGAATAATGGCTAACGAACCAAAAGGGGCGTACAATAGAGCTCCCGTTTTTAACGGTGAAAATTATAGCTATTGGAAAGACTGTATGCGGGTGCACATTAATTCCATAGATAGAAAGATATGGAACGTTATTCTCAATGGTCCGATTGAAATAACCATGACAAATGAGAATAACGAAGTTGTGCCAAAGCCCGAAGCACAATGGACCGACGACGATGAGCGAAAGTATAATTACGATTGGAAAGCTAAGAACATTCTAATCTCCTCATTAGGTGTAGATGAATACTACCGTGTATCCCATTGCCCTACGGCTAAGACTATGTGGGATGCACTACAAATTGCCCATGAGGGGACAAACGATGTTAAGTTGGCTCGAATCAACACTCTTATACAAGAGTTTGATCTTTTTTTCATGGAGCAAGGGGAAACCATTGCTGACATGCAAAAGAGATTTACTCATCTCATAAACAGATTACATTCACTAGGAAGACCTATTTCCAATGATCTTGCTACTAATAAAGTTTTGAGATGTCTTAGCAGGGAATGGCAGCCGAAAGTGACCGCCATCAAAGAGGCAAATGATCTTACGGTATTAGACCTGACTACATTGTTTGGCAAACTACAAGAGCATGAACAGGTACTCTTGAGTCTTGACCAACATGAAAGGAAAGAAAAGAAGGACAAAGTAAAGATGAGTGAAAAGAAGTCCATAGCTCTTAAGGCTTCTTCCTCGAAGTCTAAAGCAAAAGAGCAAAGTGATTATTCTTCAAGCGACGACGAAGAAGAAGACATAAATGAGGACATGGGGCTGTTCGTTAAACGGTATAACCGGTACGTGAGAAAGAACGGCATCCAACATTCGGAGAAGAACCTGGTAAATTTCCGAAGGCAATCAAGGTTCTCCAAAGATGACAATCAAAAAGGCAAAAAGACTAGAGGAACGTGCTATAAATGTGGAAAGCCCGGTCACTACAAACCGGACTGTCCAATGAACAACAAGGGAAAAGAAAAGGAACAATCGAAGTCACATAAGAGAGCATCAAAGCCTAGGAGGGCGTACATCGCGTGGGAAAGCGACAGTGATTCTTCCTCCTCTAATGAAAGCTCTAGTGATGAAGAAGAGTCCGTGAATCTATGTCTCTCCGCAAATCAGAAAAAGAAAAAGAAACAGGTACGTCACTCTAGATATAATATGTCATCTAATATGTCTCATTCCGAATTACAAACCGCATTCGATGTTTCACACAAGGAAGCAACTGAAGCCTTTAAGAAACTTGCTTCTAATAGAAGAATTTTTACATATTTAGAGCACAAAGTCTTAGAGTCCGAAAAGAAATTAGAGGACCTTAAGGCTTCCATTGTGAAAGATAATGAATCGGATTGTAAGGACAATAGTAATCCTTTCAACTTTGGTTGTGATACTTGTCATATTTGGCAAGGTGAGGTTAGAAACCTTAAGGCCAAATTAGACAAGGCACTTGAACCTAAAATTACATTTGCAATCGATAAAAAGGATTTTAGAAAAAGTATGATAAACCCATATCAAAAATATGCATATGTAATTAGGGATCAAGCAAGTGAAAGTGATTCTAATGTCGACTTTGTATGCTTTTACTGTTGCAAGAAAGGCCACTCCATTGGTAAATGTCGATTTAGGAGATTTCTTGTTCCTAAAGGCATCTACCAATGGTTGCCCAAACGCAACCGTCTTGTCGCTAACCTATTAGGACCCAATATGCCATTGGGTACCTCCCTTCTCTAAGTTATATTTTTGACAGGTGAAATGTGTCGAGTCCACCGAGAGAAGATGGGTTCTTGATAGTGGGTGCTCAAGGCACATGTCTGGAGACATATCCTTATTCATAGACTTCGTGGCTAAGAAGAAAGGGTATGTAACATACGGTGATAACAACCGCGGAGCGATACTAGGTAAAGGTAGTATAGGTAATCCCTCCTCTACTACAATTTCCGATGTGTTGCTTGTCGAAAACCTTAAACATAATCTCCTTAGCATTAGCCAATTATGCGACAAAGGTTACAATGTTTCCTTTTCAAAAGATTGCTGCAAAATTGTGCATGAAAGTGATAAGAAGAATGTGTTTATTGGTTTTAGAGTAAACAATGTGTATATGCTTGACTTGAATGTGGTATCCCCAACAAGCGATCAATGTCTCATATCTATGAGTGAAGACTCATGGCTATGGCATAGGCGCTTAGCGCATGTCAACTTTGACTTACTCAATAAGATTGTCTCAAAAGATCTAGTACTAGGACTTCCCAAAATTAAGTTCACCAAGGATCACCTTTGTGATGCTTGTCAAAAAGGAAAACAAACGAGGATCTCCTTTAAATCCAAAAAGATTATTTCAACAACGAGACCTCTTGAACTACTTCATATGGACTTGTTTGGGCCGTCTAGGATCAAAAGTCTAGGAGGAAACTATTACGGATTCGTAATAGTGGACGACTTTTCTAGGTTCTGTTGGACCATCTTCTTAGTGAGTAAAAGTGACACGTTTGCCGCTTTTGAGAGATTTGCCAAGCTCTCCCAAAATAAGTTAAATACAAACATTGTGTCAATAAGAAGTGACCACGGAGGTGAATTTGAAAATCATTTATTTGAAGAATATTGCGGTAACCATGGCATCGATCATAACTTCTCGGCTCCACGAACTCCTCAACAAAATGGGGTTGTGGAGCGTAAAAACAGAATTTTAGAAGAATTGGGAAGAACAATGATTAATGATAGTGGTTTACCAAAATACTTTTGGGCCGACGCCATTAGTACGGCATGTTATGTTTTGAATAGGGTACTCATCCGCCCCATTCTAAACAAAACTCCGTATGAACTTTTAAAAGGGCGAAAGCCTAATGTTTCTCACCTTCATGTTTTTGGATGCAAGTGCTTTGTATTAAACAATGGAAAGGAAAACTTGGGCAAGTTTGATTCAAAAGCCGATGAAGGCATTTTTCTAGGGTACTCGCAATCAAGTAAAGCATATAGGATTTATAATAAAAGATTACTAGCTGTTGAAGAGTCTGTGCACGTTACGTTTGATGAGTCCTATCCGAGAAATGTCGGAAAGGATAGTGTTGTTCATGGTGCAGGTACATCCACAGAAGACATACTCAAAGGTGGCGAAACGGGGATTGATCAACCCGATAGAGTCAAAATTGAGGAGGATAAGGATGCACACCATGAGGTAACTGAGGAAGCTCATCCGCCTACAAATGATGATCTCCCTCAAGCTTGGAAGTCGTGTAAAGATCATCCAATTGACAATATTCTCGGAGACATCACAAAGGGAGTCACCACTCGATCTAAGCTAAGTAACTTTTGTTATCACTTCGCTTTCGTTTCACAAATAGAGCCTAAAAACCCCAAAGAGGCCCTACTCGATGAGCACTGGTTTTTATCGATGCAAGAGGAACTAAATCAGTTTAAAAGAAACGAGGTATGGGACCTTGTCCCTCCTCCGCGAGGCCATCGAGTAATCGGCACCCGATGGGTGTTTAGGAACAAGTTGGACGAAAACGGGGTAATAACCCGTAATAAAGCGAGATTGGTCGCTCAAGGGTATAACCAAGAGGAAGGCATCGACTATGAGGAAACTTATGCGCCGGTTGCCCGACTCGAGGCTATACGCCTTTTACTCGCCTTTGCATGTGCAAAGGATTTTAAGTTATTTCAAATGGATGTTAAAAGTGCGTTCCTTAACGGTCACATAAATGAAGAAGTATATGTGTCTCAACCTCCCGGTTTTGAATCTCATGAATACCCTGAACATGTTTACAAGTTAAAAAGAGCTTTATATGGTCTCAAACAAGCTCCTAGAGCTTGGTATGAGCGACTAAGTAAGTTTTTACTTAATCAGGGGTACTCACGAGGAAAGGTTGACACTACACTCTTCATTAAACGTCAAGGAAAGCACTTGATTTTGGTGCAAATCTATGTTGACGATATTATATTTGGATCCACTAACATGAATCTCGTGAGAGAGTTTTCTGACCTCATGCAGGGCGAATTCGAGATGAGTATGATGGGGGAGCTCACATACTTCCTCGGCCTGCAAATTAAACAACTCCAAGAAGGGACATTCGTGAGCCAAACAAAATATTGTTTGGACTTGATCAAGAGATTTGACATGGCAAAATCCAAGGCCATAGACACCCCAATGCCTACATGCGTAAATTTGGATAAAGATGAAAATGGCAAGGACGTAGAGGTAAAACGATATAGAGGTATGATTGGTTCACTTCTCTATCTTACTGCGTCACGTCCTGATATTATGTTTAGTGTGTGCATGTGTGCACGATACCAATCATGTCCCAAAGAATCCCACCTAAAAGCTGTTAAACGAATTCTTCGATACCTGTCAGGTACCCCGAAGTATGGATTGTGGTATTCTAAGGGTAGTGATTGCTCGTTGGTAGGTTACTCCGATTCCGACTTTGCCGGGTGCAAATCGGATAGGAAAAGCACTAGTGGTACATGTCATTTGTTTTCAAACTCCTTGGTTAGTTGGCATAGCAAGAAACAAGTTTCAGTTGCTTTATCAACGGCCGAGGCGGAATACGTTGCCGCTGGTAGTTGTTGTGCTCAAATTCTGTGGATTAAGCAACAACTACTAGATTTCAATCTTAAACTTGAACGTATTCCTATCCTATGTGACAACACTAGCGCTATTAACCTTACCAAAAATCCCGTATTACACTCTCGCACTAAACATATAGAAATTCGACACCATTTTCTTAGGGACCATGTTGAGAAAGGTGATGTTGTATTTGAACACGTTGACACTAAAAACCAACTAGCGGACATTTTCACAAAGCCGCTAGCAACGGAACCTTTCTTTCATATCCGCCGAGAACTTGGCATCCTCGACATTTCGGAACGGGAATAATATTTGCTGATGTTATCTTATTTCATTCAAATAATCATGCTGTTGTACTTCTAACAATTTGATATTCGTGTAAGTATAAGTATGTTGTGTATCAAGCAAATCAGGCATCAAGGTGATATTGTTCTTTCTCTCTCTCTTTGTTTGATAATCCTGTTGATCTCAAATCATATCGCTTATACTACGCTAAATTTGTATGACATCTACTGCATATGTATATAGATATTTTTTCTTATATGTCATGACATCATTTTTGCATAGCATGTACCTCTGAATATGGTAAAATACAAACATATCAACAACCATACGTGCCTTCTGAAAACTATCAACAAACATATCAAGATGACAATCAACACAATAACTGGTCTGCCTACTCAAACCAACAGGAAAATGAGGATGAGGAGAATAACCAAGGCTGGGGTGAATGGCAATACACCGGGTGGACCACCCTTGGCAAATTCTATCAGCCGTATCAACCAAGCACTGCAGACCCACCTTCTCCTCAACAACCGTCAAACAATTCGGAGATTTTAGAAATGATGCAGTCGATGCAGTTGGAACAGCGAAATTTTATGACCAATATGCAGGAACAACAGCAAAAATTCATGAGGGATCAAAATGAAAGAATGGCACAAATTCGTTCTGAACTGCATAACCAAAATGAACGGATCAGTGGAATGTCGACTCAGCTGGACGCTCGATTCGAGACTCTAACTCACTGTCATCAAGCTGAAGAGCGCGCCATTGTCGACAGTCTTGACTTTTTGAATAACATCACAGAAGAATTTACTGATCTAGCTCATCCCCAACGCCATCCTCATTACTATGACAGGCGTGGTCGTGGTCGTGGACGTGGACGGGGCTATTAGCATGCGCTCATATGTCATTTGTTGTTTCCTGTTTTGGCTTGCATTCATTTTGTTTGTTGTGTTTTGCTTTTCTGCCCAAACTCACTATGATTGTTGCTTACTTCTATGTTGCTATCATGACATTTTTGTGGTTCTGTAATCTATTAACTGTTATCTCCATCGTATGTATAACTGTTGTTTACTTCTCATCTGTTGGTATCTCATTTATGCATGATTCAATGTGTTGTTATTGTGTCACGAGTTTACCTCTTTTTGATGTTGTCAAAGGGGGAGAACCGAGCAGTAGATAGACGATGATTACGACCGCTATAATTGTAAAAGAAAGGGGGAGCATACCTATACCTATCACGTGTTGCGTAACAGTAGGTTGCCATCATCAAAAAGGGGGAGAATGTGAAGGCAAAGTATCTACCAACACAAGCGTGCCTCTGGTTTTTGATGATGACAACTTGCTAAGAGATATCCTTCTTTCGTTTAAATCATTCACGCTACTTATGATTCAATTTTTACAATGACGTAATGCACAAAAAGCTGTAGAAATTTATGTTTTTGCAGATTTTTGAACCATGAGCCGACCATACCGTCAGCACACAGTTTCATTCAGTTCACACGGCTCAGCGCATGAAGGTCATGCGTCGACCGTTAACTTGGCGCATGCAGGTTTAAGAATCAGACGGCTCAGCGCATGAAGATCATGCGTCGACCGCTGACTCGGCGCATGACAGTTTGAGTGTCACACGGCTCAGCGCACGCCGACCCTATGGTCGACCGTTCGCGCGCAGAAACAGAAATTCTGCTATGTTTCATTGATCTGTCAACTGTCTGTTTTGTATATTACTATAAATAGCTGTCTTTTCAATTTTAACAATAGAACATTTTTTGAAAGCATTGTGAGAAAGTGTTCAGGTCAAGAAACGTGAAAGAGGTGCATCAGTGTTCTTCATCTTCATCGTTCAATCAACTCACAAATCCTCAAATTACAGATAATCAATTTTTTGCTGCGGTTTGTGGTTTGCTCGACGGTGATAAGGTTCGAACGCGTGATTGAAGATCCGGTTCGAGTGGAAGCTGGTGCAGGTGTTTCTTGGGAGAAAACCTTTGAGGTTTTACCTATCAGGACTACAGGTTTTGAAGGCTTTTGTTACGGAATCGTCGGTTCAACAATCAAGCGAGTGCGAAGGTGATTGATTAGCGGAAGGTTGATCAATCTAGTAGCTAGGGCGTTGAAAGGTTGAAGACGTTCCGGGTTCAATTTGGGTGTGTCTAAGATCAGCCGTGCCGAAGGTTTGATCAACGGAAGAGTTGTCAATAAGGTGGCTGCAATCGGAGGTCATTCACATCAAATTGGAGGACTTGATTCATCTTGAATCAAGGGGCAAGAAGTGGTAGAAATTATCAGCAACATTGAGATTGTTTGTATCAATTGTCTATCGATTCTTGTGTATAACTGTTCTACCAAACAGGTGATATCTATTCAATACATATCTCAATTCTCATTGTAGAATTGAGGGCAGACGTACCCCAACGCGAGGACGACTGGGGGAACTGCCTCATCAAATCTTGTGTTCCTTTATTTTCTGCATTTTCAATTACAGCTTAAAAATTAAGTGATTCTAGAATAAGTGATTTTGTCAAATTGTAGTATTGATTGAGTGAGTTGGTGAAACACTGTTTTTTAACTACTAAGTACAATAGAAATACTGTACTAAGGCTTTTTCAATCACTCATTCAACACAAATATCATTTAAGGTATTTGTGCACACCAACTGTTCGACAAAAGTGCTGAACTAAAATTGCCTTAATTTTGCTGCTAGTTTTGTGCACACCAACTGTTCGACAAAAATGCTGAACTAAAATTGCCTTAATTTTGCTGCTAGTTTTGGTGTAATTTTTGATCATTGGAATAAGGAAATAGTACGAGTGAATCACATCTGAGTTTTGCATAAAAGTGTGTAGTGATTTACTATCCGTTATCGTCTTAAATTCATCAGCTTGACGCATATCCGGCTCTCCAATAGTTGTTCGTTTTAGACTATATTTTCCAAGGCCGCTTCCGCATTTGAAAACAATTTTGAAAACCAATTTTATTGGTAGCGCCACTCAAATTTTTAAAAGGGATCTATTCAACCCCCCCTTCTAGATCCGTGCCTTAGTCTAACAATTCTGCCTCATCGAGTTTCATGTCAACCAAAACTCGTAAAGAAGGAATCTCAACTTCTATCGGTAGGACAACTTCCATACCGTACACCAGTGAGAAAGGAGTTGCCCCGGTTGATGTACGTATTGTCGTACGATAACCGTGCAATGCAAATGGCAACATCTCGTGCCAGTCCTTATAGGTCACAACCATCTTATGTACGATCTTCTTAATGTTTTTATTGGTCGCTTCAACGACGCCATTCATCTTCGGCCGGTAAGGAGATGAGTTGTGGTGTTCAATCTTGAAACTCTGGCACAGCTCCTTCATCATCTTGTTATTCAGATTCGAACCATTATCGGTAATGATCTACTCGGGAATTCCGTAACGGCAGATGATGTCATTCTTTATGAATTTAGCCACCACCTGCTTGGTCACATTAGCATACGAGGCTGCCTCCACCCACTTGGTGAAGTAGTCGATGGCTACTAAAATGAAGCGATGACCGTTAGATGCACTGGGCTTGATCTTGCCTATCATGTCGATTCCCCACATGGAGAACGGCCACGGGGAGGACATGACATTTAACGGGCACGGCGACACATGAATCTTATCAGCATAAATCTGGCATTTATGACATCTCTTCGCGAATTTAAAGCAATCTGATTCCATTGCCAGCCAGTAATATCCTGCTCTCAGGATCTTTCTTGTCATAGCATGCCTGCCGGCGTGCGTACCAAACGTGCCTTCATGGACTTCTTCCATGAGCATACTCGCTTCTTTCTCATCTACACATCTGAGTAGCACGAGATCATGGTTTCTTTTATATAGAACTCCATCAGGATTGAGATAAAAATTTCTAGACAGCCTCCTCAGAGTCTTCTTATCCTGGGTTAACGCTCCCGCCGGATACTCCTTAGTCATAAGGAAAGTCTGGATATCATGGAACCATGGCTTGCCATCGGAGGCTTCCTCGATCGCAAAGACGAATGCAGGTCTATCAAGACGAGAAAGGACAATTCTTGGAGCTTCGTTCCAAAAATTGACTTTATACATCGAAGCCAACGTGGCTAGGGCATCATCCATATGATTTTCAGCTCTGGGCATATGATGGAGTTCCACTCAATCAAAGAACGGAAGCAGCCTTCTGGCATAGTTCATGTACGACACCAGATTCGATTGACGAGTCTCCCACTCCCCTTTAATCTGGTTGATCATAAGTGCCGAGTCACCATATACATCTAGGTTCTTGATTCTCAAATCAATCGCTTCTTCCAGACCCATGATGCATGCTTCATACTCTGCTTCATTATTAGTGACTAGAAACGTCAGTCTAGCAGTGAACGGGATGTGGGATCCATGGGGAGTCGTGATGATTTCCCCAATGCCACTTCCGTAAGAATTAACCGCCCCGTAAAATATCAATTTCCATTGGGATTTCCTATCTGGACCCTCGTCGGGCAACGGTTCATCACAATCCTTCACCTTGAGAAACATGATATCCTCATCAGGGAATTCAAATTTCATCGGCTGATAATCTTCGATCGGCTGTTCGGCGAGGTATTCAGATAATACGCTTCCCTTGATGGCCTTCTGGGAAACATACTGAATGTCATATTCCGTCAACACCATTTGCCATCTGGAAATCCTGCCCGAAAGCGCTTGTTTCTCGAAGATGTACTTGATCGGATCCATCTTCGAAATTAGCATGGTTGTGTGGTTGAGCATGTACTATCGTAAACGTTTGGCAGCCCAGGCTAGTGCACAACACGTTTTCTCCAGCATTGAGTAACGAGATTCACAGTCTGTGAACTTTTTACTCAAATAGTAAATGGCATGCTCCTTTCTACCCGTCTCGTCGTGCTGACCGAGAACACACCCCATACTATTCTCAAGAACTGTCAAGTACATGATTAAGGGTCTTCCGGCCACTGGGGGTATCAAGATCGGAGGTTCCTGTAGATACTGTTTTATCTTATCAAATGCCTTATGGCAATCCTCGTTCCAGATAATCGCCTGATCTTTCTTCAGTAGTTTGAACATCGGTTCACACGTGGCCGTGAGCTGAGAAATAAACCTTGCAATGTAGTTTATTCTGCCCAGGAAACCACAAACTTTTTTTTCGGTTTTTGGCGCTGGCATTTCTTGTATGGCTTTTATCTTCGCAGGATCGACCTCAATGCCTCTTTCACTCACGATAAACCCCAGTAGTTTTCCCGACCGTACTCCGAAAGTACACTTGTTAGGATTCAGCCTCAACCTGAATTTCCTAAGCCTCTTAAAAAGCTTCATCAAATTGACCAGATGTCCCTCCTCTGTTTGGGACTTCGCAATCATATCATCAACATAGACTTCAATCTCATGCTGAATCATATCATGAAACAAAGTAACCATTGCTCGTTGGTAAGTGGCCCCTGCGTTCTTCAGACCGAAAGGCATTACCTTGTAGCAAAATGTTCCCCAAGGTGTAATAAACGTAGTTTTCTCCATGTCCTCCGGCGCCATCTTGATCTGATTGTAGCCGGAGAAGCCATCCATGAACGAAAATACGGAGAACTGAGCTGTGTTGTCGACCAACACATCAATATGAGGGAGCAGGAAGTCATCTTTAGGGCTCGCCCTGTTCAGATCCCGATAATCGACGCACATTCGTACCTTACCGTCCTTCTTCGGTACAGGCACTATGTTGGCAACCCACGGAGGGTAAGTAGTGACCGCTAAGAAGCCAGCATCCAGCTGATTTTGCAATTCTTCTTTGATCTTAACGGTCATATCCGGTCGTGTCCTCCTGAGC
This sequence comes from Lathyrus sativus, assembly GCA_963859935.3. Classification (NCBI taxonomy): domain Eukaryota; kingdom Viridiplantae; phylum Streptophyta; class Magnoliopsida; order Fabales; family Fabaceae; genus Lathyrus; species Lathyrus sativus. The sequence continues at coordinate 82,788,274 of OZ012740.1, read as the reverse complement.
TTCTGCTTAACGGGAGGACAATCTTCTCGCAGCGGCAAGTGATGGACCACGATGTCAGTATCAAGTCCGGGCATATCTTCGTATGACCAAGCAAAGATGTCACTATACTCTCGAAGCATCTCGGCCAATCTCTGCTTGACATCACTCTGCAATGCAGCCCCTATCCTGACGTTCCTGAACAGCTCTTCAGAACCCAGATTCACAATCTCAATCTCTTCCTCGTGAGGCAGAATAACTTTCTCTTCTTGTTTCAACAAGCGGACCAACTCTTCGGGAAGGTCTTCGTCTTCATCAATCTCTTCTTCGGCTTGATAGATCGGGCAATCGAAGTCGAAGTGAGTCGTAGAAGGTCCAGAGTCGATGTCATCTGCTATGTGGATCCTGCAATAACAAGGGTTAAGCTTAAAACAAGGATATGCAGGTTAGCACAAGCCCTATTGCCATTTTATTGTTTTTTAAAACAAATATAAAACAGGAATAACAGAGATCACAACATTTGAATGCAAAGAGAAACGCCTTTTGATTTATTGGTAAAATGCATGTACATAATCAAACAAGGCCCTGACAATAAAACCACTATGCCCCGGGTAGGTCATAGGGTTGTACAATAATTGGAGAAAGTAAATCATTACTCTTTGCCTGTCACTTGGATGGTATCCCTGATGGACCAGTTGGTGAGGCTCTGGCCTAGTTTGCTTGGCTGGATCCACGAGTCTAGGTCGCAATCGCTGTCTTCGCCGTCTTCAGACACTGCGTTGACACTTTCAAATATCACCCGCCACTGGTAAACTGGATCGGCCCTTTACCTCGCGACGCACCGTGAGAAGAGGAGGCTTCAGCCACAGGGGAGTATCCCAACCCAAACTTGTCCTGTTTGTTAGGTATTTCTAGAACTTGCCCCCAGCCTAGGGTAGATCCGGCTTGAACAACGGCCCGGGCTTCCTTGAAGGAAGAGAGAGTCATCTCTAGTTTCTCAGTCATTACTGGAGTCATGTCCTTGACTTTAACAGCTTCGTATGCCTGGCATAGGGTTTCGTGGATCTTCCCATCCATCTCAACATATTTGAAGGACGAAAAATGGCTCACCATTATATCTTCCTCGCCACAAACAGTTACAATGCTGCCTCCGATAACATACTTGAGCTTCTGGTGCAACGTGGAGGTCACGGCACCAGCAGAATGGATCCATGGACAACCTAAGAGACAGCTGTAGGCTGGCATGATGTCCATAATGTAGAAGACTGCGTCAAAAGTTTCCGGCCCAACTTGGATTGGCAGAGTTACCTCTCCAAAGACATGACGCTTGGTTCCATCGAAAGCCTTCACAACCAGATCACTAGGTGTGCAAATTAATCCTCGAGTATCTAACTTCATCAATGCCTTCTTCGGAAGAACATTGAGCGATGACCCAGTGTCCACCAACACGTGAGTCATAACTGTTCCCCTACACTCTATCGAGATGTGCAGGGCACTGTTGTGGTTTCTTCCCTTCGGCGTCAGCTCCAGGTCAGTGAACCCTAACCCGTTTCCAGCATTCACGTGGGCTACTACTCCTTCTAAATGGTTGACCGAGATTTCCTACGGTACGTACGTGGCATTCAAAACCTTTAACAGCGCGTTGTGGTGTGACTCCAAACACAACAACAAATTCAGGATGGAAATTTTCGAGGGTGTTTGATGGAGATGGTCGATGATCTTGTAATCACTCTTCTTGATCAACCTCATGAACTCTTCAGCGTCCTTTACAAGTAAGTCCTTCTCTACCCCACAAGGGGTTTCCTCAACGACTTTACTCTTTCCCTTATCAGTTTTCTCAACTTTATCTGCTTTGTCCACTACAATCTCGGGTGGAGCAAATACTCTTCCGCTGCGTGTGATTCCTCCAGTTCCCACTAGGTTATCCATAAACTGCCCAGATGGTTCCAGTTCCAATTTTTGTCCGTTACAGTAGACGTCCGCCCCATAGTGCCATGGGACAGCGTTGGTGCTTTCAAAAGGTATCGGTCCTGCTTTTGTGATGGTAACTGTGGGCGGCCTGGGTGCAGAAATGGTTATTGTCTGGCGAGGGATGGTGATGGTGGCAACCTCATCATCCTGTTTCAGCATTACCTCTCCAGATCCACATTCGGCCCTTCGGCTAAACTGCAAGATTCCTTCGGTCATTAGACTCTGAATCCCCACTATCAACTGCTCACATCCATCAGGACGAGTCGCACAACCCATACACAATTCTCCACAGCCCGGAAAAAAGCCTATCTTCATCAGCTTGGCTTTAACGAAGCAAGCGATGTCTTCAAATCCTTGACATCAGTCAATAAATCTAAATCCTCTTCTTCAATAATGGCATTCACCCCACCTCCCCTATGGTTCGGCATAGGGTTCTTTGTGACATTCGACACATTATCTGAGAAGTTGATGATCTTAGTATCCACCATATCTTGCTCCTTGTGTTTGAAGGCTTTGCAGTTTTCTATCGTGTGGTCGGGTGCCCCTGAGTGAAAATCACATGTTGCATTTGCATCATAACCCTGCGGAGGTGTCCCTGTCAAGGGAGCCAGGATTCTTTTCTGGACTAACTGTAACTGAAGCAGAGTTTGTAACACCTGCGCATAAGACATGGGCGGTGTCTCAAGGTGACGACTTGCCAGAGGTGCCTTGTTTTGATACCTTCTATACCCTTGCTGATTTGGCTGCTGCTGTTGCGGCTGAGGTTGCTGGACAACAGGGATGGTTATGCTAGCCACCTGTTGGCGCTGACCCTTACCTTTCCTCCGAGCGTTGGACACAGCGCTCGTCTCTCCTTCACGCCTTTTGTTACCGTATGGTTTCTTTCCTCCTCCAGCTGAGGATAGATCAACACCTTGAATTTTTCCCAATTTGATCTCGTTTTCAACGTGCTCGCCAGTAATGATGAGATCTGAGAAACTCCCTGACATACCGCTGACCAATTTCTCGTAATAGACCCCCGGGAGAGTGGCTACAAACATCTCAACAAGCTCTCGTTCAACCATCGGCGGCTGAACTCTAGCTGCTAATTCACGCCATCGCTGGGCGTAATCTTTGAACCCCTCGTTGTTCCTCTGTGACAAGTTCTGCAGTTGGACCCGGTTTGGAGCCAAGTCACTGTTATACTGATAATGGTGTACAAAGGCCTCAGCCGGTTCCTTCCATGTGCACACACTGGTGGGTTCCAAACCCATGTACCATTCCAAGGATGGCCCGGACAAGCTATCCTGAAAGAAGTGCATCAGCACCTTCTCGTCTTCAGAGTGAGCGGACATCTTTTGGTAGTATGACCTTAAGTGGACACGAGGGAAAGTGGTGCCCTTGTATTTCTCAAAGTCGGGTACCTTGAATTTAGGAGGCACCTTGAAATCAGAAATCAATCCCAATTTAGTCATGTCGACCCCCATAGTGTTTCGGTTCTCGAAATTCCTCATTTTTTCCTCGAGTGCCTTAAACCTCAGACGTGCTTTAGCAGTCAGTTCTCCTTCAGCACTCCTCTGTGGGAACAAATATTCTTGACGATCTTCTAGCCATGGCTGAGGCCCATACAAATTTCTAGCACCTGTGTTGCCATTGCCTAGTCCAGTGTTACCATTAGCCTCAAAGTTTCCATTACCGACGCTAGTCGTATTACCATTGAGCCCGATGTTGGTGATCACATTGTCGTTACCACTTCCATTCCCCCCGGTCACGTGGATGCCACCCTGAGGGGTTTCAACAGGTGGAGGGAGTGGAACGCTCCCACCATGAAGCACGCCGTTGCTGTCAACCCTTGAGATCAGAGGCTGGACCAATGTTCTGAGCTGGTCTTGGCCGTTGGCAACCACTTGCATGAGCTCCATGAAGCGGTCCATCCTCTCTCGGAGTTCCTAGACGTCAGTTTGCACTTATTCCATTGCTCTAGCTTGATTCGTTCTGGTCGGATAGCGGTGGATCGGTCTTCGGTCAATCCTGGAACAACCTGCATACACAAAGGGTTAGAAAAACGACAAGGTGCTCGTTATGAAGATGCTTCATGCAAATGCAAACGTGTGTCTGTGCCTTGGGGAGATTCCCCCCGATCCTAGTTTCCAAGACAAATAAAGTCTATGATCCAATCATGGAAAAGAAATCCTCATATATTCATCTGAAAAGCCCGCTCGGGTCGCGTACAACTGTAATCATATACAACTGAAGCAATAAGGCATGACCCCAACCAACAGACCTGGCGGTGATCAGCATATCAATGCATAAAATGTACAAAAAGAGATACAAAAGATCAGGTGCGGCCACGGGCACGAACATCTTCTATCAACTTCTTTGTAGCGGGATGACCTGGCTGAGTAAGCAAACCCTGGGCCAGCAGGTCCCTCTGCCTGATGGACTCTGGGAGGTTCTCGGCAACGCTCCTAGAAACACCTTCTTCAGAATGGTTCTAGACTTTGCTCCTCTTAGCATCAGCCCGGAGTTGAGAATCTTGCAAATTCGCCTCGGCCTCATCCAATCTATACTGGACATCTCATCGCAGTGAGGCTTCAACCTCTATCTCCTTATCTTTCCCCGTAATCTGAGCTTCTAGCTCGGCTACTTGCTGCTTCAGCTTTTCTTCCCGCTCTTTGTACCTGGCTAGGGTGCTGCTCCAGACCCTCTCGTATTGGGTTAACTTCCGGTACACTCTGTCCAGATCTTGTTTCTTGGTTGTCAACACGCCATGGACTGACTTCAGATCCAACCCCAGACGTTCCCTAGCATCAGTTTCTTTGGTCAGGTTTGAGCCTAGATGGTTGATCATCTCAGTCTGCTTCTTGCAGGTATAAACGGCTTCACTTTTCTCTTTCCGAAGTTGAGCGATCTCTTTCTCCAACTCTTCGTTGGCTTTTCATAGCTCTTCCTTCTCTTGGAGTACCTGGTTGAATCTCTGAATATCAACTGTGGTAGGCTCTTTGTGCACAGGAGGATACAATGGTTCCACAGCAGGAAACAGTATTAGAAACTTGGCGGCTCTCTCTCGAACCCAAGTCACATACGGATCAAAGGCCTTGTTGTTGCTTTTTCCTAGCAAGACTTTCCCTTTCCGGTGAATTTTGCTCCAAGCATTCTGTACCTTGCCCAAAGTGTCACCTTCAAGCAACCCTGTGCGATACAGAGATTCTTGTATCTCTTCCTCTTCAGGAGGACCTCGTAGTGCATACCCAAATTGTCGTACCAGCAGAGATGGATTGTAGTTGATACATCCATTCCTTCAGACCAAGGGGACGTTAGGAAAGCCACAGCAGTTATACACGATATCTTTGCCCAGCAGATCTCTATCAAACCAGATAATATTGTCAGCAGTCAAACCCATCAAATGCGTAGACCACGGTGAAGACTCAGCAGAATCAATGAACGGCCCCGTCTTAGGAAGATGGCTAGCAAACCACTTATACAATAAAGGAGCACAACATGCCACGTTCTTCCCCTTTCTGTTTTCGTTCTTGCTGTGAACTTAATGGTAGACGTCTCCGAGGAGAGTGAGTACTGGATTCCCGGAGGCAAATATGTGGCAAGCATCCATGCTTATGAAGTCCGGATGACTTGGGAATAGCACGATCCCATAAATGCAAAGGGCTAAGAAGGCATTGAATACATCCCAGCGACCCTTCTCAGCAAACTTTCGGGCTTTTTCCATCAGGAAATGCAAGAGGAAACCATGAACTCCAATCTTCCTGGATACCATCCCTTCCAATTCAGACTCATCTACATGAAGAGCGTCAGTCAGCTTACTCAATTTGGGTTCACCCTCAACACGGTAATAAGGCATTTGATTCATCAAAGGCACCCCCAACAGGTCAGAGTACTCCTCCAGGGTCGGAGCTAGGACATAGTCTGGAAACACAAAGCATCTGAGTTGTGGGTCGTAAAACTGTAGCAGAGCATATAGGCCATTCAACTCGTACGTAGGAAGCTTATACACAATACCTAGAAGTCTCCCATAACTCTTTCTGAAACTCTCCATCACTGTCTTATCAGCCAAAGAAATCAAAGCTCGCAATTCTCGGATGTCAGGTGTTGGTAGCTTGTAAACCACAGTCTTCTTCAGAGATGCCATATCTGCCATGAGGATCAAGATCACTAGAACCAGGGGAGAAATATGCACCTGCAGCACAGACACACGTTAATGACATGCAAATGAGGATGCAAACAATGCAAAATGCAATCATGCAGCAGGAGATCAGGACGACTGTGCTGTTGAGGAGATGAAGGTTCTGTATCAACAAAACCACAATACTTCTCTGTCAAGAACAACCATGTCTGATGAGAAGAAACCCTGATATTATACTATAAATCTCTCTGTCAAGAACAAAAACATATCCGATGATGAGAACCTCTGATACCCACAAAACTGATTTACTGTCAAGAAAATCAGGTAGTCTGGGGGTTAAGGTTTCCTGCATCACACCCGACTCTGGTCACAGGTATGGACCTAATCACGGAAAAGGTTCGGCATCCCATGCGGTCATCAGCGTCACAGACTTTCAAGAAATGACGATACGATACCCGGGAGGTGTGGCATCATCATCTCTTGAAGCGGCCTCACTTAGCTGAATTCCAAATGATCGGTTCCCAGAGTCGACAATCCTCAGATCCAACAACCCCTCGAGTCCAAAGGACCGATAGAAAGCCATCAAAGAGAACCTCGTCTGAGTGTGGATTACATGGGAACAGATGCAAGCAAAGCAAGCACGTCCTCCACTAACCCACTCTAATACTATGTAGCTCTCAAGCCTAGGTCTGGCTTCTCACTCATCAGAATGCCCCTCCCACTACAACATAGATAATCGTATCATACTGAAAATAAAGTGCGGGAAATAAAATACGATAAATGGAAACAACCCAACAGAGGACGTTGGATCCCCAGATTGACTCGCATAAGGGACGTTGGATCCCAGGAAACTATCAAGTCCCCAACAGAGTCGCCAGCTGTCGCTACCGCGAAAATAAGGTGCCGGCAAAACAGAAGAGTCGCCACCCTTAGTTATTTATCCCTCAGAACGGGAAAGGAAACGATCGAAAAAACCTGACGCAAAAGGTATAAGACAAGGTCATCACAACCAATGTCTGGGTTCGGGAGTCGATTACGCAAGGGGAAGGTATTAGCACCCCTCACGTCCATCTTACTCGATGGGATCCACGCTTGTTGTGTTTATCTGACAGGTTGGTTTTATCTATCTACCTATCAAGGCTGGTCAAAAAGGAAAAGAAAATGACTCGGCAAAGCGTCACACTTTATGCCTACGTGTTCTCATCAGAGAATGAGAAATCAGAGTCAACGTAGTTCGACTAACTACGGGTGATGGGGAAGGTGGCTCGCCAATACGTCAGTATTGTGCCTACATACTCTCAACAGATATGAGAGATCAGAGCTTACGTAGTTCGGGATAATATGGATTACGGGGATTCAAATTCATCTGTTTTATCGAGTAGGGTTAATAAACAGTTCCAGCAGTTTGGCGTACGCAGCTCGACCCTGGGAGACTTAGGTGTTACCGTTTGCGGTAGAACTAGGAGTTAACGACACTCTTTTTTTCCAGAAAAGCTTCCTTTGAATTATGGGCCCACGGGGCAAAAAGGTTTGAAGTTTGTTTTCTGTCTTTTACGGAAGAACTGTTTTTTATATTGTCTGTAGTTCGTACAGCACTAGAGACTATGACCTGGGAACGAATGTGTCGCATATTGTCCAAAGGACGTATACTAAACATTCTAGACGATTGAGAGGAGGCCGCTCAATTACCATTACCCAAGTAGCTTAAGGCTCGTAACGCGCTTATACTAACTTGCCTTTATTACGTTTTTTACTGTTGTTTGAGATGAGAAGAGAAGAAAGGCTGAACTAAGGGGAGACTATCAAGTCCTACTGTTGTCATGCCCAGGATTCATCCTATAGTTGAGGTTTAAAACAGGGAACTCCTAGAAGTTATCATGCATAGGTTTCAACCTAAAGTTCTAATCATCACTTCCTTATCAAAGGAAGTGATATTCCTAGGGGATCATGTCAATGATAAACAGAAACAGATAAAGCATCAGCTTAAACAGTAAACAGTAAACGACTGTAAAATGCATACAATGCAAGTGAGGGAGGAAATGTGTGTGGGGCATCAGCCTCCACAAGCTCGTCTTGACCTCAAGCCAGATATGAATAACTGCAATCATGAAGGAAAATAAAATGCCATCAAGCAAATCACAAACCACATAGGCAAGGGAGCAGAGCTCTACCGAATACCCGCAAGCAAAGCCATACAGTAAAAATACAAGCAAAGGGAGCAACTCAACCTCTAGTGCAATCATGCTCCTAGCTTAACACAATTTAAACATGAACTTATTCTAATGCATCAAGCAAATCAAACAAGTCACATCAATACAGTTGCACAGAAAGCAAACAGACAGGAAAGAAAGCAGGTTAACAGCTTCTACAGCTTCACAGCAAAGCAATCTTCTGACAGCAGTTCAGTCCTCAGTCTGTAACTGTTCTTCAAGTATATCCTCTTCAAGAGAATGAAAGGTACTCCATCTTCAAGATTCAATCTTCATGGTAGACTCCACCTTCAGGCTTTCATCCTCAATAGCAAGTATCAACTTGCTTCTTCAAGCTCTCAATGCATCAAACACAAGTATCAACTTGTTCTTCATCTTCTTCTAACTTCAGCTCTTTCTTCAATCTCAATTTGATCTTCTTCACACAAGTATCAACTTGTTCTTCTTGATCTTCAAGCTTCAGCTCCAATGGCAGTCTTCAAACAAAGGGGAAGTTCAACCTCTAGCATCTTCAATCTTCTAGCAAGGAACTCCATCCTCTAGCAAGGGAGAAAGATTCATCTAACAAGAGCAAGATGGGATAGGGAGAAGCAAGGTGAAGACCAAAGGTCACCACTGAGCACTCCACCATCAAAGAAAGGAACCCTCAAAGGTTCTACCAACTTGTGAAGAGCCACACATCCTACCAAAGGAGGGATGAGGCCTTCACAAGGGGACCTTACATCATAGGGAGGAATGGAAGTGATCAACACCTTCCATGTTTCATGAAGGTAGAAAATCTATTCTAAGAGATCTCCCTAAAAACCCTAATCCTTAACCCTAAACAAACTACACCAAAGGGAGAGAAATCTTCAAGTCCAAGCTCCACCATGCATTCCACAGCAGCCCACATAAGTCTTCATCATCATCTAAAAGCAAGAGAAGCAAAACCCTAGTCTATGGGAACTAATGAAGTCATTCTAGTTGAGTTAGCAAGTTAGGATCACCTAAAACCTAGTATTAAAGTTAATTCTAACTAAAATACTAAAATCAATTATAAAATCCTACAAAAATAACTATGAGAACCTATGTCAATCATGACTCTACCATGTTAATTCCAAATATCAAATCCTCAAATAAGACCAAGAAATAAACTCTAAACTACAAGGTACTAAACTTAAACCCTAAAAGGGAGTACCTAAAGTTTCAACCTAAAAACAGCACCTAATTTCATTACAAAAATGTGAGAAAAATACTATGGGAGCATACCTGTCTAAGCTAATCACAAACAAAATCTAAAGCAAAAACTCATCACCAAATGATCAAACTAAATTCATCAAACAGAGGTATCAACCATGGTAATTTTATTATCAAATAAAATGTAAAAAATGCACATAAAATAAAAATGCATGGTTTTCCTAATATTTTTATTCCATAAAATTCTAGATTCAATCATGAATCAGGGGGAAAAAACCTGGAATTAATTGACCTATTTTTCTATTTTTTATGAATTATTTCTAAACTAATATGAAATGATGAAAATAAAATAAAATCAAAAGAAATTAACAAAACAAGCGTGCCAAATAGCAATCCATATTAGTTCAATATGTGGGTTGGGCCAGATGGGGGGTGCAAGTATCAATCAGATCCTTAAGCCCAATGCTTCCAATTAATGAAACGGTGTGTATCAATCTCAAGTCAAATTCTGAGTATTCAAAGCAATCGTGGTCGTGCGTTGAGGTTACTTGGTCAAGCCTGAGATAAGATCCAACGCTTTTCATGTGTCTTCTTCGTTTGAATCTCCGGTTGGAGGTAAATATAGACGGTGGCCTGAGCAATGGCGCCACCGTCTTCTCCGATGAAGTTCTTTACACAGGTCATCAGAAATTCACAATTCATACATCAATCAACTCAGTTTTTCACCCTGATAAATACTTTCCACTCAAAATCATCTAACTCTCTCTCTAATTCAAAAACGATAACAATTTCAGAAAGTGTCAAAATCTTGATCATGCCTATTCTCTAAATTAAAGGCATCAATCCAATCCTCATCTCATGGTGATCAATTTCCCCTATCTAATCTTGATTATCTATCCAAGAACTGCAAGAATTCAGCCTCAACAGAAATTGGTCATTATCTTAACTTGTCTCTATTCCACGAATTTCTGATCCTAAATCCAACTACACATTGCAAGGATCCTAACCACCTATGAATTCTATCTATCTCCTCATAAATTAAGCATAAGAGTGAAAGATACCAACCTGAGTTCAGGCGTGTAACAGATGCAGTTCTTGATCACTTCAACCTTCAAGATGATGCAGATTCACTCTAAATCACCTTCTGAAGCTAATGCAACCTTCAATTTTCCTTGATTCCTCCTTGAACTCAGAAATCGATTTCCTCTTGCCACTCTGAAATTTCACAGCCACTTTCTGCTACCAGCTTCAAACTCTTCCAAAAAAATGATCTGAACACACTCAACACCTTATATAGAACTCATTGGAATCATCCAAAACCCTCTCAAAGCTTCAGAATGAGATTTTCAATTTTCAAATTCTCCTCAAAATCTCTTCCACACCAGTCACGATATGCACTCTGTTTTGGCTTCAAAATGCTTGCTTTGCACTCCTCATGAGATATTGAATCTGAATGGTGGTGATTCACTCCTTGTTTCCATCCAATGGCTCATGTTTGATATGTTACTTCATCATGAAGAAACAAAGAAAAAGGGCATGATGTTGGACTCAAATCAGAAATCTAATAATTCCAAAGTTTCTAGAATGCATTTTCCATTCAAAAAATGCTATTATTTTGCCTCATTTGCACACATATCATTTATTTTGAATTTTTGGTCTTTAATTCTCTTTAATTCTTCCTTTTTCACAATTCCTTGAATCAAGTCTCTCCTTGAGCCATTTCAATGCCTATTTGATACATGGTCAAGGTTAAAACCTTATTTTGAGCAACTTTCAAGTTGCACCAAATTTCATTTGAGATGTCTAAGTTGGTGAAAATGACTCATAACCAAAAATGACCCATAATCACAACTTCCCAAAATACCCTTGACTTGTCAAAGCCATAAGTTGAGTTCTACAAATCCTATCAAGGACTTCTAGTACTCTCTAGAAAGCTAAGATGATAAGGAACAACATTCATGTTGACCAAAAGTTCATAGGAATCATCCTTCTTGGGCAAAAGTGTCATGCAAGTTGGGTAACTTTCAAGCTCCAAATTCACATGCCTCAGATGACTTGTAACTTGTCTGGCTCATAACTTGAGTTCTATGGATCCTATCAAGGACTTCTAGTACTCAAATTAAATCTAAGCTCATTCTCTACAACAATCATGTTGGGGTCAAGATGAGATGACAATCATATCCTGAGCTATATTACCTTGAAGTCAGGGGTCAAACTAGGGGATTTTACATTGTCAAGTCTTAGAAACCCTAGCTTGAAGCTTCTCAAACTCTTAAATCATGATGAGTTGACCTTGGAATCATCCTCAGAACATATCAATGTATCAATCCATGATTACATGGCTCTTGAATTGAGTCTCAACTCCCTTCAAATCATCAGTTGACTTAGGGTTGACCCAGTCAAACCCTAGTTGCACCACTCATGGCTGAGTCTTCTTAATCCTACACAGTGACCTGTCTAGGCCTCAAAGTGATCTTCATCACTTCTCATGAGTTCTCTCAAGACCTCAAGTCCATCTCCATGACCTCAGAATCATCTGATGGCTTCCACAACTCTCAAGTTAGGAGACCTACACCCTTGGCTTCAATCACTCTCTCTGAGGATCTTTTAACTTCTCTGACAAGGCTATCAACCCTTGAACTCTTGGATGACCTTCTTAGCTAGCCTCATAGTATTGTGTATCTCTTAATTGGTAATCATACCTCTTGATCTCATGCATACATGTCAATGAAATGCAAATGATAATGCTAATGTGAATGAAATGAAACATAAGCTAGGTGAATAAATGGTTGGGAAAATTTTGGGGTGCAATAGAAGGAAGTATATTCATAGGTGCTATTGTCGGGTCTAATGAATTTCTGAGATGGATCAAAGATGAACAACAACTTGATGATCGTCTAATGAGCGTAAAGGAAAATATGAGAAATGGTCAAAATAGAGAGTTTAACATAAGGAGTGATGGAACCCTAAGGTTTAAAGAAAGGTTGTGTGTACCTCAAAACCAGGATATTCGAAAGTTAATTTTGGAAGAAGGCCACAAAAGTAAGTTGAGTTTTCATCCAGGAGCCACAAATATGTATCAAGACTTGAAGCAAATGTTTTGGTGGTTTGGAATGAAGAAACATATAGCAGAATATGTTCAAAGTTGCTTGGCATGTCAGAAGGCAAAGATTGAACATCAGAAGCCATCCAGATTGCTACAACCTTTAGATATTCCAGAGTGGAAGTGGGACGGAATAGCCATGGATTTTGTAACCGCTTTGCCTAAGACTCAGAAACAACATGATGCAATTTGGGTGATCATTGATAGGTTGACAAAGAGTGCACATTTCATTCCCATCAACCAGACGTTTAAATTAGAGAGACTAGCTCAGGTATATGTAAAGGAGATTGTTAGATTGCATGGAATACCTTCAAGTATAGTCAATGATAGAGATCCCAGATTCACATCAAATTTTTGGCATCAGTTGCATTTAGAGTTAGGAACAAAACTGAGGTTAAGTTCATCTTATCGTCCCCAAACGGATGGCCAGTCTGAGAGGAAGATTCAATCGTTAGAGGATTTGTTGAGAGCTTGTGCTCTTGAACACAAAGGAAGTTGGGATGAGTTCTTACCATTGATTGAGTTTACTTACAACAATAATTTTCACTCAAGTATCGGCATGGCTCTATATGAAGCATTATATGTAAGAAAGTGTCGTACACCTTTATGTTGGTATGAAGTTGGAGAAAATAAAATATTAGGTTCAGAATTCGTGCAACAAACGACAGATTAGGTTAAACTTATTAGAGAAAAAATGAAGGTTGCACAGGACCTTCAAAAGAGTTATAGTGATAAGAGGAGAAGACCTTTGGAATTCGAGTCAGGAGATCACGTGTTCATTAGGGTAACTCCTAGGGCGGGAATTGCACGAGCAATCAAAACTAAGAAGTTAACACCAAGGTTTATCGGGCCTTTTCAAATTCTACGGCGGATTGGACCTGTAGCGTATCACATTGCTTTGCCGCCAAACCTGTCTAATCTTCATGATGTATTCCATGTATCACAACTGAGGAAGTATTATCCGGACCCTTCACATGTCATTGAGCCTGAAACTGTGGAACTTAGAGATAATTTAGAATACGAGGCTACACCTGTCAAGATCTTAGATCATCCAATTAAGGAACTTCGTGGAAAGCAGATACCATTGGTTAGAGTCGTGTGGGATGATGTAACTGGTGATTCTACTTGGGAAAGAGAAGAAGATATGCGTCAGAAGTATCCACATATGTTTTAGGTACGCTAAATTTCGAGGACGAAATTTCTTTTAAGGGGGGTGGTAATGTAACATCCTAATTTTCCATACACTAAATAATATATCTAATTAGATTTGATATTTTAGCAATGCTAGTTATTAAAAACTAAACGTTGAAACTAACACTTATAATAATTAATTTATCAATTAATTACCTTTTTTATTTATTTATTACCTTTATTCTTCAATTTGAATATGATCGTTTCATTTTACAAACTAAACTTTGATTAATACTTAAAATACTTAACTTTAAGTTAATTAATTATTCATATTATTATTATCATTATTGTTGTTGTTGTTGTTTTGTTATTATTATTAATTGATTTTATTTTATTTGAATATTATCACTTTATTCTACAAACTAATTAGTAAATAAAATAATCTTAGGTCAATAAATATATCAAATAACTATCCTTGTTACCATTTTTATCATTATTAATATTATTATTATTATAAAAGATATATATATCTCATTTTCTATTAATATCCTACATGATATTATGTCATAAAATCAAGCTCTCATACCTTTGTCATAAATTATTTTCACAAAGTCATACTAGAACACCTAAAAGACTATTGATGTAAGATTAGTAAATATTTGATAGAGACATTTACTAGCAAGAGTTGAAAAATTGGAAGGTATGGGCAAAAGAAGATAAAGTTATGTTATTTTAATATTTTACCACTAGTATAAATAGGGGTCTTTTCCACCCCATTTTTATTCACTCATTCACAAATCATCTTTCTTACTTCTTTACTTCTTTCCTTCTCTAATTTCTTCATATAGCAATATTAGTTTTAGTTATCGAAGTCCCACGATATCGGTTTGTAACTTTTAGAGTATTTTGTGGTAAAAGTTCTTCTAAAGTTTCCAAGGAGTTTTATACGTCAAAGTTCTGCCCAAGTCATTTTCATAAGTAATCGGTAAGCCGTTATAATGTCCATTTTACTTTAATTATATTATTTTAATTATGTTATCTATATAAAGGTTATTTTAGAATTTCTATGCAAATTCCGTTCAGACGTCGAGATATTGAACTTATAAAGTCCAAAATAAATTTTACCATTTTAAGTCGTTATAATGCCCAAATTTTATTATAGTTCAAATGTTATTAGAAATATACTCTTGACAATTTTCTAAAACAAACAAATTCAAAAGGAGGCATAATATAATTTATATTTGAATTTAATAATTATTTAAATATAATGGAGGTTATTGTTATATATTTAAATAAATAAATATTTCAAGTTATAACGGGATTATGTTTAATTAACCATAAATTATATTCTAATTATTTCATAAATTTCGTACAATCCAACGGTTATCATAAATTAGGTTCTTGGCAAAGATCGGAGACAACGCTCGTGGACTTTCAACAACACTCAACAAAAGGTGGGGGCAAGATTTCGTATACGTTGGGACGGTTAGCGTAAAATAACTTAATATATATATATGTGTGTAGTGGTGACCTAAGCCCTACTAGCGATAAGTAAGTAAGGAAGGCATATTCTCAAATAATGATTTTCAGGAATCACTAGGCGAGGTTACGCCAACCTTAATTATTTATCATAGGAATAATCTGTGACAATTTGAGATTGTATTGTTCTTGCATTATTCGATTGATTTTATAATTGTTTATTTTATTTATACTTGAATGATTGTGATTGATAGACTAAGGAAATAATCGGTTAATGAGAGAACAACATTGCTAGATATTAAGAAATTGATCCCCAATAACTAAAGGAAAGTTGGATACATTGAGTAGTTGTATTTGGTTGGGTTCTGGCTAAGGAAAGACTTGGTCGACTATGTCCTTTACAGTCCACCTCTCTTACCTGGGAAGTTAACCATACAATTATTCATTGTACAAACTGAACTGACAATGTAAGGATAAAGATCATGCCAAAAAGAAATGTGGCAAGACATTTGATGGATTTGGTACTCAACCTAAGTATCTAGATAATAAGTATAACTTGAAAAGTTGATACGATAATTCCCCATTATTAACTTAATACTTATGGTTGAGAGTTACCACAAGATGATTGAGTGATCATATAGACTTGCATTGAGGAATGTGTAAGTCCACTGCCGTGCGGTATGGGACGCACGAGGTTGATCAGTCGCCTACAATCCCGGCGGGGATTATTATCTATGCATGCTAGGCAAGACAAGGTTCTTGGCCTGAATTCTCAGGGACGATCGACTTATAGCACCTAGACTCCATGTGAAGTTAGGTGGCGTAGCTCTTGGTAATTGGGAGTACGTTGGTGGCATGTGGTCTTGTGATATCTGATCTTGGTAAATGGGATAGATATCATTGACAGTGTTTAGTGGCCTGAGTCAGCATATAGTTCAGGGATGCATTAGAATAAATAAAATATATGTAATTGTGGGTATAAGATACGCTTGTTTGAATAAATATGGTTTCCATATATATTATTATTTTACACATTCATTCCCACTTTTAAACTTGTACATAAATCTTAGCCCTGTGTTATTTTTGTTTTGCATTTTGGATCATTTTATGACAATCAGACGATGAGCTCGAATCTCGCTTACTTCCCGACAGTTCAGAAGTAAAGGATATGAAGTGACATGGAGATGGGTTACTATAACATCTATATTGGGAGTTGTTAGCATTTTGTCAAACGTTGATCATATCCCTACTACTACAGTCAGTATAAATGTCAGTCTTGTTGGACTGAGGAGGTCCCTTTTGGTATGCTTTATTTTGGTTTTCTTTCTGTACTTTTATTTTATGTTTTATCTGTGTGGCAAGGCCACTGGTCTTAATGGTGTCAAACTCTGTAAAATATATTTGAAGCATATGTATGTGAAGCAGTATGTTTTTAATTAATTAAGTATTGTCATTTAAAAGTTTCAAATTTTTTAGTATTTTATTAAAGGTTTCATTATAATTCCACTAATGGGACATAGGTTGTCTCATTTAATGGTATCAGAGCTGGTCAATTCAGCTCGGACCGTAAGTGTCTAGAATTATACTGACTGTATCAAGTTGGATTCCAAACTGGATGATAACTTTTCTTCTGTGCGTTGAGTCTTCATCTTGAGAGCCTTCTAGTACAATGATCTAGGAAACTTATTTAGCACACTTAATTTTTCCTTCCCCAACGGTAACGTAACTGACACTTCACAAAATTCACTTTATAAATACTTCACACCCATTCATTATTTTCATATCAATTCCAGAATATTTATCTATACCTTTCAAATGGATAAACCTTTTCTTTTATTCATCACTCTTCTTGTCATTATCTTGTTTATTATTGGTATCATCAAGCATGAAGAATTAGGTAAAGATTTCGTAGCAATAATGATAATTATAGTTTTTACGTTGAACAAGGTAATGTATTAATTTAAAAAAACATTAATGCAGGTACCTCAGAATATCCACCGCTCTATGTTTATTACTCGTTCCTTTGTTAGAGATATCCCTTGGAGCAGGTACCTCAGGATATCTCTAAGCATATAAGTTCATCCCTTGTTCTATGATGTTATCATTTAAATAAGTAAAACATGTAATGCAGGTACATTATTACTCGTTCCTTTGTTAGAGATATCCCTGGGAGCAGGTACCTCAGGATATCTCTAAGCATATAAGTTCATCCCTTGTTCTATGATGCTATCATTTAAATAAGTAAAACATGTAATGCAGGTACAGACAGACGCATAAAATGATATAACTGTTTTTTATAAAAAAAATATTGAAATACGGTATACGGAGTTTAACCACTTAATTCATATAAAAAAAATGAAAACAAATCATTCTAACTATACAAAATATTCATTAATCCAAAACTTTGTGTCATGGATCAATCTCTTACAAATTTTAAGTACCACTTTTCACTTCATGACATTTTTTAACATCACGTTTTCTCCCAACCAAATACTGTTGCACAATAAGCACAGAAGACTGCGTACCAAAGCTACTTGAAGCCAATATGTCACCTATAACACCAAGTTCAGGATGGTCACACCATTCCAACAACCTTGAAAAGATCACCGAGTTCTTACCACTTCCTTGTCCAATAATGTACAAATCATATCCAGGTTTGTCAATATCGTTAAGAAGCATTGGAATCTCTTCGCCGGTATTCGAATGGACTTCTTTCTCTGAGTAAAAAATTGAATCGTTATTGTTCACTGCCTTGTGCCTGAAGGAAATTATACACTCTTCATCCAACTCTTTTTGCATCACATTGTCTATAACAGTTGACAACATTTCGTGACGAGACTTGCTTTTTTCCATTTTTTGTTTCGTTTCTTCTGCAGCCTTACCTAACAAATTGATCCTCACAACATGTAGTTGGGTTCCTGGATGCCCCGCCATTCTCCATGCAATAGACAAGGCTTCACGGTCGTCAGGTCCACCGATGAAAATCATTATAATGCGCAGTTTTGTTTTTAATAATGATCTTAAACCGCGGTCCACCAAGATCCCTACTGAACAAGGTGCTTGTTGTAGCACATTTTTATTTATCTCACAATGTTCATTGTGGATTATTTCCGGGGCATCTTATATTGTTGAGAACTCTTTGTGAAAGGGAAGGAGAACTAGGCTCGCGCGTTTCTCTTCGGCAACATTGTAAATATCCTCGTGGATAGTTGTATAGGACGAGACAACACTTGACATGTCAAACCTAACCCCATTTTATTGTTCTACGAGTTTTTCAAATGCATTTGTTATGCTCTCAAACTCTAGTTGTGAGCCATAGTTGGTGAGCCAAAAATTTTTGAAAATCATTATACTGTCTATTTAATTATCAATCGTTCATAAAGGATTAATAAGAATAAGACTGCTTTTTTATTAAATTTTTTTTAACATAATAGTACCAAAAAATAAGCATATTAATATTTCTACTATAGAAATATGCAACTTTTATCTTAAACACCTTTAAAGGTGAACACATAATTGATTAAATTTAATATGAAACTATTTTAAACACGAATAAGGCTTAGTCAACAAAACCTTCGCTTAGCTTCCAGAGTCACATAGCTATAAAGCCCTTGGTCAAACTGAGCCTGAATCGGACACTATCTAGATGCTGCAAATGTTCATAAAATCCAGAGGTATATAACCAATTCAAAATTTCAATAAGAAAATCAAGAAATAATACTTAGAATATATGCCACAATATTTGGCACTATAACACTGTAAAGGTTTCAGAATTATTAGAATATATGCAATGAGGGTGTCTTTTGTTTTGTAAACATCACATTGTGTAATAAAAATACTCTCTGATGGTCTATTAAAGTAAAAATGATAGTATTCTCTGATGATACAACTCATGTTTGATGCAGACTCACAACAAACTATCCATAATTATACTAATTAATTAATGAATGAAGAAGACATCACATCAATATCATGTCATAATGATTAAAAGATGGGCTATAATAGTACTACATGCTTAATGAGAGAAGGTCTCTCCTCTCTCTGAAAAGCTTAACGTGCTTCTGTCTCCCATTACCCTAGGGTTCTGTGAGTTTTTCCCCATTTTCTTTGATTTTTTCCTCCTACGACTGTTGGTTTCTCCTCCTTAGTCTGGTAGGTCTTCTGCTCTTAGGGTTGTCTTTTCTATGGAGAAATGGAAGGCATTATCACTGTCAAAAGAAGAAGAACTGAGTAAGAACTTGTTCCTCTTCTGTTTTTCAACAAAGAGAGATTTGGAGAGTGTTCTGTGAAATGGTCTGTGGAGTTTCGACAGAAACCTTCTTGTTCTTGCACGAGTGTCTGGGGAAGAGCAACCTTCGGTGTTGAATATGCACTTCAGAAGTTTTTGGGTAAGGGTATATGATCTCCCTTTGATGCTAAGAACTGAATCAATGGCATACAAACTGGGTTGATTTCTAGGAGCTTTTGAGGAAATGGGTCCAAAATATATCCATATAAATGGTAGATTCCTCCGGTTGAGATTCTCACTAGATTTAAAACCTCCGTTGAAAAGAGGTACGACGGTGATCTTTAAAGACAAAACCTTGAGAGACTTTTTCAAGTACGAAAGAGTTCCAACTTTATGCTTTGCCTGCGGGAAATTGGGCCATGAGCTGGAAGATTTCGAGGCAATCGAAGATCTGAGTAAAGAAGGTCTCAAATAACTTGAAGAGAAGGATCTGTCATATGGCCCTTGGATGCAGGCATCTCCGCTCCCTAGGGTACAGGTAGAACTCAAGAAGGAATCCACTTCCAGTTTTTGCAGTAGGGGCGTCTTTAATGCTTCCTCTGATAATAGTAAGTGAGAAAGTAAAGGAAAAGAGAAGGATGGGGATGAAGAAGTTGAAAATGTAGGGGTAGGACAAACGATGGGAACTTTGAGAAGCCTCCAGGAACTCTCCTGATTGGTCAGCATCAGGAAAACTTGGAAATTAAGGCAGTGGCTGAATCCCTTGGAGCGGTGGATATCTCTAACAAAGGAACGAGTAATCCAGGGAAAGGATTATGTCGGTCCCAAAAAAGAAGAAATGGATTAGGAAAACTAATCAAAGGAAGAAAGGCCACATCCAAGTGTCGAAGCTGGAGAAGGAATTTGGTAAAAGACAGCTGGTGGATGTTATGATTGTGAAGGGTTTTGTAGAGGAATGTGGAAGCAGCAAAAAGAAAAGGAAAAGTATCAATGGTGACAAGGTTGAAAATCTAGTATCAGAGGTGGTGTTGGAATACCAACGCCGCCTATCCCAATGAAAATATTAAGCTGGAACTATAGGGGTTTGGGGAATCCCCGTGCAGTTCGAGCCTTGTTGAAGCTCATCCATCTTGAAAACTCCAGTGTTCTATTTCTTATGGAACCGCGTCTGAAGAAAGAGGAAGTTATGACTATTAAAGCTAAAATTGGTTTCAGTGAGTGTTGGATCGAGGATTGTAGGGGGAGTGGAAGAGGCATAATGGATGGATTATGTATGACGACATAGAGTCTGGGCTGTTTGAGAGACATGACAATGATGTGGTTGCCCTTGCACGTGTCATTCTAGCGAGTCCCAGAATGCCCTGGGTTACCGGCGGCATAGGAGGAGCCAAGGGGTTAGGATTAGGTATACGCAGTAGGTCATGTTTTTTTTGTATTTTGGGGTGTTTTATTTTTATTTTTCATACTTTGAGAACAATCTTGGTAATATTATGGGATATTTTTTAAATTAATACATTACCTTGTTCGATGATGTTCTCATTTAATAATGTTTGAATCAAATTATGGCACTGTTAGTCAAATTAAAATGACTTTTGATTTAAAAAATAAAAACTTAGAACATTGTTTCTACCCAAGATGCATGTAGGTAAGATTCTGAAGATGCATATCCGAAATAATATTGTTTAAATAGGTTAAAATGCACTCAATGGTGTTTTTGGAGATGCATCACCAAATGTACTCTAGAAAATTCCGTTGATGCATCTCCGGATCAATTTTTGGAAAAATTAAAGTAGTTGTTTGATTTACGAAGGATAAGGTGATTAAAAATGCATCCAGAGAGATGTGTCTCCAAAACACTTGAGAGCAATTTTAAATTTTCATAGGTGTGAGTCACGCATAAAGTAGAAAAAGAATTTCCCTTAAATATTGAACTTCTACTCTAAAAGTGAAATATAATGACTCTACACTTTAATTTTGTTTAATCCAAAATGCAAAAATGCATGGTACATGAACAAAACCATACGGTGCATAAGTAAGAGCATATATGTATCTCTATCTTTCATATGACGTACTTATGTTGGCTTAAAACCACGTTATTCTATTTTAATTTATTATAAATATGTATCTTTATCTTTCATATGACGTACTTACACTGGCTTAAAACCACATTATTCTATTTTAATATATTATAAATAAATTATATTAAATATCTTAACATTTAAATAAGTAAAACATGTAATGCAGGTACAGACAGACGCATAAAATGATATAACTGTCTTTTATAAAAAAAAATATTGAAATATGGTATATCGAGTCTAACCACTTAATTCATATAAAAAAAATGAAAACAAATCATTCTAACTATACAAAATATTCATTAATCCAAAACTTCGTGTCATGGATCAATCTCTTACAAATTTTCAGTACCACTTTTCACTTCATGACATTTTTTAACAGCACGTTTTCTCCCAACCAAATACTGTTGCACAATAAGCACAGAAGACTGCGTACCAAAGCTACTTGAAGCCAATATGTCACCTATAACACCAAGTTCAGGATGGTCACACCATTCCAACAACCTCGAAAAGATCACCGAGTTCTTACCACTTCCTTGTCCAATAATGTACAAATCATATCCAGGTTTGTCAATATCGTTAAGAAGCATTGGAATCTCTTCGCCGGTATTCGAATGGACTTCTTTCTCTGAGTAAAAAATTGAATCGTTATTGTTCACTGCCTTGTGCCTGAAGGAAATTATACACTCTTCATCCAACTCTTTTTGCATCACATTGTCTATAACAGTTGACAACATTTCGTGACGAGACTTGCTTTTTTCCATTTTTTGTTTCGTTTCTTCTGCAGCCTTACCTAACAAATTGATCCTCACAACATGTAGTTGGGTTCCTGGATGCCCCGCCATTCTCCATGCAATAGACAAGGCTTCACGGTCGTCAGGTACACCGATGAAAATCATTATAATGCGCAGTTTTGTTTTTAACAACGATCTTAAACCGCGGTCCACCAAGATCCCTACTGAACAAGGTGCTTGTTGTAGCACATTTTTATTTATCTCACAATGTTCATTGTGGATTATTTCCGGGGCATCTTCTATTGTTGAGAACTCTTTGTGAAAGGGAAGGAGAATTAGGCTCGCGCGTTTCTCTTCGGCAACATTGTAAATATCCTCGTGGATAGTTGTGTAGGACGAGACAGCACTTGACATGTCAAACCTAACCCCATTGTATTGTTCTACGAGTTTTTCAAATGCATTTGTTATGCTCTCAAACTCTAGTTGTGAGCCATAGTTGGTTGCTTCTGTTCCACCAACTGTGTTGTTTGAATTATCCATTTGGGAAACAAGAATAGCTGTGCCATGTCTAGTGAGTTGAACTAGGTGAGTTACAGAGACATGTATAGGTGAAAGTCTAGTAGCATTTGTGGCTTCAATGACATGGATCATGTTATTGGCGTGTTTAACATTGTGGACACAAGCGACGATTCGAAGCTCCATATCGAACCTCAGTTTTTGCACGGTCCTTAATTGTGATTGCATGAATCGGAATTTTGGTTTGTATATTGCATTGATCAAGGGAGAGACCATCACAGTCATTACTATAATAGCAAGCATCATAACCATGAAAGTATATGGATCCAAAATCTACAAAGAAAGACGAAAAAACAATAACTTAATTAAAAGGCCGTTTCATTTAAATCATGCAAAATAAAAGTTAGTAGTTTAAAATTACCCTTTTGTCCCAAGCAACATTCAGTAGTATGACAGCCATGATACCCTTGGTGTTGAGAAGCAATCCAATGGCAACTCCGTCTCGAGCAGGCATACCGAAAAAGAAAGTGACAACCAGAGAGCTCAAAACTTTAGGTATGGATAACAAAAGCATAATCAACAACATTAAACCTGCATTTTATGCTTCAAAAGTAAAGGTAAGTTGAGTCTAAAACCAAATCCAGCAAAGTAAATAGGACAAAGAATCCCAGAAACAAAATCAGCTGACATTTCCAAAACCATATCAGCAAACTTTCCACGAGGCAAAATTAATCCAAACACAAAAGCTCCAACAATAGGATGTGTACCAAGACAATCTGTAATGTACGAACAAATAAACACTCCTGTCAACACGTCCAACAGGAGTGATTTTCGCCACGTGTTCGTACTTGTTTTGTGTTCAATGATTGGAGTAAGGATAGGTCTCACCACAACAAAGCAAAAAACTATGAACAACAAAGTAGAGATTACTGAGAGATAAGGCTTTCCACCTCTACTCGAATAAGGAATCAACAACGTGAACATTACCCAACCATATGTATCGGTTAACATAGCTGCTGTCAATGCATCTTTTCCAAGCTTTGTATATAAAAGTTTAAGATTAGCTAAGATTCTTGCAAGGACAGGGAAAGATGTTACAGAAAGTGTTAAACACCAGAATAAATATGCTTCGCCGTGATTTTCTTTTGGTGTTTGTGCGAAAACATCATTTTTATCTATAAGTTTTTGTTGTAGAGCTAGAAATCCAACACCAAATAACATCGGTGTCACAATGCCAGCAATTGCTATGCTTGTACCTTTCTTCCTTGATCTTAAGATGGTGTCTGCGTTCATTTCTAATCCACTCAGGAACACGTAGTACATTATTCCTAAGTTTGCAAAGGTTTCAACGGCTAGGATTCCATATTGACCGTAAAACAAGGAAAATACCCATTTGAAATTTCCCAAGAGAGTTGGACTCAGAGTAAAACCAGCCTGCATTATAGAAAGTTCAGAAATTATTATATTTTTTCATCTCTCATTTATGCAATGCAATCTTAATGTATGAACTTATATGTTTTTACGTTGAAAATTCAATGTGACTAATTATCATGTGTATCAATGATTCAAATTTACGGGCAAAAGAAAGAAAGAAATATATGACGAATGAATACTTACCAACACCTGCGCAATAATGAGGGGCACGCGAAGGGGCTTGAGGACGAAGTAGAAAAGTCGAGAAACAAAAATATCATAAGCAATTTGGAGACACAAAAGAGGAACGCGTTTTACCATAACATCATCAGTCATCCAGATATTGTTTGAAGCACTAAATGATACATTATAACATGCATAATTTGCCATCTCCATCTTTTCTTTTATTGTTCTTTCTTCTCTACGAGGCCTCTTGATTAATTTCTTATGTTAATGTGTGTGTTTTCTTCTCATTTAAATAATATGTTTCTTTTACCTGAATAACATGCAAAGTTATTATGAATATTGATGTATTAGAGCTGGCAAATGCAGTTTACTTGTTGCAAATGCAGTTTACATTGTTTGTTGCTAGTATCTTCCAGAATGCTGAATTTTTCATAATCTATGATGAGATATATGGATTTTGATGATAGTTATTTTGTAATAAGCATTACGTATATTTAGATTTTAGACATATGACTTAACTGCTATTAGTTACAGAAAACAAATTCAAATTGATGAAAACTAACTAATGATGACGGTATCAGGTATCGATTAAATATGTTCGATGCCGATACCCAAATGTCTTCTTTTATTTAAAGAATTCAATTATTTCAACTAATAAGAAATATGTATATGCACCAATTTATTTTTATATTTAAATATTATCTATGTGAAATATAATTTTACATTATTATTCTTATGGATAAATTTTATAAACTTACTTTCACAAATTAACTCAAACTCATAAATTACATATGTTCGAATGATCGATAATTAGTTACTTTTAAAAAAATGTGAATTTATAGCAAGAATGCAATTTTTTTAAATAACAAAACAATACTGACATTTTAAAAAATTTTGAAAATATTAAATTTGTTTTTCAAAATTGTTTAAAAAAATAATGAGAGACATTAAGTCAGATAAATAAAATTAGAAAAGAGAAATGTATAAATACAAATTTAAAATTCAAAATTTAAAAAAAAAATATTTTACATAATTTGAGATAAAATCATTATCCTGTCTATTTATCAATCGTTCATAAAGGATTAATAAGAATAAAACTGCTTTTTTATTAAAAAAAAATTATTATAGAAATTTTAACATAATAGAACCAAAAAATAAGCATATTAATATTTTTACTATAGAAATATGCAACTTTTATCTTAAACACCTTTAAAGGTGAACACATAATTGATTAAATTTAATATGAAACTATTTTAAACACGAATAAGGCTTAGTCAACAAAACCTTCGCTTAGCTTCCAGAGTCACATAGCTATAAAGTCCTTGGTCAAACTGAGCCTGAATCGGACACTTTCTAGATGCTGCAAATGTTCATAAAATCCAGAGGTATATAACCAATTCAAAATTTCAATAAGAAAATCAAGAAATAATACTTAGAATATATGCCACAAGATTGGCACTATAACACTGTAAAGGTTTCAGAATTATTAGAATATATGCAATGAGGGTGTCTTTTGTTTTGTAAACATCACATTGTGTAATAAAAATACTCTCTGATGGTCTAGTAAAGTAAAAATGATAGTATTCTCTGATGATACAGCTCATGTTTGATGCAGACTCACAACAAACTATCCATAATTATACTAATTAGTTAATGAATGAAGAAGACATCGCATCAATATCATGTCATAATGATTAAAATATGGGCTATAATAGTACTACATGCTTAGTGAGAGAAGGTCCCTCCTCTCTCTGGAAAGCTTAACGTGCTTCTGTCTCCCATTACCCTAGGTTCTGTGAGTTTTCCCCCATTTTCATTGATTTTTTCCTCCTACGGCTGTTGGTTTCTCCTCCTTAGTCTGGTAGGTCTTCTGCTCTTAGGGTTGTCTTTTCTATGGAGAAATGGAAGGCATTATCGCTGTCAAAAGAAGAAGAACTGAGTAAGAACTTGTTCCTCTTCTGTTTTTCAACAAAGAGAGATTTGGAGAATGTTCTGTGAAATGGTCTGTGGAGTTTCGACAGAAACCTTCTTGTTCTTGCACGAGTGTCTGGGGAAGAGCAACCTTCGGTGTTGAATATGCACTTCAGAAGTTTTTGAGTAAGGGTCTATGATCTCCCTTTGATGCTAAGAACTGAATCAATGGCGTACAAACTGGGTTGAATTCTAGGAGCTTTTGAGGAAATGGGTCCAAAATACATCCATAGAAATGGTAGATTCCTCCGGTTGAAGGTCGCACTAGATCTAAAACCTTCGTTGAAAAGAGGCACGATGGTGAGCTTTAAAGATAAAACCTTGAGAGACTTCTTCAAGTACGAAAGAGTTCCAACTTTTTGCTTTGCCTGCGGGAAATTGGGCCATGAGCTGGAAGATTTCGAGGCAGTCGAAGATCTGAGTAAAGAAGGTCTCAAATAACTTGAAGAGAAGGATCTGTCATATGGCCCTTGGATGCAGGCATCTCCGCTCCCTAGGGTACAGGTAGAACTCAAGAAGGAATCCACTTCCAGTTCTTGCAGTAGGAGCGTCTTTAATGCTTCCTCTGATAATAGTAAGTGAGAAAGTAAAGGAAAAGAGACGGATGGGGATGAAGAAGTTGAAAAGGTATGGGTAGGACAAACGATGGGAACTTTGAGAAGCCTCCAGGAACTCTCCTGATTGGTCAGCATCAGGAAAACTTGGAAATTAAGGCAGTGGCTGAATCCCTTGGAGCGGTGGATATCTCTAACAAAGGAACGAGTAATCCAGGGAAAGCGATTATGTCGGTCCCAAAAAAGAAGAAATGGATTAGGAAAACTAATCAAAGGAAGAAAGGCCACATCCAAGTGTCGAAGCTGGAGAAGGAATTTAGTAAAAGACAGCTGGTGGATGTTATGATTGTGAAGGGTTCTGTAGAGGAATGTGGAAGCGGCAAAAAGAAAAGGAAAAGTATCAATGGTGACAAGGTTGAAAATCTAGTATCAGAGGTGGTGTTGGAATACCAACGCCGCCTATCCCAATGAAAATATTAAGCTGGAACTATAGGGGTTTGGGGAATCCCCGTGCAGTTCGAGCCTTGTTGAAGCTCATCCATCTTGAAAACTCCAGTGTTCTATTTCTTATGGAACCGCGTCTGAAGAAAGAGGAAGTTATGACTATTAAAGCTAAAATTGGTTTCAGTGAGTGTTGGATCGAGGATTGTAGGGGGAGTGGAAGAGGCATAATGGATGGATTATGTATGACGACATAGAGTCTGGGCTGTTTGAGAGACATGACAATGATGTGGTTGCCCTCGCACGTGTCATTCTAGCGAGTCCCAGAATGCCCTGGGTTACCGACGGCATAGGAGGAGCCAAGGGGTTAGGATTAGGTATACGCAGTAGGTCATGTTTTTTTTTTTGTATTTTGGGGTGTTTTATTTTTATTTTTCATACTTTGAGAACAATCTTGGTTATATTATGGGATATTTTTTAAATTAATACATTACCCTGTTATATGATGTTCTCATTTAATAATGTTTGAATCAAATTATGGCACTGTTAGTCAAACTAAAATGACTTTTGATTTAAAAAAATAAAAACTTAGAACATTGTTTCTACCCAAGATGCATGTAGGTAAGATTCTGAAGATGCATATCCGAAATAATATTGTTTAAATAGGTTAAAATGCACTCAATGGTGTTTTTGGAGATGCATCACCAAATGTACTCTAGAAAATTCCGTTGATGCATCTCCAGATCAATTTTTGGAAAAATTAAAGTGGTTGTTTGATTTACGAAGGATAAGGTGATTAAAAATGCATCCAGAGAGATGTGTCTCCAAAACACTTGAGAGCAATTTTAAATATTCATAGGTGTGAGTCACGCATAAAGTAGAAAAAGAATTTCCCTTAAATATTGAACTTCTACTCTAAAAGTGAAATCTAATGACTCTACGCTTTAATTTTGTTTAATCCAAAATGCAAAAATGCATGGCACATGAACAAAACCATACGGTGCATAAGTAAGAGCATATATGTATCTCTATCTTTCATATGACGTACTTATGTTGGCTTAAAACCATGTTATTCTATTTTAGTTTATTATAAATATGTATCTTTATCTTTCATATGACGTACTTACACTGGCTTAAAACCACATTATTCTATTTTAATATATTATAAATAAATTATATTAAATATCTTAACATTTAAATAAGTAAAACATGTAATGCAGGTACAGACAGACGCATAAAATGATATAACTGTCTTTTATAAAAAAAATATTGAAATATGGTATATCGAGTCTAACCACTTAATTCATATAAAAAAAATGAAAACAAATCATTCTAACTATACAAAATATTCATTAATCCAAAACTTTGTGTCATGGATCAATCTCTTACAAATTTTCAGTACCACTTTTCACTTCATGACATTTTTTAACAGCACGTTTTCTCCCAACCAAATACTGTTGCACAATAAGCACAGAAGACTGCGTACCAAAGCTACTTGAAGCCAATATGTCACCTATAACACCAAGTTCAGGGTGGTCACACCATTCCAACAACCTCGAAAAGATCACCGAGTTCTTACCACTTCCTTGTCCAATAATGTACAAATCATATCCAGGTTTGGCAATATCGTTAAGAAGCATTGGAATATCTTCGCCGGTATTCGAATGGACTTCTTTCTCTGAGTAAACAATTGAATCGTTATTGTTCACTGCCTTGTGCCTGAAGGAAATTATACAATCTTCATCCAACTCTTTTTGCATCACATTGTCTATAACAGTTGACAACATTTCGTGACGAGACTTGCTTTTTTCCATTTTTTGTTTCGTTCCTTCGGCAGCCTTACCTAACAAATTGATCCTCACAACATGTAGTTGGGTTCCTGGATGCCCCGCCATTCTCCATGCAATAGACAAGGCTTCACGGTCGTCAGGTCCACCGATGAAAATCATTATAATGCGCAGTTTTGTTTTTAACAACGATCTTAAACCGCGGTCCACCAAGATCCCTACTGAACAAGGTGCTTGTTGTAGCACATTTTTATTTATCTCACAATGTTCATTGTGGATTATTTCCGGGGCATCTTCTATTGTTGAGAACTCATTGTGAAAGGGAAGGAGAATTAGGCTCGCGCGTTTCTCTTCGGCAACATTGTAAATATCCTCGTGGATAGTTGTGTAGGACGAGACAGCACTTGACATGTCAAACCTAACCCCATTGTATTGTTCTACGAGTTTTTCAAATGCATTTGTTATGCTCTCAAACTCTAGTTGTGAGCCATAGTTGGTTGCTTCTGTTCCACCAACTGTGTTGTTTGAATTATCCATTTGGGAAACAAGAATAGATCTGCCATGTCTAGTGAGTTTAACTAGGTGAGTTACAGAGACATGTATAGGTGAAAGTCTAGTAGCATTTGTGGCTTCAATGACATGGATCATGTTATTGGCGTGTTTAACATTGTGGACACAAGCGACGATTCGAAGCTCCATATCGAACCTCAATTTTTGCACGGTCCTTAATTGTGATTGCATGAATCGGAATTTTGGTTTGTATATTGCATTGATCAAGGGAGAGACCATCACAGTCATTACTATAATAGCAAGCATCATAACCATGAAAGTATATGGATCCAAAATCTACAAAGAAAGACGAAAAAACAATAACTTAATTAAAAGGCCGTTTCATTTAAATCATGCAAAATAAAAAGTTAGTAGTTTAAAATTACCCTTTTGTCCCAAGCAACATTCAGTAGTATGACAGCCATGATACCCTTGGTGTTGAGAAGCAATCCAATGGCAACTCCGTCTCGAGCAGGCATACCGAAAAAGAAAGTGACAACCAGAGAGCTCAAAACTTTAGGTATGGATAACAAAAGCATAATCAACAACATTAAACCTGCATTTTTATGCTTCAAAAGTAAAGGTAAGTTGAGTCTAAAACCAAATCCAGCAAAGTAAATAGGACAAAGAATCCCAGAAACAAAATCAGCTGACATTTCCAAAACCATATCAGCAAACTTTCCACGAGGCAAAATTAATCCAAACACAAAAGCTCCAACAATAGGATGTGTACCAAGACAATCTGTAATGTACGAACAAATAAACACTCCTGTCAACACGTCCAACAGGAGTGATTTTCGCCACGTGTTCGTACTTGTTTTGTGTTCAATGATTGGAGTAAGGATAGGTCTCACCACAACAAAGCAAAAAACTATGAACAACAAAGTAGAGATTACTGAGAGATAAGGTTTTCCACCTCTACTCGAATAAGGAATCAACAACGTGAACATTACCCAACCATATGTATCGGTTAACATAGCTGCTGTCAATGCATCTTTTCCAAGCTTTGTATATAAAAGTTTAAGATTAGCTAAGATTCTTGCAAGGACAAGGAAAGATGTTACAGAAAGTGTTAAACACCAGAATAAATATGCTTCGCCGTGATTTTCTTTTGGTGTTTGTGCGAAAACATCATTTTTATCTATAAGTTTTTGTTATAGAGCTAGAAATCCAACACCAAATAACATCGGTGTCACAATGCCAGCAATTGCTATGCTTGTACCTTTCTTCCTTGATCTTAAGATGGTGTTTGCGTTCATTTCTAATCTACTCAGGAACACGTAGTACATTATTCCTAAGTTTGCAAAGGTTTCAACGGCTAGGATTCCATATTGACCGTAAAACAAGGAAAATACCCATTTGAAATTTCCCAAGAGAGTTGGACTCAGAGTAAAACCAGCCTGCATTATAGAAAGTTCAGAAATTATTATATTTTTTTATCTCTCATTTATGCAATGCAATCTTAATGTATGAACTTATATGTTTTTACGTTGAAAATTCAATGTGACTAATTATCATGTGTATCAATGATTCAAATTTACGGGCAAAAGAAAGAAAGAAATATATGACGAATGAATACTTACCAACACCTGCGCAATAATGAGGGGCACGCGAAGGGGCTTGAGGACGAAGTAGAAAAGTCGAGAAACAAAAATATCATAAGCAATTTGGAGACACGAAAGAGGAACGCGTTTTACCATAACATCATCAGTCATCCAGATATTGTTTGAAGCACTAAATGATACATTATAACATGCATAATTTTCCATCTCCATCTTTTCTTTTATTGTTCTTTCTTCTCTACGAGGCCTCTTGATTAATTTCTTATGTTAATGTGTGTTTTTTCTTCTCATTTAAATAATATGTTTCTTTTACCTGAATAACATGCAAAGTTATTATGAATATTGATGTATTAGAGCTGGCAAATGCAGTATACTTGTTGCAAATGTAGTTTACATTGTTTGTTGCTAGTATCTTCCAGAATGCTGAATTTTTCATAATCTATGATGAGATATATGGATTTTGATGATAGTTATTTTGTAATAAGAATTACGTATGTTTAGATTTTAGACATATGACTTAACTGCTATTAGTTACTGAAAACAAATTCAAATTGATGAAAACTAACTAATGATGACAGTATCAGGTATCGATTAAATATGTTCGATGCCGATACCCAAATGTCTTCTTTTATTTAAAGAATTAAATTATTTCAACTAATAAGAAATATGTATATGCACCAATTTATTCTTATATTTAAATATTATCTATGTGAAATATAATTTTACATAATTATTCTTATGGATAAATTTTATAAACTTACTTTCACAAATTAACTCAAACTCATAAATTACATATGTTCGAATGATCGATAATTAGTTACTTTTAAAAAAATGTGAATTTATAGCAAGAATGCAATTTTTTTAAATAACAAAACAATACTGACATTTTAAAAAATTTTGAAAATATTAAATTTGTTTTTCAAAATTGTTTAAAAAAATAATGAGAGACATTAAGTCAGATAAATAAAATTATAAAAGAGAAATGTATAAATTGAAAATTAAAATTCTAAATTTAAAAAAAAATTATTTTACATAATTTGAGATAAAATCATTATCCTGTCTATTTAATTATCAATCGTTCATAAAGGATTAATAAGAATAAGACTGTTTTTTTATTAAAAAAAATTATTATAGAAATTTTAACATAATAGAACCAAAAAATAAGCATATTAATATTTTTACTATAGAAATATGCAACTTTTATCTTAAGCACCTTTAAAGGTGAACACATAATTGATTAAATTTAATATGAAACTATTTTAAACACGGATAAGGCTTAGTCAACAAAACCTTCGCTTAGCTTCCAGAGTCACATAGCTATAAAACCCTTGGTCAAACTGAGCCTGAATCTGACACTTTCTAGATGCTGCAAATGTTCATAAAATCCAGAGGTATATAACCAATTCAAAATTTCAGAGGTATATAACCAGTTCATATCCCACGTTACAACCACTTATGAACCAATATTCAAGTTGTTGAAGAAAGACCAGGCGGTTGTTTGGAACGAAAGTTGTCAAAGGATATTTGAAAAGATAAAGGAGTATTTGCAGGAACCTTCGACATTGATGCCTCCAGTGGCAGAGAGACCTTAGATCATGTACTTGACAGTTCTTGAGAACTCAATGGGTTGTGTACTCGGTCAACACGACGAGACGTGAAGAAAAGAACATGTTATCTATTATTTGAGTAAGAAGTTCACAGAATGTGAGTCCAGGCACTCAATGCTAGAGAAAACATGTTGTGTGCTTGCTTGGATGCCAAACGCCTAAGGCAGTACATGTTGAATCACACAACCATGTTGATTTTGAAGATGGATCCAATCAAGTACGTGTTCGAAAAGCAGACACTTTCGGGAAGAATTGCAAGGTGGCAGATGGTTCTAACATAATACAATATCCAGTATGTTTCCTAAAAGGCCATTAAGGGAAGTGTTTTGTCAGAATATCTCACAGAGCAGCCGATTGAAGATTATCAACAGATGAAATTTAAGTTTCCTGATGAGGACATAATGTTCCTAAAGATGAAGGATTGTGATGAGCCTCTACCTGAAAAAGGTCTCGAGATAGGCTCCCAGTGGAAGATGGTTATCGACGGTGCTGTTAACTCATACGGCAATAGAATTGGGGCAATCATTACAACGCCTCACGGTTTCCACATACCATTTACCGCCTGATTAACGTTTGCCTGCACCAATAACGAAGTTGAGTATGAAGCGTGCAGCATGGGTATTGAAGAAGACATTGATTTGAGAATCAAGAACCTTGATGTTTATGGTGATTCAGCTTTGGTCGTCAACCAGATTAAAGGAGAGTGGGAAACTCGTCAGCCCAATCTGGTTCTTTACATGAATTATGCAAGGAGATTGTTGCCTTTCTTTGACAGAGTAGAGTTTCATCATGTGCCGAGGGCCGAGAACCAGATGGCAGATGCATTGGTAACCTTATCATCGATGTATAAAGTGAATTATTGGAATGAAGCTCCAATGATCACTATCATGCGCCTTGATAGGCCGGCGTTCATATTTGCAGTAGAGGAAGCATCAGATGGGAAGCCTTGGTATTTTGATATCAGAAATTTTGTCAAGAATCAAGAGTATCCGTCTGGGGCATCGAGTCGGGATAAGAAGACTCTGAGAAGGTTGGCGGGGAATTTCTACCTGAACAAGGACGGTGTGTTATACAGAAGAAACTTTGACTTGGTGTTGTTGCGGTGTGTGAACGAAAATGAAGCAGGTTTGCTAATGGAAGAAGTCCACGAAGGTTCTTTCGGAACGCATACTGGTGGACATGCAATGTCCAGGAAATTATTAAAAGCAGGTTACTACTGGATGACTATGGAATCTGATTGTTTCAAGTACGCCAGGAAGTGCCATAAATTCCAGATTTATGCTGATAAAGTGCATGTGCCGCCAAGTCCTCTGAATGTCTTGGCATCCCCTTGGCCCTTTGCTATGTGGGCATTGATATGATCGGTAAGATTGAACTGACTGGTTCCAATGGATATCGCTTTATCTTGGTGGCAATCGATTATTTCACCAAGTGGGTAGAAGCAGCTTCTTTCGCCAATGTAACCAGACAGGTAGTGGCTCACTTTATCAAGAAGGACATCATATACCGTTATGGAGTGCCAGAACGAATCATTACTGATAATGGTTCGAACTTGAACAACAAGATGATGAAGGAACTGTGCCAGAGTTTTAAAATCAAACACCATAACTCTTCTCCGTACCGCCCAAAGATGAATGGTGTTGTCGAGGCAGCCAATAAGAACATCAAGAAGATTGTACAGAAGATGGTGGTAACTTACAAGGATTGGCACGAGATGTTGCCTTTTGCCTTACACGGATATCATACTTCGGTATACACTTCAACTGGGACAACTCCTTTATCACTAGTGTATGGTATGGAAGTTGTCCTACCATTGGAAGTCGAGATTCCTTCCCTGAGGGTGTTGGTTAATGTGAAACTGGATGAGGCATAATGGGTGAAGGCTAGGTTGAATCAACTTAGTCTGATTGATTAGAAAAGATTAGCAGCTATTGCTTACGGCCAACTATATCAGAGCAGAATGAAGAAGGCTTTCGATCAGAAGGTGCACCCTCGAAGTTTTCAGACAAGTGATTTAGTGCTGAAGAGGATCCTACTTCCACAAACAGATCACATGGGCAAATGGACTCCCAACTATGAAGGTCCATATGTGGTAAGAAAGTCTTCTCCGGAGGAGCCTTATTACTCTCAACGATGGACGGTGAAGATTTTATGTCCCCTGTGAACGCAGACGTAGTCAAGAAATAAAAGGAGAAAATCCAGGAAAAAATGGGACATCCCGGAGAACCACAAAAAGAATGGGTTCGGGAAAAAATTAGGGATAAAAAGGAAAAAGAATAAACCCGCAAAGTTGAAAACCTGAAAAGGAGACTTTGGCAAAAATGGGTATCCCGGTGAATTGAAAACCCGCAAGGGCAATTCAGGCAAAAGTTATGGATTTAAAAGCAAACGGCTGCAGTCTGTGTTTGATCCCGTAAGCATAGTGGATTCTTGGAGGACCCGAGGGTTGATCAGTTAGCCTCTTCAGAAATTGAAGCATTGGTGAAGCATCAAAGTCATGCGAGTCATAGTCGAATTGACACATGGTGGTTGTCTGTTTCCACATTGCTGACATTTCTACACCTTTTGCATTTTTGTACTTTTTACGCAACTTTCTCTTTTCAGAAGTTGCATCCGATGTAATTTTCCTATTTACAAACCATTTTCAATCAATGAGTATATTATCCACAAAGAGCTTTCTATTCCTGTTGTTGCTTTTTACTGTTTTGTTTGCAAAAAGACGCCTGATATTTTTGATAAAACTTTACATACATAAACTTGTGGGGCTTTGCTAATTATGATTGAAACATTGATTTGCTTAGATGATGTCATGGACGATGACCGGGATAGCCTTTATTGCATACTATCATACCCTAAATTTGTCCTACCTACTTTTACATTTCATTTTATACATCCATCCACCTATTGTTATTCAGAAAAATCCAAAGAAGTAGGGATTCATGTGAGATTACCATGGCATTGGTGTGTGTAGTGGTTTTTTCTATTCATGATTGGACTTAATCTTGGTTAAGATGGATTTCGAGGTTAATAATCCAAATAATATGATTTATCCCTTTCAAGGCATGATTAACTTTTTTAAGTGATTTTTGAATATTTTTTTAAGATGATCTCAAATTATGCCTCAATGTACCTAGAGTTTTGTTCTAAGATCAATATCGAGATTATGAGAATTAAGCAAGCTAAGTTATGGTTGGATTTATTTCAAATTTGTGCACGTTATGACAATTCATGCTTCATGGAAGGGGTGGTTCATGTTGGTTTCAAGAGTCATGTTGGAATATGTTTTAATGTGCAAATCAAGGACAAAATTTTATTCTCATTTTTTTTATGAGGATAAGGTTGTATTTATCGAATATCATTATGGGTTTTGGGCAAGGAATCAAGAAATCAACAAGAAGTCCATATTAACGGTTGGGTCCATCATTACAATAGAATTTGGTACAAAAGTTCTACACTAAAAGGTCAAGGCCCATATCTCTTTGCAAATGTTATAAATTCAAAATTATGGGAAATAATACAAATTGGGCAATATAAAGTATAAAGCTCTTTTGGTACAGTTGAAACAGAGGAATCACAAAAAGAGACAATGAGTCCATCATACCATTGGCACATCGTTCTACCTCCCAGTAAACCTTGCCGTACGCGCCTGCAGCTTGTATAATGTTGCAGTACCTCACAGCCACCTCCATACTACCACCTGCGAAATAGAAAGGATTAGCCACCAATTTTTTTCAAGACCCCACAATAACCATAACAGCAATCCATAGCCACAACACAACACATGAGTAACCTCCCAATCCTAGAAAGTCATCAAAACAGTAAGAATTTTTACAGAAAAAAAGAAAATATAAAAGAAAAAAGGCCCACAACCCCAACGTCGACAGCATGTCCGTGCAACGAGTCACGACATCTACGTTCAGACTAAATTTTCACAAACCCCTCTTTGCAGCATAACCCATCCATTTTGCCAAGCCATAACTTATGCAGAAACTAAGGATTCGTATGAACAATGCAGAGTAGGCCACACCAAACCACTTCATATACTCCCCACAATCAATTCACCCATCTCCAAAAACTAGCATCGCAGCGGTAATAAAAACTTCACGCATCCACCGAAACCGCAACTTGCCTGTATCAATTTCCAACCATATTTTTTCATACCACACCAGACAACATCCTTTCATCCCACACCAGACAACAGCAAAGAAAGGGACCACACAACCACAAGAGGGTAAACCGTACCAGAACCATAACATCATGCAGCTATCATACAGCTAGCACCACAAATCCTGCACCATAAAACGACTTGACATCAACAACAGGACAAAGAGAAAAGGAAATCAGAAAAGGGGGAGGGTAATACCGATAAACTCCAAGCCTCAACTTTTCTTCATGGGCTAAGAGACAACTTCAAAACCAACAAAACCTCCTCCAAAATTTCAACCGAACCTGGAAGCTCTCCTTCATCCCTCCATTAACAAAAACTTTCTTCTTTCTCCAAACCATCTTCAACACTCCCAAACAGGCCCATTTCCAACGGGACCCAGCCATAACACAACTTTGTCTTGAACCTTCAAACCCAAACTTCGATCTAAAATTAAACCCTTTTCTTCTTGGACTTCCATCAAAGAAACCATCATTAACAGAACTTCACCTCAAACAATACCACCACTTCTCTTTCCATAACACTTCCATCAAATAGAATTCAAAACCAGAACCGCAAATAGCAACTTTCAAAACCTAAAACATCATTGAACAACACAAAACGGAGCCCAGGAGTTCCTTCTGAAACCCAGCAATAATCTTCATCATCCCATCCATAAACAACTCCAAAATAACTCAAGATCCGCCCACCTTCCTCAAATCTCATATACTCTTCGAACCTTCAAAATATAACCCCCATTTTCTTCCTCTAAAATTGTAATTTCAGAACCAAACTCAGACCACCTACCCTTAAAACCTCCAAGTCCCTAAACCACAAAAAAATCTCTCTGCAAAAAAAATTCGCAAGAAAACATCACCTGCAAACAAAGAACAGAGAAACATAGCAACATAAACTTCATATTCTCAAATCCCCAAGAACACTCTTCACCATCATCATACCATAACCTTCTTTCTTTCAATCTTCACACATAATCCAAAACTTCATAACCCATACCCTCAGCAAACCTTCAAAACTCCAAACTACAACATAAACCAAAAAAAAACCTTTTCTCAGTTTCTAGCAATAAACATCGAGGACCCTGTTCAAATATCCAGACCCCATTTCCAAAGCTTTTACCTCAAACTCCTAACTTCAACCAACTCAAACCCACGATGAACCCAAATCGGATCTGAAAATGAAAGGAAAGAGAGGAAGTTGAGTTGAAATGAACCTGATTCGAAACCTAAAGTTCCACCTTCATCGCAAATCCATTCCTCAAAACCCTCTTTGTACTTAAACCAGAAACTAATAGAAGGCGAAGAGAGGGTGAGAAGAAGGATAGCACTGACATCGAGTGAGAAATTGAGGGTGATGTTCTACCGCTGGCGTTGTGTGTTCTTCGCTTCCAAAGTGTGATGACGAGGACAATCGTTTGATGTTGTGTCCATTGGTTTGGATAGCTTGATTATTTATTTATTTGTTTATTTTTATTTACTTTTAGGATGATGGGTCTCGGAAGCCCATATGATTCCTATATTTTTTTCATTATTGTTTTATCTTGCTGAGATGGGTGGATTGTAAGGCCCGCGTATTTTCTTTTCTCACACCGCCCATTTAAACCTCTTCTTAATCTTACCCCCTTTTTCATTTGTTTTTCTTAAACTCTAGTTTGAATTTATTTAAGTATTTTTGGCTCACTTTATTAAGCATGCTCTATTTTTCTGGGTCGATGACGAATTACCAACGTTTAACCGTCAAATTATTGGCGTGAAACAAAGGATCCGAGACCACTTTCTTTCTCCGATTTTATTTCGATTTTTGGATCAATGAAGTTTTTTATTCTAAGCGTCACGTATCGAACTTGATAACCTTCTCGATTTCAAATGTATGGTGAATAACCATTGGGGTCATTTTCCGTACTTTGGGATCGTGATAGGCTACCTTTGATTAATCGGCATTATGTTTGCGATTAAGACGAGATCCATTCTTTCGTGTCCCGATTCGATTCACTAACCATTAAATTTAATTTCCGTTAAATATTATTGTGAATATTATTGTCATATTGTTATTCATATTATCATATCTCATTATTCATATTCTTTCACCCATATTCGAAAATACCTAATAAATTATCGAAACTCCTAAAAGCCAAATTGGTGGACTGTTGTATCATTGGTTATTTGCAGGTATCTTAATTTTAAGTCGTGCCCGACTTTGCTCAAGGCGTAGTTTAGGACACAAATGCACACACACACGGTTTTCTCTTGGGCTACCTTACAATGAGACCTCTTTATTTCGTGCAATCCCATGTAACTTACATGTATCCCTTCCCCATTCTGATGTATGTTTCGCATTTCTTTGATTATTAGTTTATCTCCTAGTAGCACCCATAGGGACTAGAGCGGATCAAACTATTTTCAAACTAATTATCGATTCATCATCGAGCCACTTTCAAACCCTTGTAAGTCGAGTGCTCATACGCATTCACCATCAACCTATTGCACACAATTCGACCCTTGATGCGTAAGTCAAGTCGGTCCCGTTTCTCAAACCATGTCCATTACACGCTTTGCACGCGATAATAAGTCAAACCCTTGATCCAACGTCAAGTGTATTTTTGTAACAAACTATCAATCAATTAACAACTATTCAACTCTTTTCAAGGTGTAAAGAGTAGGTTCAAGTCTTTGATCTTGCTTTCCGTTGTTTATATGCGAGTTATCTTATTCGTGTGTAAGCAATTGACGCCTTTAAATAACATTAACAACTCGACAATATTCAACCATCTCTAATTACTCATCCTTTCACTCACCTTTCAAACAACTTCTTTTACGATGAAAAAGAGAGTGTCCCGAGTCTTTGGTTCGCTCTCCCGACTACTTGGACTCGAGAAGCCTTTCTCAAGATTCAAGTAGTCGTCATCCGACCAATATCATCCTTTTATACACCATTTCAAATTCAAACAACCTTCTTTTACAATGAAAAAGAGAGTGTTCCAAGTCTTTGGTTCGCTTTCCCGATTACTTAGGGTCTGTGAAGTCTTTCTTAGGCTTCAAGTGATCGTCATCATTTCAACCTTATCCTTTCAAACACAACCCTCCTTTCAAGATGAAAAAGAGAGTGTTCCAAGTCTTTGGTTCGCTCTCCCGATTACTTGGGTTCGAGAAGTCTTTCTTAAACTTCAAGTAGTCGTCATCCGTACCCACTTTCAAACAATTCAAACCTGTTTCTTTCGTGGTTGTTACCACGAACTACGACTGCTCTGATTCTTTATTCATTCTTGAATATAAGATACGTAGGCACAAGATTGAGATGATCTTGGCGAGTACAATCCCCTCCATCTCCAATTTCCCCCATCCTTTCCCGTAGTCGAACTACGACGCTCTGATTTCTCATTCTTGTCCGAATGAGTATACATAGGCACAAGGGCCCCAATCCTTGGCGAGCACAATCCCCTCCATCTCCCATTTCCCCCATCCTTTCCCGTAGTCGAACTACGACGCTCTGATTTCTCATTCTCGTCCGAATGAGCATACGTAGGCACAAGGGCCCCAGTCCTTGGCGAGCACCCTATCCTCTAACCATCCCCTTTCCCCTAGTGTCTTTATCCCTTTATAGTATCCTTTAGCATTTAATAGTGAGAAGAGAAGAATTAAGTTTAGCTAACATCCATCACAACTCGGATTAAGAGGTTCCCGTCGAGTACGACGGACGTGAGGGGTGCTAATACCTTCCCCTCGCGTAACTGACTCCCGAACCCAGGAATATGGTTGCGAAGGCCGTGTTCCTTCCGTGTTTATGAGGTTTTCTCGATATTTTCCTCTCCCGTTCATTCGGGAAAAATAAAGTTCGGTGGCGACTCTGTCGAACCACATTTTTGCGCCTTTTGCGCGAGGGTCGTATGTTTGAAATGAACTTTCGAGGTGCGACAGGTGGCGACTCTGCTGGGGACATTTGCTCCATACAAGAGAGAGTCGAGCCTATCTTAGTTTGAGTTGTTAGCTTTTTGTTTTTTCTCGCTATTTTTATTGGTATCCTTGTTTTGGTTACTTGTGCTTGTGGCATTGTAGGGTTACTTCTACTTATGATTACTTTGTGAGATGGCTCTACACCCGAGTCCGAGTATAACCCTAGGATTAGGATGGTGGTTGTGTAGTGGAGACTTGCGTGGAGTCTTTCACGTTGAGTTGAAGCAAAAACCCCGCTTGGAGTAGATTCCTTGGGTATGTTGTTGTTGTGGTGAGTCTTTGCCATATCAATAACATTTTTGAGCTTGAATCGTTGATCCCAAGGACCATTAACCGTTTTATCCATGGTGGTTGGTAGTGTTAATTCTTTGTGAATTAATACGAACGCCCTAATCAGATGAGATCCCTTGAACGTATTACTTTCTTACAGTAATATTTTCAACCTCGATCTATGACTCTGAGAACCTTTTCTAGAATCCATGTGTCGATGGTTGTGTAGTTGATGCCTCAGAGAAGTCTTTCTCGAGTGGAAGATACGAGAACCTTAACTAGAGGAGATTCTTTTAAGGATATTATCGTCGTGATGAGGCTTTGTCATGGCAGTAATATCTTTGAAATATGTCCACGACTCTAGGCACCTACCCATTTTAGAATCCTACTCGTGGGGGTTTCTTTGAGCACTAACTGTGATCCTTGAACCGTCCACCCGGCTAATCTCAAAATTATTTGAATTTGTGATCCTGCGATCCTGGATCTTGCATCTTGCATTGCATATCATTTTGCATTGCATCTCATTTGTTGTGCATCTTGCATGCTCCTTCCTTCAGTAGTTTCTCATGTTTCTCTTTCCTTCATATCTAGTAAATCAAGTTGAGTCCTCGACACCAGTACGCAACTAGAGCCAATACAAGACGAATGATGGAGCAGATTCAACAAGAAAAAGTTGCCATCAGGAAGGAGTTGGAATCCCTCAATAGAAAGATGGATCAGATCTCCGAAGCCCTCGCCATAACTAGGAAGGAACCGGGACAGCGAGCCGCTCAAAGACTGCGTCAGCAACATCAACAGAGGACATGGAGGCCAGATAGGGTATTTGATAGTCTACCAATGACATAATGCAGATATCTTTGCTCAACTGATGGAGAACAAGGTTGTTGTTCTAAAAGATCTAGCTCCCCCAACCGTCCTTCCTGCTGACTACGACGCGAATGCTCATTGTGAGTTTAATAAGGGCGCTCCAGGTCACAACATTGAGAACTGCAGGTCTTTCAAGCACAAAATTCAAGACCTGGTTGACAACGAAGCTCTCACCTTTGATGGGAAGTATCTCAACGATATCAACAATCCAATGCTGTCAACCAAATAGTGCTATCAGTCAGATTGGAATCCGTCAAGTCAAAATTCATCCCCGAAGAAGGCCATTAGTTGCCATTTCATATTTCGCATTTCTTATTTTTGTCTTGTTTGTTTAAGTATTGTATGATTAAAACAATTGTCATTCGTATTTGGTTTCATTAATGTATCATTTATGCATGTTTTGAATTAGTTATAGCGTATTCACTCATTTTCACTTATCACCGACACATATTCATTTCACACTATCCACTGTTGTTTAGCATGATTTGAGGAGGATGATGAAAACAAGATACCCATAATTGCAAATTGTATGCTTTCAGATAGAATCTCGTCAATTGATGTACAGGCATTGCTTCAATTCCCCTAAACACTGGAGATATAAGGAGTTAACCCTAGTAAACCACTTCGAGCCTAGAAGTAGTAGTTTCCTTCGGATAGTCAAACTTTTTACACTCAACCTGGGGCAGGGTAGTGTGTTCAGTTAATCCAACTCCGCACCTTGAATCAACAAAGCGAAATCCCAAAGACGGTGGTTCATCAAAGACCCATGCTATGGCAGTCACAACCTTCCCAAAAATAAAAAAATAAAAAAGCCTGCTAAGTCAAACACCTCAGAGGGGACTGAGGCAAAATCAAGGCAAATCCCGATGGATTTGACAAGCAAACCAATCCATGCAAAAGTTAGGGATCAAAAACAAAGACAAAAGAGGACCCTGAAACCCTCAACAAAAACAAAATAATATTCAGTGGCCACCCAAATCAAAAGGGTCACTGACATCCTGTTGCACCCTAAAATTTGACCACCGGGTCTCGTATCTGGCTCGATGTTTCGACGCATAATCGCATTCGCATCTGCATATTGCATACAGTGCCATTTCTCATTTGTTTTGATTTTATTGGGATCACAGCTCTCGTCTCGCGTCTCAGGCGTCTTTTATCAGTTTAAATAGGTAGAATCGATTTTTGGGATTATTTCGGTGCCCGTTTATTTTACCGGTCTATTCTGGTGCGCTCTCGCGGTTTTTATGTGTCGTTCGGTGTTATTGTGATTTTTTCTGGATTTTAT
The DNA here is from genome assembly GCA_963859935.3 of Lathyrus sativus. Taxonomy (NCBI): domain Eukaryota; kingdom Viridiplantae; phylum Streptophyta; class Magnoliopsida; order Fabales; family Fabaceae; genus Lathyrus; species Lathyrus sativus. The sequence goes on along the minus strand of OZ012740.1, from coordinate 82,744,951 downwards.
TGGCTTATTTTTAAGGTTTAAATAGGTTTAAATCATTTTTTTTCATTTTTAGGATTTAATAGGATTTTAATAGTTTTAATTCTTTTTAAATAAATTTAAATCATTTTTAGCATTTTTAGAATATTAATAGGGTTTTAAATAGTTTTTAAATAGTTAATAGCTTTTAAAATCATTTTTAGATTAGTGTAGAATATTAGTGAATTTTTCTTTTAGCATATTAAATAGGGTTAATAGAAATTAAATATTTTTTAATAAATAATATAGTTTTTTAGATTTAATAGAGATTTTATTTAATTTTTAGATTAGTGGATTTATTAGAGTGTTATTAGTTTAGAAATTAATTGAATTAGGTTAGTTAGTAGGTTTAATTG
>OZ012740.1:82714199-82744080 GCA_963859935.3 Lathyrus sativus | reverse complement strand
TTAGTTTTTTTCTGTTTAATCCATTTCAGTTTTGTGGTTTTTTTTATCCTTTTTCGTGGGCCCAATTCGCAGGCCCAGAGTCCATTTTTTTGTCCAGTTTGCAGTTCAAAGTCCAGATGTGTCCAGCATTTTCCAGCCATTTCTGGAAGTTTCCAGAACGATCCAGATAACCCTCAGTATAAAAGCTCAGCAGTACACGTGTACGCAGGAGGAGACCCCACTTTTCACTGCATGCACCTACCACGTGGAGCACATGCATCAGCTCCCCCCACTCACTTCTCTCTCTCTCCCATCCTCACACGCGTCTCACCCTTCACACTCCGCCAGGCCCCACGTGGCGCACATGCGCGCCGTCCCTCCACTACCTGCCCCACGTGTCATCACCACGCCACCTCGCCTGAAAGCGTCACCGGCCGGCATGCATGGCCGGCGACCGCCATGAGCCTCACCGGAGAACCTCACCAACACCTCGCCAAACCCAGAAAAAACCCAGAAACTACCAGATTCAACCTTCAACATTCATCTTCCTCCTCAACTTCATCTCTCCCGATCAAAACCCATCTTCTTCCGATCAACATCACCCAGAAACTCCATCAAGATTCATCACCTACAACTTGTCTTCCCAGAACTTTCACGCCTCCACCATGAGTAATGAAGACGTTCATACCATTCACAAATTTCCAAAGGATCATCGGTTACTCAAGAAATCATCTAGATCTCCTCAGAAGTTCTGTGGTGCTTTTCGTTTGAAGATCATAGCTGTTCATTAAGAGTTTCTTTCTAGAATCGTTAGGGGCGTCTTGGCGTGTTCATCGTTCGCAACAACCATCAGTGCGTCATCAAGAATCGTTCCCTAGGTTAAGATCCTTCAAACATTCATCAACACTATTCCAGATTTTGCGTAGAAGATCCTCGCGCGATCTCTTAGTCTTTCCTGAAGTTCTTGGAGAGACAACACCATCATCCTCTGCGTAGCGTTCATCACCGGAAAGAGCACCCAGATCTTCACGCAAGAACCATCGTCAGGATCACCATCGCTCCAATCTTCATCCACAAATATGCATCCTGGATCCCATGAGATTTCTAGTTAATCTTCATCAACGGTTCAAGAAGCCTCAAGGTTCGTCCGGATTTCGTCTACGTTCTTGCCAACTTTTCCAGAAACTATCAAACTGCGTTGTTCTTCGTCAAGAACGCAGACCCTCAATGACGTCAAGGTTCCTCCGAGAATGCCGAGCTATGGATTTTCTGTCTAGATCAGTACTGATTGCGTTGGTGTTGTTAGTTTGTGACGGAGGAAAGGCTGAACGGAGATAAGTCAGAGAAAGGGGACGACGGCGGTTGGGAGAAGGAGGAGTTTGGGCTAGGGTTTTCAGAATGGAAAGGGAAGAGAGGAAGGGGAAGAGATTGGGCTGGATCCAGGCCCAGTCATTTTTTTGGAGCCACACGCCCCCTCGTTTTTGGCTGTTCTGGGCCTAAGTCCAGCGTTTACCATATGCACCCCCGTTTCCCCGTTTACCTTCCATTTCCCTTCCTTTTCTTTGAACGTGGGTTGGGCCCAATACCAATTTCTGGATTACACTCCCCATTTACTTTACTAATTCCCCCTCCCTGTTTTTTTTTCCCTTATGTTTTCTGTTGGGCTGGGCCCATTTCCATTCTTTTACTGACTGCATTCCCCTTGTACCAATGTAAACCCCCCTCTTATTTCTTCTTTATTTTATTAAGTCTTGTGTAATAGTTTTTTTAGAGAAAAATTTAGAAGAAAAAGAATGTTGAGAAAATATTTTAGAAAAAAGTATATTTGAAAAAAGAAAAGAAAAGAAATAAAGAGAAAAATATATTGAAAAAGGAGAGAAAAATATATGAAAAAATAGAGAAAAATAAAGAGGAAAATATATTGAAAGAGGAGAGAAAATATTGTGAAAAAATACATAGAAAAATATGTTGAAAGAAAAGAGGAAAAGAAAAGAAGAAAAAAAGGAAAAAATATTAAAGTAGACTTAATATTTTTTAGAGTGCGTTTTCTTTTAGGGTATATTTTCATAGAAATTATTTTACGATTTTAGGATAGTTTAGAAGCCCATTTGTTAGGGGGCTATTTTCCATTCGATTTTTCAGGATAGAATAGGATAGTATTTCCTAGGAGATTTATTTTCAGTATTCAATCATTGTAACCATTTTTTTCAGAGATTAATAAAATGAGATTTGAGTTGTGGTCCCGACGTAGCCGAACTACAGCTGCTCTGATTTCTCGTACCAGACGAGAATATGTAGGCATAGGATGCGATATCCTAGCGAGCACACTAACGACTGACTTTTCGTTCTCTCGCTGCTGTGCGATCGAGACTTTCCCGCTGACGATTAATTGATACCCTTTTTCTCTCTTGCCCAAGTGCATTTGAGACCAAGCCATAGTTTTGCCCATAGGTTCCCGACCCTGTGAAACCAGTTGTTTTTCTCACTACTGTGTGAGAATGTCTTGTTTAGCCGTAGTTAGCCTGAACTACGTAAAGCTCTGATCTTCCATGCGGTGGAAGTACGTAGGCACAAGACGCGAGGTCTTGGCGAGCCATTTTCCCTGTAGTCCCGAACTACGTTGACTCTGACTTTCTCTCTTGAGAATACGTAGGCATAGAGTGCGACGCTCTATCGAGTCAATTCCTTTCCGTTTAGATTTAGCAGCCACAGATAGATTGTTTTGCATCCTTTAGACAAACCCAAGCAAGCGTGGATCCCGTCGAGTACGACGGACGTGAGGGGTGCTAATACCTTCCCCTTGCGTAACCGACTCCCGAACCCAGGTTTTGGTTGCGATGACCATACCTTTTCCCCGTTTTTTTTGCGAGGTTTACTTCGAGCGTTCCCTTTCCCGCTCTGAGGGATAAATAACGCACGGTGGCGACTCTTCTGTCAGCCGGCGCCGATTTTCGCAGTAGCGACAGCTGGCGACTCTGCTGGGGACTGCGATGGTTCCCTATTCGAGTCTCGCCTCGGGTTTTTTTCCTGGCTGTTTGGGGCAATCCCCAGCAGCTGGCGACTCTGCTGGGGACTGCGATAGTTCCCCATGCTTTTGGGATCCAACGTCCCTTAAGAGAGTCAATCCTAGCGCTTGTTTGCTTGGCTATTTGGGGCTTATTTATCGATATTATCTGTTGCTATTGGGGTGTTACGGGTATTCTATGATTGAGAGTTAAGCCGGACCTGGGCTTGAGTATGAGTATGCACCTAGATATAGTTGCGGAGAAGTAGTAGACGAACCTGTCTGCTGAGCAGGCACAGTTCCCTACGAAAATCTGCGCTCAGACGAGGTTCTCGCAGAGGTGCTCCTTTCCGGTCCTGAGGATCTGAGGGGAGTCCAGACGTGAGGATTGTCGACTCTGGGAACCGATCATTTGGAAGTCAGCTAAGTGAGGCCTCTTCATGAGATGACGATGCCACTCCTTCTGGGAATCGTATCATTCCTCATGAAAGTCTGTGACGCCGACGACCGCATAGGATGCCGTACCTTGTCAGATATAGGTCCACACCTGTGAGTGGGGGGGTTTTTTTGTGCAGGAAACTTGACTTTCAACCTACCCGTTATTCTGGTCTTCTCTTCAGAAAGAACGTCTCCGTCAGCAGTGCAGTAGTATTCAGAGATTTGTGTGGGGGGTTGTGGTCCCGTTGTTTGCTGCATCTTACATATCATTGTTGCATTGCATAGCATCCTCCAGTTAGCCAGAGTTCTGATCCAGCCTTTGTTTCCTGAAGGTGATTACCCGGAGTTTGGATTGAGCAGCTGTTGATTGTCAAAGACTTACCTAGGGGTTGAGTAGAGCAGAATCAAGCATTGAAGTCAGCTGGAGACTATTGGTAGCTATGTCTGAAGGCAATTTCCAGTCTCCTAACACCCTGACAGGGTTCACTATGGCGTCCAACCCTCTGTATGATTCTATGGAAGACTTCCCGCAAGTGAACAATGTTACTGCAGACCAAGTTGTACAGCCTTCTGTTGAGAACCGAGATCGACATGAGCAGTTTGTTGCCCGAAATGAGCGTCCTCCTCCTGTTAACAGTCAAGGTGTTGCTTTCCCCGTGATGAATTACCGAAGAGATATTCCAATGGCTGGGATGGTAGATCCAAGAGCTCTCGACCAGGCTAGAAGACTCCGAGCATTGGAAGAGCAAATGAAAGCTTTGAAAGTCAAAGATGCTGCTAACCTAGATGCTGTAGACATGTGTTTGGTTCCTGACCTGGTGTTTCCTTACAAGTTCAAAGTGCCGAAATTTGAGAAGTACATAGGAGATAGCTGTCCGAAGCTGCATTTGATGATGTTCTGTCGAAGGATGACTGCGTTTGTGCGAGATGACAAATTGATGATCCATTGCTTTCAAGATAGTCTGACTGGGGCATCTTTGAGGTGGTATATGCAGTTAGAGAGGAATCAGATTCAGTCATGGATGGATTTAGCCAGAGCTTTTCTGAAGCAGTACGATTATAACCTGGACATAGCTCCCTATCGCATGCATTTGCAAGAGTTGTCTCAAGAGGACAATGAACCTATCAGGAAATATGCTCAGAGATGGAGAGAATTTGCTGCTAGAGTGCGTCCACCGCTGTTAGACCAAGAGCTGGCAAGCATGTTTGTAGATTCCCTACAATATCCGTACTTCAAAAGATTGCTCGGAATCCCGACAAGTTTCTCTGACATGGTAGCATTAGGAGAACGCCTCGAGTACTCCATAAGAATGGGGAAAATTCAGATTACTTCATATGATCAAGCTGGTGAAACTGAATACCCTTGTGACTATCAGAGTGAAGAAGAAGTTGTGATCAACTCAGTCATGCCGAAGGTTGAATATCCTCGAAGCGAATCAGTGAATTTTGTTGGTTCATCATCTTATCAGAGATCAGTACCTCCCGTGGCTTGTTATACTGAACAGACAGCCGTACCTGGGGCACCATATCAGGAACCTTATGTCGCTTCCATTGCAAATCAGCGAACTAGTGGCCGAGGTTATCGGAATCAGCGTCAGAATCAGAATCGACCTCGCAACAATTTGGAACGAAGGAGTGGTCCTTTTCACCCAGTGCCTATGCCGTATAGCCAGCTGCTACCATCTTTGATCCTGAAGTCTTTGGTGGAACCTAAAGCTCTTAAGCCAGTTCCAGAACCTTACCCTCCTGGGTATAATCCCCATGTTCAGTGTGGTTATCATGGTGGCTCACCGGGGCATTCGACGGAAGATTGTAAAGCATTTCAGGCGAAGGTACAACAGTTGATTGATCAGGATCGCATTTCCTTTAGAGAAGGGTTTCTGTTTGTTCATCCCAACCGCTCAGCTGTCTAAGCTCGTAGATTCGGAAAGTATTCTCCAGCAAAAAGCCAGTGGTTCAGACAGGCGGGCGCCTCAGCATTGGCAGTTCTCAAGCTTTTATACCATTTGCATTTGTAGTTTCTTTTCTGTTAATTACTACCTGCTTTTTAAACATTGTATGTTTCGAATGGTGATAATAATAAAGTGACGATGCATTTTTCTGAATTAATCATGTCGCTGTCGCTCATTTACTGCATTGCACTGACACTTGCATTTTATTCACTCCACTTTATCCCTGTGACTAGCAAAGATTGGAGGGAGGATGACGAAACTGAAACTCATAACCGATGATCATATGCTTTCAGATAAGACCTTACCGATGACGTACAAGGCATTGTTTCAAATCCCCAAACACCGGAGATATAAGGAGTTAGTCCCTTGTTAACCACTTCGAGCCAGGAAGTAGGAGTTTTTTTCGGACTTTTTTTAACCCTCACATCTTAACCCGGGGCAGGGTAGTTGTCAGTTAGCTTGACCGAGCATTCAAGTCTTACAGAGGAGTGTTGTCTTTCAAGGACCAATCAGTTTATACCTTTCAAGAGGTCAAACCTCACCAATCAGGAGTGAGACAGTTACAATCCTTTCGGAGCAATCAAGACAACCAGTGTCACACGACTTTGTTCCAAAAGAAAGAAGAAAGAAAGCCCGCTAAGTAAGAAGAAAGAAAAGCTGAGAAAGCTAATACTTAGGCAAAAATTAGGGCATCCCGCTGGACTTCAAAAAGAAAAAATCGAAGAGAACTCAAAATGAGTCAGTCCAGGCAAAATTTAGGGAATCAAAAGAACGAAAAAGAGGGGATATCAAAAGGAAATTTTTCCCCAGCAAAGTCGTGTACACAGACACCGAAAGCGAAGAAGGAGTAGCTATCACTCCGGAAAAAAAAAAGAAAGCTTGTGAATTCCTTAATTGTGGTTCTTACCATTCAACATACCTCTCGAAGAGGCGAGTGCTTGTGCCAGGTTAACTGAACCTTAGGATTGGAGATCATCACGTAGAAGGGGTGGGTACAAATCAAAATTTGAGCCGAATATCCTTTGTTTCACGAACCGTGAACCCGACCACGATACAACCCTTAAAAGACCCAATTGAGGTAGGGTTAGTCTGAAGCGCATTACGATAAGGTCGAGTAACCTGACTCCTTCTTGACTTGCTAGTCACATCCTTGTTGTATTTTCACTGACCACGTAAGCACTACGTTTGAACTTTGGTTCATTCGTCACTCACAATCATATGCATGTAAATGAGTGACAGCTCAAATTTTTTCAAAATCTGCATAACCACTGCATTAAAATTACCATTCGTAGACAGACGATTCTAATTGCAGGTTAGTAGTTGGCATGAAAGAAATTCCAGCCAGGAATAATTAAGCAAGACCGAATAATTCAGCAGTCTGAACCAGAATGGTGAATGTTGTGAAGACCTGTGAATCAGGGGCATTGACTTCCAGTAAGTTCGGAATCAGCCAGTCTGAGGACAAATCCCGAAGCTTCAGTTGATTAGGGGCAGTTGCTTGAGAAGCAGTTGATCAGAAGTGAGTTTTCTCGAGAACCAATCAGGGGCAGTTATACAGATTGCGGATATTTGAAAGCAGATACTTCCAGTGGATAATCAGATCGGGTTAAGTCGCTAGAACGCTCATTCAGGGGCAAGTCATCGCAGAGAATGTTGAAATCAACTGGGTTGATAGGTGTCTATTGGAGATTGAATTCTTTTGTTGTACAGATACCAGGGCAAGTATTCTCGAGGCAAGTTGTTCAGAGCAAGTACTCCCAAGAGTTAGATTGGGGCAAGTTGAATTGTACTGGGGCAAGTTGTGCAAGCCAGTCTTTTTATCCCCAGCTGAGTGTACTGGGGCAAGTCATTCAGGCCAGCCTGTTTATCCCCAGCCGGAGTTGAGTATCGGGGAATCATGTCATTACCCTTATCAAAAACCTTAACCTTCCGAAAAAGACCGTGTTGTCATTGGATCATTATCCTGCAGTCTAAACCTGTTGCGTGTCAGTAGCCAGTCGTTTCCAAAGTCCAGTTCTCGCCTGGCAAACCGGTAACCAGTTCTCATCTAGCCCACCCTTCCGTAAGCATCAGTTCCCGTCTGGTGCGGTTTATTGTAAGCATCAGTTCCCGTCTGGTGCAGTTTATTGTAACCAGTTCTCGTCTGGTCACCGTTTCTTCAAGAGTTGTATCAGTTCTCGCCTGGTACATGTCATCGCGTAATCAGTTCTCATATGATCCTCGTGTGTTTTAACCTATGTGTTATACCAGTTCTCATCTAGTGTACGTCGGCTTTCAGCCAGTTCTCGCCTGGTTGTCTATACCTCAGTCTGTTATCCAGTCAGCCCCGTCTGATGTTCAAAACACAAAAATCAATTCTTGTCCGATAACCTATTTTGCTATCAGCTCTCGTTTGGTAGTCCACCCTGAATGCTAGTTCTCGTCTAGTATTTCCCATACTTTCACTGTGTACATAATCCGTGTTTACCCTAAACCAGAGAAACAAAAAACTTAAAAGGTATCTGACACAGTAATTCCCGATGACCCGCATGTTGTCATGTTCCCCGATACGAAGCTCGATTAATGCCAGTGCTCCGAGTAATGTTTGAGTTCCTTGTGGATGTTGTTAAATCAGAATTGCTACTCTTCAGCAGATGAAAGTTGCTCATTATCCCCGGAAGAGTCGAGATTGTCTTTTACCCCGTATCAGAGTAGGATCAGGAGTATCTTCAGCAGATTAGGATTGATATCCTTGATAGTAGGAGCATTTCCAGCAGTGTGTCGCGCGCAATCAACCTCAGTTTGGGTCAATCCCCGTAGAGCGCAACCAGTTGCCAATGGTTTGAAGAAAGCATCCCCGAGCAGAGTTGTGTTCTTTCCCCAGTGAAGTCGCCAAGCAGGGTTGCCTTTTCATTTCTCCAGCAGGACAATTATTCCCAGCGGATTTGATTTCCCGTTTCCAGCATTTATTTTGCTGAGATGGTTCTGTGACTTCGGGTCATCCCCAGTAAAGTTGACGTTTCCTTCGGCATTTATTTTGCCAAGCGGTGTTCAGACCTGGTGTTCCCTGGCAGCTCGAGCCTGCATTTGCATTTGCATGTATAGTCATTGCATTTACAAACATACAATATTTTCATGCCATCTGGGCATCGCATTTTCAAACAGAACGCATAGCATTTACGTGTCATATAGGGCATTACATCATTATCAAGCATACACATGTTGAAACATAGACCAGAATGGTTGCCTATTGGATTTCAAGTTTGTTCACCTGCAGAGTTGTGTGGTTCAGCTTCCCGTCTTCCCCAGCGGAGTGATTCTTCATATTTGGTTGTTACGTCAGCATCGAAAAAAACAACAACAACGAAGATTGACATATATCGAACTTCTGAAGCTGCCGCCTTCGTCAGAATAGGTGCCAGGCAGTTCAATTCAGAATTCCCCAGGAGAGTTTCCTCAGGTTCGCCGTGAACCAGGAATCGACAGAAAGATCCCATGACAGATGGGAAGGTGTTTGCTTTGCGAAGCATTATTCCAATACTTGTGGCGTCACACAGGCGATTGGCAAGGAGAAGAAAATTTATCAGAAAATTGACCAGTTGTTGCCGTGACAACCAACTTCAGTTTATTGAAGGTTATTCCTCAAGCAGCTTTGCAGTATATTCCCGTGGTTGGCAAATTTCAGAGTTCCATTTGTATTCAACCGTCATCTACCTTGAATGTTTGAAGGCTGAGCGCTCTTCACCCATTCAGGTCCAAGCCGCTTGAATAGGGGCAGCTGTTGCACCCTAAAATTTGACCAACCGGGTCTCGTATCTGGCTCGATGTTTCGACGCATAATCGCATTCGCATCTGCATATTGCATACAGTGCATTTCTCATTTGTTTTGATTTTATTGGGATCACAGCTCTCGTCTCGCGTCTCAGGCGTCTTTTATCAGTTTAAATAGGTAGAATCGATTTTTGGGATATTTCGGTGCCCGTTTATTTTTACCGGCTATTCTGGTGCGCTCTCGCGGTTTTATGTGTCGTTCGGTGTTATTGTGATTTTTTCTGGATTTTATTGGCTATTTTTAGGGTTTAAATAGGTTTAAATCATTTTTTTCATTTTTAGGATTTAATAGGATTTTTAATAGTTTTAATTCTTTTTAAATAAATTTAAATCATTTTTAGCATTTTTAGAATATTAATAGGGTTTTAATAGTTTTTAAATAGTTAATAGCTTTTAAAATCATTTTTAGATTAGTGTAGAATATTAGTGAATTTTTCTTTTAGCATATTAAATAGGGTTAATAGAAATTAAATATTTTTTAATAAATAATATAGTTTTTTAGATTTAATAGAGATTTATTAATTTTTAGATTAGTGGATTTATTAGAGTGTTATTAGTTTAGAAATTAATTGAATTAGGTTAGTTAGTTAGGTTTAATTGATTAGTCTTTAATCCATTTAATCAGATTTAATTAGTTTTTTTCTGTTTAATCCATTTCAGTTTTGTGGTTTTTTTTATCCTTTTTCGTGGGCCCAATTCGCAGGCCCAGAGTCCATTTTTTTGTCCAGTTTGCAGTTCAAAGTCCAGATGTGTCCAGCATTTTCCAGCCATTTCTGGAAGTTTCCAGAACGATCCAGATAACCCTCAGTATAAAAGCTCAGCAGTACACGTGTACGCAGGAGGAGACCCCACTTTTCACTGCATGCACCTACCACGTGGAGCACATGCATCAGCTCCCCCCACTCACTTCTCTCTCTCTCTCCCATCCTCACACGCGTCTCACCCTTCACACTCCGCCAGGCCCCACGTGGCGCACATGCGCACCGTCCCTCCACTACCTGCCCCACGTGTCATCACCACGCCACCTCGCCTGAAAGCGTCACCGGCCGGCATGCATGGCCGGCGACCGCCATGAGCCTCACCGGAGAACCTCACCAACACCTCGCCAAACCCAGAAAAAACCCAGAAACTACCAGATTCAACCTTCAACATTCATCTTCCTCCTCAACTTCATCTCTCCCGATCAAAACCCATCTTCTTCCGATCAACATCACCCAGAAACTCCATCAAGATTCATCACCTACAACTTGTCTTCCCAGAACTTTCACGCCTCCACCATGAGTAATGAAGACGTTCATCCATTCACAAATTTCCAAAGGATCATCGGTTACTCAAGAAATCATCTAGATCTCCTCAGAAGTTCTGTGGTGCTTTTCGTTTGAAGATCATAGCTGTTCATTAAGAGTTTCTTTCTAGAATCGTTAGGGCGTCTTGGCGTGTTCATCGTTCGCAACAACCATCAGTGCGTCATCAAGAATCGTTCCCTAGGTTAAGATCCTTCAAACATTCATCAACACTATTCCAGATTTTGCGTAGAAGATCCTCGCGCGATCTCTTAGTCTTTCCTGAAGTTCTTGGAGAGACAACACCATCATCCTCTGCGTAGCGTTCATCACCGGAAAGAGCACCCAGATCTTCACGCAAGAACCATCGTCAGGATCACCATCGCTCCAATCTTCATCCACAAATATGCATCCTGGATCCCCATGAGATTTCTAGTTAATCTTCATCAACGGTTCAAGAAGCCTCAAGGTTCGTCCGGATTTCGTCTACGTTCTTGCCAACTTTTCCAGAAACTATCAAACTGCGTTGTTCTTCGTCAAGAACGCAGACCCTCAATGACGTCAAGGTTCCTCCGAGAATGCCGAGCTATGGATTTTCTGTCTAGATCAGTACTGATTGCGTTGGTGTTGTTAGTTTGTGACGGAGGAAAGGCTGAACGGAGATAAGTCAGAGAAAGGGGACGGCGGCGGTTGGGAGAAGGAGGAGTTTGGGCTAGGGTTTTCAGAATGGAAAGGGAAGAGAGGAAGGGGAAGAGATTGGGCTGGATCCAGGCCCAGTCATTTTTTTGGAGCCACACGCCCCCCGTTTTTGGCTGTTCTGGGCCTAAGCCCAGCGTTTACCATATGCACCCCTGTTTCCCCGTTTACCCTCCATTTCCCTTCCTTTTCTTTGAACGTGGGTTGGGCCCAATACCAATTTCTGGATTACACTCCCCATTTACTTTACTAATTCCCCCTCCCTGTTTTTTTTTTCCCTTATGTTTTCTGTTGGGCTGGGCCCATTTCCATTCTTTTACTGACTGCATTCCCCTTGTACCAATATAAACCCCCCTCTTATTTCTTCTTTATTTTATTAAGTCTTGTGTAATAGTTTTTTTAGAGAAAAATTTAGAAGGAAAAGAATGTTGAGAAAATATTTTAGAAAAAAGTATATTTGAAAAAAGAAAAGAAAATAAATAAAGAGAAAAATATATTGAAAAAGGAGAGAAAAATATATGAAAAAATAGAGAAAAATAAAGAGGAAAATATATTGAAAGAGGAGAGAAAATATTGTGAAAAAATACATAGAAAAATATGTTGAAAGAAAAGAGGAAAAGAAAAGAAGAAAAAAAGGAAAAAATATTAAAGTAGACTTAATATTTTTTAGAGTGCGTTTTCTTTTAGGGTATATTTTCATAGAAATTATTTTACGATTTTAGGATAGTTTAGAAGCCCATTTGTTAGGGGGCTATTTTCCATTCGATTTTTCAGGATAGAATAGGATAGTATTTCCTAGGAGATTTATTTTCAGTATTCAATCATTGTAACCATTTTTTTCAGAGATTAATAAAACGAGATTTGAGCTGTGGTCCCGACGTAGCCGAACTACAGCTGCTCTGATTTCTCGTACCAGACGAGAATATGTAGGCATAGGATGCGATATCCTAGCGAGCACACTAACGACTGACTTTTCGTTCTCTCGCTGCTGTGCGATCGAGACTTTCCCGCTGACGATTAATTGATACCCTTTTTCTCTCTTGCCCAAGTGCATTTGAGACCAAGCCATAGTTTTGCCCATAGGTTCCCGACCCTGTGAAACCAGTTGTTTTTCTCACTACTGTGTGAGAATGTCTTGTTTAGCCGTAGTTAGCCTGAACTACGTAAAGCTCTGATCTTCCATGCGGTGGAAGTACGTAGGCACAAGACGCGAGGTCTTGGCGAGCCATTTTCCCTGTAGTCCCGAACTACGTTGACTCTGACTTTCTCTCTTGAGAATACGTAGGCATAGAGTGCGACGCTCTATCGAGTCAATTCCTTTCCGTTTAGATTTAGCAGCCGCAGATAGATTGTTTTGCATCCTTTAGACAAACCCAAGCAAGCGTGGATCCCGTCGAGTACGACGGACGTGAGGGGTGCTAATACCTTCCCCTTGCATAACCGACTCCCGAACCCAGGTTTTGGTTGCGATGACCATACCTTTTCCCCGTTTTTTTTGTGAGGTTTACTTCGAGCGTTCCCTTTCCCGCTCTGAGGGATAAATAATGCACGGTGGCGACTCTTCTGTCAGCCGGCGCCGATTTTCGCAGTAGCGACACATCCATCAAAAACCAAAATAAAGTGATTCCCACGTCGAGCAAACCTTGAACCATCAAGTTTATACCGTCAAGACAAGTGTAGAATTAACTGAGCGTAGGACTAGAGATCATTAAGAAGAAGGGGTGGGTATAAATCATACTTTGAGCCTAATACCTTTGTTCCATAAATCGTGAACCAGACCACGTTACAGCCCTCGAAAGACCTAATTGAGGCGAGGTTTATTCTGAAAGCATATTATCGCAAGGTTGCGTAACCTGACTCCTCACATGATTGCTAATCATCAGCGTTGGTGTCGTTATCCTTGCTATATATTTCGCACCAATCAAAACTAGCACAACGTCTGGGCTAACGGTCCATTCGTCTCACTACCACGACACTCTCAATAAATGACACACTTTTTCAAAACTTACATTGAACTTTGCATTAATATTACCATTTATGAATGTATGGTTTTAATTGCAAATCAGTGCTAGGTATTCAAGGACATCTCAATAAGGGGCAACCAGGGAGGAACTTGACTTTCAACGGCGTACACGAGGAAAGATTATTTCAAAGCCCACAGGCTGGGGCAAATCATTCAAGAGCTCGAGCAGGGGCAAACCATTACCATATTCAGACTGGGGCAGAACCAAGTTACCCTGATCATCAAGCAGAGTTGCAGCCTTCTCTGAAGCAAATTCACAGCGAACCACCAAGTACTCATACTTGGGGCATCTAGAGTGTCTTTGTCTGCTTCAATCATGGCGTCTTCAATAAACTGCGTGTCGAGGAAGTCAATCCCTCCCACCACTCAAAGTCCAATCCGCATTGGCAACTACCGAAAGTCTACCGCGCTGGCATCTCCTTGTATTTCCAATCACCTGTCTGCAATCATATGCATCATACGCATTCGCCATCAACCTATTACAACTCGACCCTTGATGCGTAAGTCAAGTCAGTCTCTTTTTTCAAACCATTTCATTTCCAACACGTTTTGCACGCGATAATGAGTCAAACCCTTGATCCAACGTCAAGAGGATTTTTGAAACAAACTATCAATCAACTAACAACTATTCAATTCTTTTCAAGGTGTAAAGAGTAGGTTCAAGTCTTTGATCTTGCTTTTAGTTGTTTATATGCGAGTTATCTTATTCGTGTGTGAGCAATTGACGCCTTTAAATAATATTAACAAACTCGACAATATTCAACCATCTCCAATTACTCATCCTTTCACTCACCTTTCAAACAACTTCTTTTACGATGAAAAAGAGAGTGTCCCAAGTCTTTGGTTCGCTCTCTCGACTACTTGGATCCGAGAAGCCTTTCTCAAGCTTCAAGTAGTCGTCATCCGACCAATCTCATCCTTCTATACACCATTTCAAATTCAAACAACCTTCTTTTACGATGAAAAAGAGAGTGTTCCAAGTCTTTGGTTCGCTTTCCCGATTACTTGGGGTCCGTGAAGTCTTTCTTAGGCTTCAAGTGATCGTCATCATTTCAACCTTATCCTTTCAAACACATCATTCCTTCATGATGAAAAAGAGAGTGTTCCGAGTCTTTGGTTCGCTCTCCCGATTACTTGGGTCCGAGAAGTCTTTCTTAAACTTCGAGTAATCGTCATCCGTACCCACTTCAAACCCATTCAATCCCGTTTCTTTTTGTGGTTGTTACCATGAACTACGACTGCTCTGATTCTTCATTCACTCTTGAATGTAAGATACGTAGGCACAAGATTGCGATGATCTTGGCGAGCACAATCCCCTCCATCTTCCATTTCCCCCATCCTTTCCCGTAGTCGAACTACGACGCTCTGATTTCTCATTCTCGTCCGAATGAGCATACGTAGGCACAAGGGCCCCAATCCTTGGCGAGCACCCTATCCTCTAACCATCCCCTTTCCCCATAGCGTCTTTATTCCCTTTAGTATCATTTAGCATTTAGTAGTGAGAAGAGAAGATTAAGCTTAGCTAACATCCGTCACAACTCGAATTAAGAGGTTCCCGTTGAGTATAACGGATGTAAGGGGTGCTAATACCTTCCCCTCACGTAACCGACTCCCGAACCCAGGAATATGGTTGCGACGGCCGTGTTCCTTCCGTGTTTATGAGGTTTTCTCGATATTTTCCTCTCCCGTATACTCGGGAAAAATAAAGTTCGGTGGCGACTCTGTCGAACCGCATTTCCGCGCCTTTCACGCGAGGGTCGTATGTTCTAAATGAATTTTCGAGGTGCGACACATACAAGACACACTGTTTGTTTGTTAGTTGCAGGGTTCTCACCACTAAGATTTGTTTCAGAAGCATCTCGCCAATGATGACATGTCTTTATCCCCACAGGGTGATAATGTCAGATCAGAAGTGTCTCCTCAGCAGGTTGAGACTGTGGTGTGCACTCATCCTCAGCAAGTTGAGATTGATTTTCCCTGGCAGTGGTGTGAGTTTGGGATTATCCCCAGCAACGGAGCAAGTTCAGTGTTGTTCCCCCCACAGAGTCTATGTCATTGACACATTTCTCCAAGCAGAGGTTGATGTTGATTCCCTCGATGAGTATTTCCCAGTGAAGTCGTTATCCGCAGCAGAAATTAGTGGTTATTGGTATTCTCCAGAGCGAGATTTTGGGGATAATTTCCCAATGTTATTTTACTTCAATTCCCAGCATAGCGAAATCTTTCCCCGACAGAGCGATATTTTGGGATAACTTCCCAATATCTTAATCCCCAGTGGATCAATCCTCAGTAAAGTGGATTTATTCTCGGCAGGGTGGAGTTATCCTCGAGAGAGTCTTATCCCGGGAGGCCGTTCAGGGTATCTTCCTCAGCAGAATCCAGTGGTTATTGGTACTCCCCCCAGAATGAGATTTTTGGGATAATCTTCCTAGCAAATCTTATTCTTATCCCCGACAAAATGGATTTGTCCTCGGCAGAGTAGAATTATTCCTGGCAGAGTGGAGTTATCTCCAGCAGATCAGATTTTCCCCAAAAGAGTTTTATTCTAGAAGGCCAGTCAGGGCATTATCCCCAGGAGAGTTCTATTTCTAGGAGGTCGTTCAGGGCGTTTTCTTCAGCACGAGTTTTCTTGCCATTTATTTCGGCACCCTTTTGGCAGTGGTGTTCCTTTGCATTTGCATTTTTGCATAGCATCCTCCCAAACGCGTAGCATTTCCATTTCGTATGGAGCATTATTCCATATTTAAACATATGCATTCGAAGCATAAGCCATGTTGCTACCTCTTGTTGCCAGATATTTCTCCAACATATAATGGTGTATTTCTTGAGCCTGTGTGGTATCCAGACCCTAGCAAAATCTTTGATAGACCTGTTCATCTTACCTCGTTCTCCCCAACAGAGTTTGCTTGTTTAAGTTTCTCTTTCCCCAACGGAGTTCTTCTTTCAGATTGTGAATCGGTTGATTCTTTTACCAACTTAGTGTCGATACCTGCTTGTTAGCAGATGTTTTTACCGGCGGATGTCGAGCCTGCATGTTAGCAGATGTTTTTACCGGCGGATGCTGAGCCTGTTTAATTAACAGATGTTTTTACCGACCGAGTGTCGAGCCTGCTTGGATAACTGATGTTTATACCGACTTAGTGTCGATGCCTGCTTAGATAGCAGATGTTTGTACCGGAGGATGCCGAGCCTACTTGGTTAGCAGATGTTTTTACCGACGTAAGCGTCGAGCCTGCTTGTTAGCAGATATTTTTACTGACGTGAGTGTCGAGCCTGCTTGGATAGCAGGTGTTCTTTACCGACCAAGCATCATGCCTGCGTGTTAGCAGATGTTTTTACCGACAGATGTCGAGCCTGTTTGTTTAACAAATGTTTTTACCGACTGCGTGTCGAAGCCTTCTAACCTGTGGTTAGTAGTTGGTTCCTTACAACTTTCAGATACATTTCTCCAGTGATCCTGATTCTACTTTGGTGGACCATTCTATAGTTTACTATCTTGCGGTTGGCAAATTTTTGGGTTCTTTTATATTCAAATCACCTTTTACCTTAAAAATTTGAAAGTGGTTGCTTTTCACACCTTTAGGTCCAAGTCGTTTGAATAGGGGCGGTTGTTGCACCCCAAAATTTGACCAACCTTTTCTTTCTAACTTGGCTTATGTTTCATATCATTTAACATTTGCATTTGCATAACATTGGTTCTAGACAGGGGATCAAGTGGTTGTATATGTCATTCAAGAGAGAAAATTTATTGTTCAAGCCTAAGCAAGGGCATGTGTTTGCAAGTCATCAAGGGTACATCATCAGAGTGGGTCTCAAAGCTCATTGAGGGGAGAAGTTTGTGTATGGGTGTCACCTCCTATCTTGAGGATCATCAGAGGGTCATGAGATTACCTATTTAGATAGGGCATAGATCAAGAGCTCAGTGTGCATATTGAGGGTTCTATATGGAAGTTATTTGATCATTCAAATCATTTTCAAGAGCCTCAGTCAATGGATATGAGTTTAAGGTTTCATTTGGTCAACCCAAAGTCAACTGTGGACTTGAGAGGGTTCAAGACTTGGGTCTAGGTCATGAAAGCCATGGGAATTCATCGTAAATCATCTCTAATGTCATGTTGAGGATAAGTCATAAGATTCAAGAGTTCAAGGAGTTACTAAATTAGGGTTTCAATTGATTTCAGTGTAAAATCCCTTCTTTTAGTCCCTAACTTCAAGGGCAATTTTCATTATGATGCAAGTCCAATCTTATTTTCCCATAAACATGAGACTTGTTTATCATCTTCCAAGCTTTGTTTTGAGTACGAGAACTCATCCATTGGGTTTGTACATCTCAATTTATGGTATCAACAAGTTGGTGTCATCAAATGAAGAGATTTTAGAGGTACTCAAAGTCAACTCACTTCCAAGAGATTTTTCACATGGAACCAAGCTCTTCCTCACTTTCAAGTGAACATGAGAGTTGTTCCTCATTGTCTTAGATTTCCAAAAATTCCTAGAACTCATCATTCTCGTATGTCGAGCTCAAGTTATGGTCTCCACAAGGCAAGGGTATTTTTTGGAAACTTCATTTTAGGTTTTTCATTTTAATGACCAATTCCATGAACTTCATGACCTCTAATCCAATTTTGTGCCACATGAAAGTTATGTCACATTGCCTTAACATCATCATGAACTCAATTTCCATGGCATTGGATGAATTGTGTGATCATTTGAACCATAATGAGCATGAAAGGTTGATTTTTGGACATGGTTTGGATTTCTTCCATTACAAGTCATAAAATGAATTGATCTTTGTTTCTTTGGCATTATAATATCATCATATAATGGTCATGATGCTCTTTACCTCATTTGAACCAACATGAATTCACATTACATGCCATTTTTTCAAATTTCATACCTTAAAAAGTGTTGGTTCAAAACTTGGTATCAATGCATTTCCAACTCACCAAATTAATACAATTCATTCCTACACCCCTTAATTGACCATTTGCTGAACATGAATGGAAGGGAAAACACCAAAACCCATGTGTACATGAAAGGAAAAGTTTTTGGCAAGAGTGGAAAATCAAATGATTCACTCATTATGGGCCTGCATGGGATGCATGAACCCATCATATATAAGTCATGAATCAACCCTAAATGCTCAGAAGGGAGCTTGCTGCGCAGAGAGAAAGATTTCCATCAAAAATTCCATAACTTTCTCTTTCTTCTAATTGCTCTCCACACTGAGTTTTTCTTCAAGCTTTGGCTCAAATCATCATCACTAAGGATCAAGGAAGGCATTAGCAGCTTCAAAGCAAAGTGTAGACTGAGTTTGAAGAGCCAATGGAGCAGCTCCGCTAGGTATTTTTCCACACTCTAAAGCTCTCATTCTAGGAACCCATTTAAGTTCATTTGGTTTGCATCTGAAGTCCTACTTCATGTAGGCAATGTTTGGATAGTTTTGGTGTTTGTTTGATGGAGTTTCAGAATGTGCAACAAATCTCCGTGGCTTGATTTCACCCATTTCTAGGAACCTTTTTCAAAAACTAATAGCATTTTTGGACTCTACATGAAAAAATCTTTGAAATGATGTAAGGTGTTGACATTTTTATGGAGGTTGGAGGCCTGAGTTCCGGCGACCCTCCCGGAGAAGATGACCGGAGCCCTAGCTCCGGTGTCTGAGGGGGAAAGTTGATGTGGCTAAGAGACCTTTTGACCAGGTGATGTGTCACGTGTGTGTGGCCTTGACTTTGCTCGTGTGTCCCTTTGAATCTGAGCTGGATAAGTGAAACGGTGCATTTCACTTGGGAGTTGGTTTCTGATGGCTTTGGGCTTTGGTCCATTTGCTAATCCCACCCCACTTTTTGATGCCCAGACGCGTGTGTGAAGGGATTCAATGCAATCCATTTTACTTGTTACGCCCTTCTTCCTATTTTAATTTAATTTATTTTATTTTATTTTATTTTATTTTATTTGCCATTTCATTTTTAATCATTTAAAAATAGTTTTACATATTCAAAAAACCCCAAAAAATGTTCTTCTGATATTTTAGGATGTTTGGATTTTTTTCATCATTTTTATTTTATTTTCCAATTATTTTTAATTGAATTAATGATTTAATATGTTTCATGGTGTATACCTTGTTTTGAACATGATCCTTTACCACAATTTAAAAACCCCCTAGGACTAAATTTCCTCTCACACTTAGGTGATTGATTAAGGTATTTTTGAGGGTTGGTTTGAGGTATTAATGATCATGATTCAATTGTTTTTCATTGATTTTTTGTGGACCCTCGATGCTTGCTCGATAAGTTGAGTATGGTGCATTCTTGGACCTAGTTGGTGATGCTTTAAGTTGACTCTTGCCTTGAGTTTTTGCACACTGATTTTTGATTATCTCAACTTGGTTTGGGTATTTTATTTGGGATTTATTGGAGTCTTCTTCTATTTTTATTGGTTGCTTCAAATTCAATGTTGTTTTAATCATGTGTATACATATACCTTTGACCTAGTCTTTTGGATATGATCATGAGTGATCCCTTGAGCACCTTTTAAGCTTTGTTAGCTCTTGCTAACATGCTTGAGGTGCTTCCTTGCATGTTTAGAGGTCAATTGCATGTGTACCTTGTGCCACAAGTTATGTTTTGATCTTGTCTTTCTACTTGTTTGAAGTGTGAGATGTTTAGATGGATTTTGGTCCTCTAATTGAACTTGATCATGTTTGTGCTTGCTTATTGTTTTGACTTCGAATTTGAAGCATCCCATTTATGTTCACTTCTGCCCTTAGTGGAATTGGACTTGTTCATGATGATTTGGCGATGTTGATTCCACTTTGAGTTTGTCATGAGCAATGAGCTCCTTTTGCTTTGTGGTGTTGTTTTTATTTACTTGAGCATAAAGTAAGTGTTTGGTTGAGTTGATCATCAGTTAGTGGATGCCCCATTGTCTTTCCTCCCTCACTTATTTGGTTATGCATCCTTTGTATGCTTTTGTGTTAGCACTTTTCCTCTTGATGATTGATGGTATTTGGTTGTAGGAGTTTGCTTCTCCCATTTCATCTCATCTCTCTTGACTTTTTTAAGTCTTCCCTTGTGTTTGTTTTGTTGCACTGTTTCATATTTGCATTTGTGTTTGCATTTGTGTTTGCATCTCATATCTCTCTTCATCTTTCAAGACTTGTTTAAGTCTTTCATTGCATTTTCATCTGTGATTGATTATGTTTGGTGTTTACTTGTGCTTTTTGCCATAATCCCTTAGGATTCCTAGTCCCTCTGTTTAAGATGGGAGTAGGAGAGACATTAGGCTTTCAATCCTTTGCATGATAACATTAGGTAGTACTCCTTTTTCAATCCCAACTTTAGGACCATCTTGCATGAAAACATTAGGGTTTATCAGTTCCCCTTAGAGTCTTGTGTCTTCTCTTCTCATCTCAGAACTTCTTAAGACACTTAATAAAGGATAAAAAATTTTGTACGCTACGAGCCTTAAGTACATAAGGAATGATGAGTGGGGGGCCTCCTTTCACATTGTCTAGAGTGTTTAGCATATGCCCTTTGGGCGATATGCGATGCATTCGCTCTTATATCATAGTCTTTAGTGCAACATGAGTTACAAACTAACTCAATTCACTTCTCATAAAAAACACAAACAAAATTCAAGCCTTTTCATCCTTCGGGATTATTTCAAACCTAATTTTCAGAAAGAGTATGTTACGTTTCCGTTCTACCGCAAACAGGCATCGTCCCTAACTGCTGGAATTGAAACATAACATTTACTCATAAAATCTTAACCAACCAGTGGTCTGGTTTTCCCGAACTACGTTTGCTCTAATTTCTCATACCAAATGAGGATACGTAGGCACAAGAAGGCGATGTCTTGGCGAGCAACCTTTCCCCCATCACCCGTAGTTTCCCGAACTACGTTGACTCTGACTTTCCCATTGCACGAGGGAATACGTAGGCATATGGCGGTGATGTCATATCGAGTCTGTTCTCTCTTTCCACCCCTATTTAGAAGTAACTTTTAGATAGTTTTCACCCATAAATTAGACAACAAGCATGGATCTCGTTGAGTACAACAGACGTGAGGGGTGCTCATACCTTCACCTTGCGTAACCGACTCCCGAACCCAAGATTTGGTTGCGATGACCTGTCTTTTCCCTTTCTTTCAGGTTTTCTTCGATAGTTTCCTTTCCCTCTCTTTTTGGATAAATAACATTCGGTGGCGACTCTTCTGTCTAGTTTGCCGGCTTCCCCTTTTTTCGCAGTATGCGACACTCTCCTGCGCTGAAGACATATTACCTGCAAAAGCAACAAACAGATCGGCATGTGGAAAGAGAAATATCTCGAACGAAATAAGAAGAACTAAGAAGTTACCCAAGAGTTTAAGAGCCTCCTCGCGAGTGCTACACTCGAGGAGCTCTTTAGTATTTATGTACCGGGATTCCACCTATAGCCCCCCCCCCCATCTTCTTCATAAAGCACCTGCCCAGCGTGAGTCACGCACTAGGAGGGGAGGAAACCATCTACAAAGGCCACCAACTTAGCATATTTGGCCTGATCGTCATCGACCAACTAATGAGAAGTAATTATGTACTCATCAGTCGAACGGGTAAAGTGAGCCCCACTCCAGCAGAAGGGAACTAGGAAAACCTCCGGGCAACTATTTTGCCTTCCTCGTCTATCAGATCCTCCCTGTTTTCATTTGTAGAGACCTCCCACACGAAGGTCGAGTTGGTAGCTTTCTCTGACACGGGCTCGATCACATAAAATTTCTCTTTGAAGGTTCGGGTAGAGTCGGAGAAGGGTTTGAATAATTTCCTTCCCTGTTTCAAAGAAATCCAGCCGAACTTCCTCCCCGACACCTGTCGTTGAAGATGGAAGATATTGAAGAAAAGTGGAAGGGTGGCCCCGATCTGCAAGTATTTGCACACCAATTCATACGCCTACATGAAGGCAATGGAATTTGGATGCAGTTGGGATGGCGCCAAGTCTAGATGTACAAAGACTGGCCATTGAAAGTATGTGAAGGGAAGCTTCAACTCTATCTCTTTGAAAACATACTTGTACATAAGAAATCTCTCCCTTTACGCCGAGCATATACGGACATCCTTTGATGGGTAGTGGACCCTCCACTCTCCCTCTGACCCCACTGTGGTAAACACATCTCTGGTGTATGAAGCAAAAAGCAAGGCATGCTCCATCGGCTCGGCCACAGTCCATTCCTCGACCGAGGTCCTCTCAACAGTCACCCCTCCAGCCTCAGAGGACGAGGAGTCATCATCCATTTCATTATCTTCCGAGGAGCTACCCTCGGACAAATCTTTAAGGTGTTCTTCTTCGTCGGCCTTGCGCGACATCGCTGTCGCGGTGAGAATCGGATACCAAGCTATTGGATTAACTTGAATCACAAATCATAATTCACCACCAATCTGTAATTTATCTAAATGAAGGGAAAAAGAGAGAATAACCCATAAGTATGCAATCCAATGCAAAGCAAAAGAGAATCTAAGGTTCGGAGGTTGGTTATACCTAGGGAAGGTGTTAGCATCCTAAGTATTTGTAGTACTCTACAAGAACCTCTTGTTTTATTATGTTATTGTTGTTTGCTAAGGGAATGACCTAGGGGTTTTATTTCTAATTATGTGTTGCACCCCAAAATTTGCCCAACCTTTTTCTTTGGCAGACTTATGTTTCATTCCATTTCTTTCTAGCATTTGCATTGCATAACATGTTGCATTGAACAGGGGATCAGGAGGTTGTGCATAGCAAGAAGAGTCCACTCAGAGGTTTGAGCCTAAGCAAGGGGTTTTACTCAAGTTTGGATGGTCATCAAGTCATCAGGAAGTGGGCAGTGGTCTTATGAAAGAAAGTATAGATGTATGTGGATCAACTCCTAACTTGGAGGTTAGTTCAAAATCATCAGAGGTTTGTGAATCCATGGTTATGGATATAAGATGTTTAGGGAGCTCATTGAGTGCCTTGAGGGTCATTGTGGAGCTCATCGAAGTGTTTGTGCTAAGTGTGAAAGGTTACAGTTGAAAGTGTTGCAACTAGGGTTTCATCTGGCTAATCCTCAGTCAACTGTGCAATTGAAGGAGATTAAAACTCAATTCAAAGTCTCTATGGTCATGGGATGTTGTGTTAAGAAATATGAGATACCATTTCAAGTTCAATTCATCAAGGATCAAGTGTGTGAGAAGTTACTAAATTAGGGTTCTCAGGGTAAAATCCCTTATTTAGTGCCTGACTTCAAGACCACCTATCTCAATATACAAATTTCATCTTAACCTTTGACCAACATGGAACTTGTAGGGCATGTTCTTAGCTTTAATTTGAGTACTAGAAGTCCTTGATTGGATTTATAGAACTCAAGTTATGATCCAGACAAGTTACAGGTCATCAGAGGGATGTGATTTTGGTCAACAAAAGTCAACCAACTTCCAAGCCATTTTTGACCTAGAAGGATGTTTCTCCTCAACTTTTGGCTAACATTAAAGTTGTAGGTCTTGATCCTAGCTTTACAAATTGTACTAGAAGCCTTTCATCTGATTTGTAGAACTCAAGTTATGAGGTTTGCAAGTCAGGGGTATTTTGGGAAAGTAAGATTACAGGTCATAAAATTATAGGTCCATTTCACCAACTTGCACACTTCAAATGGAAATATTTTCAATATGAAACTTGCTCCAAATAGGGCCATTTGCATTACCAAATCATCTCTTGTCATGGTGGGAGCTTGGATTGAAGAATTGGGATTTGAATTTTTCATAAAGGAGGCTTAAAATGAGAAATTGAGAATTATTTGATTTTGAACTTGTTCAAAGCAAATTTATGCATTTTTGAGTGCAATTGATGTTCTAAATTCAATGCCAATTCCACATTTGCAATTTGAGGTCATGAGGTTGGCCATTTTCATAGTTTCTTCACCATGAAGCAACAAATTAGAAATCTACCATAGGATCAAAAACAAGGGCTAATTCTTGACCCTTTGATTAACCAAAGCCATGTGCAATTGATTTGGAGCAAAATATGAGCATGTGCAGTGGGAAATTCGTGTGTTTGGCAAAGCAAAAAGTGAGCAAATATTGAAATTGCATTCTCACAATCTAGCCACAATTGGGCCCCCATTTGATGTTAAATCCAACATATAAGTATTCTGGATGAAGAATGGAGAAAAAATTAGGTCATTTCGTGCAAGAGGAGCAAGAACACATTTGAAAAAAGTGAAGAAACTCAAAATACGAATTCTCAGATTCAGATCATTTCAGGCCAAATTAAGCTCACCTAAAGCTTCCTTGATGATTGTGGAGTGATTTTGGTTTGTTTCCCTTAAGCTTCAACATAGTTTCAAGGCCCAGTGGAGGCTCTCCACTAGGTAAACTACTTTTCCAAATTACTCTCAATTCATGTTGAATTTGCTTGCCATTCTTGTGCATTTGTGAACTATGAACATGGTAGATCGTTTCTGGTATGCTTTGGTATTTGTTTATGAACTTTCATGTTGAGAGCACCAAACTTGTTGTTTGATTTCTGGCTTAGTCTTGGGGTTTTAAGCTTATTGAAGCATGGGTTTGAACTCCTTGCAACGTGTAGACAATTTCTGGACAAGTTTGATTGAGGTTTATGAATTTTGTTATTTTGATCATCAAGCTTATTCTTCACGGTTTGCTTTTATCTTGAGGATTTAGGACAAATGGATGTTGGATTGGGATTCCCCTTGATCTGTAGATGTTTTTCCATATAAAATTTGTTGGATTTGGTTTAGTTATGGGACCTGCGCGTTTTTTTCGTCACTGTTCACGGTGGGGATGGCCGGAGAAGATGACCGGAAACTTCTCCGGTCACCGTCTGTTATCTCATGGCTTTTTGTTGACTTTCGTTTGGTGAAGACGATCCCATCACCGTCTGATCTGCTCATTTTCATTGTGGACCGTGTGATTAAGAAACATGTTGAGCTTGCGTTGACTGCGTAACACCGTGTCCATATTTGAAATTCATTTATTCGTTGACACGATTGGATCCATTTAATTTTCATACTTTTAATCATGCGTTTCACAGTGAGAGTCCACCGTACGCCTCCTTTGACCAGCCTCATGCAAGTTTTGTTTGAACTCTGATTTTTGGACGCGCTTGGGCTTCATGCGCTAATGACACCCCCCTCTTGGCCCAATCCGGCATTTCAACTGAAGTCATTTGCTATTTACACCGTGGGCTTGGTTATTTTCTTTTGTTTTCTTTTCTTTTTGTTTTAATTTTTCTGTCTCAATTTAATTCATTATAAATAATTCCCCAATTATTAAAATTCACCAAAAAAATGTTTTAGATACTTTGACTTGTCTTTTATTTTATAATATTTTTATTTAATTTTTTAAGTTTATTTTCATTTAAAAAAGGATTAATTAATTGGGGATGTTTTATTTGAATTAAATTGTAGCATTGTTTTCTCTTGATTTTATTTCTGGGTGTGTACTCCTTATTTTTGCATGAAATTTTTTGAGCATTGCATTAACATGTTGAAGGATTTTTGCATATTTTTATTTCTGTTTTTTATCAAGTTTTGTTTAAGGTTTTGGTTTGGTTTTGTGAAACTTTCTTTTTGCCCTAGTTTAGGGCATACCTTGTGTGTTTGCTTTCAACTGAGATAACTTTGCTTTGAGTTTTGATCTCTAATTTGGACCCCTGGTTCCTAACACCTTGGGGGTCCAATGAGATTTTACTTGGTATTTTTAGGGGTTGTTTACTATTTTTCATGCCTTTTCCATTTCATGTCTACATTGTGTGTTTCCCTTTTGCATATGTGACTTAAGTGTTGATTTGTGTGCTTGCTTTTGTGCATTTCTCTCCCTTTTCTCTTTGCATCTTCATGTGCATGCTTGGTTGAGATGAGCTTGTGGTGGATACTGCCCCACACATGTTTTCCTCCACTTTCATTCTACTTGTGCATTTGTGTTTGCATCCTTAATTTGCATTGTTTCATTTACTGTTTCTTCTTCTTCTTTTGTCTTCCTCCCCTTATGATTTCTAACCTCTTTTATGATAGAAAATAGGGTTCTAACCATGCATGATAACTTTAGGTAGAGGTTTCCCTTTTGTAATCTCAACTTTAGGTGCACTTTGCATGACAACTTTTAGGGTTTGGTCTAGTCCCCCTCTAGTTTGTCCCTTTCTCTTCTCATCTTCAAACAAATTCAATCCACTTAATAAAAGATAATGATTGTTGTAAGCTACGAGCCTTAAGCCGTTTGGGAAATGATGATTGGGTGGTTGCCTCTCAATTATCTAGAATGTTAGTGTATGTCCTTCGGACGATATACGAAGCATTCGCTCCTAGATCATAGTTTTTAGTGCAACATGAGTTACAAACCAAATTCAAAACACTTCTTTTAAAAAAACAAAAACATTTCAAACCTTTTTCACCCTTTGTGGTTCTTAATCAAGGAAAATCTTTTCATAAAAAGAGTGTCGTTAACTCTTAGTTCTACCGCAAACGGTAACGCCTAAGTCTCCAATGGTCGAGTTGCATACACCAATTGCTAGAACTAGTTGTTAACCCTACTCGGGCCTAAAAACTTTTGAACCAACCTGTGGTCCTTTTAGCCCGAACCACGTTTGCTCAGATCTTTCATATCAGACGAAAGTACGTAGGCACGAGACGCGATGTCTCGGCGAGCAACCTTCCCCCTTCTTTAGCCGTAGTTAGTCGAACTACGTTGACTCTGACTTTCCCATTGCACGAGGGAGTACGTATTCCCAGAGCAGCTACGCTTTGTCGAGTCCTGTCTTTTCTTTTCTTTTGTCTTTAAACCTTTAGCTAGATAGTTTCAACACACCCTTTTAGATAGACAACATGCGTGGATCCCATCGAGTACGACGGACGTGAGGGGTGCTAATACCTTCCCCTTGCGTAACCGACTCCCAAATCCAAACATGGTTGCGATGACCTTGTCTTTCCCTCTTTCTTTAGGTTTTTGTGATCATTTCCTTTCCCTCTCTTTGGGATAAATAAAGAAAGTGGTGACTCTTCTGTTTTTTTCGCCGGTTGTTTTTCGCAGTAGCAACATTATGCTCGCCAAGACATCGCATCTTGTGCCTACGTATCCTGACGAGAATGGAATCAAAGCATTCATAGTTCCCCTCAATAAGGGTAAACAAGGTAAAAAGGAAAGGTTTCTCACCAAGGATTAAACTTATTCCTACGTATTCTCAAAAGGAACCTTGAGAAATCAGAGTGTCCGTATTTCAGACGACTACAAGTAAAAACAATGTTTGTTGGTTGGTTTTTAGGAGAAGAGACACGTTGTCATCTTAAGGAGAATACTCAACTTAAAACACCACAAACATGTAGAAGAAGGTCTTTGCTTCACATTAATAGAAGGGCTCCAACTCGGATTTAATCGACGAGTATGCCACATACCTCTCCCAAGCGGAAAAGATTGTACATCTTTCTCGACTATGTTATGGGGTAGGAGAATTATATCTCAACCACATAGATGACTCATGTCTGATTCTCTTGGGGAGAATGGGATTTAATTTGACAAGCCAAAGTGGCGAAATAGATTTGGATTTGTGTGAGGTATTTGAAAAGACGTTTAGAGATTAAAGTATTTTTGGATTTTTGATTAGGAGAAGGTTTTAGTTATAAATGAAACGAAAATTCTAACCTAATTCTAAGGACTTAAAGATTATAATTAAAAGGGGAAAGCTACTCTAGAGATTATTATGCTAGCAAGTGCATCCTAATGTCACAACAGTCAAGTCGTCAGGCGAAGTACCGAGATCATAACAAAAGTTCAATTACTCCAAGAAGTATCGATCACTCCTCCTGAGCCCCAATCATAACTTTAATAGTAAAAAAATAAAAACTAATCACAAATTCAACTTAAGCATGGAATTCAAACCAACATCTAATAGCCAACTTAATTTATTATTGAAATCTAATCAACTTATTAATATTAAATCCACATAAATTAAAAAAATATAAAAATTAAATTAAATTGAGAAATAAAACCAAAAAAAAGATGACATTAAAATATATATGGGAAATTTAAGACAAAAAAAGGTAGATGATGGGCTTATCAATAGCCCAACTGTGTTTTGTTTTTTTTTAAAAACATTCTGGGCTTATTTCTCAACTTGCCTGGCCCGTATACTACGATAAACCAAATTCCAGCATTCAATCTCTTCCCTCATTCTCCGTCTTCTTTCTCGAGTACTTTCCCTTATTCTTCCTCTTCAACACACAACACCACACTCAGAAGAAAAATTTCCGCCGTGGTTCTTGCTCGCACGACAGTTTCCCTCCACCGTCGACGCCTCTCATCCTCCATCTCTCTTGCCTGGAAATCGGTACTCCCTCTCACAAAATCCAAGCCTACCTCTTTCATACAATAGCCATGATTCTCAAAAAAATTTGGCAAAACAAACATACCACAAACACAAATTCAAGGTACTAATTTCAACAAATACAAAACATTCAAAGAGAACAACAAACAATGGATCGAAATTACCTACGACACTGGCTACGAAGTCAGCATCGGAGATGACAGCGATGAATGTTTCGTGATGGCTCCGACGATGCAATTGGGTGTTTTCAAATAACCTACAAGATCCGTTTTTGACAGCGCAAGAAATTGTCTCGGTCGAAGAAGGTTAGATTAGAGTGAGACATTTTCCAGTTCCTTCCTTTGTTTCAGTGTTATTTATTTTGGTGTTTGTGTTGTTATTGTTGTGTGTTCTTATTCTCCCCTGTGAACCTTCTACAGTTTCTGATTTATAGTCACTTGAAGACATTATATTTGATGTCTATTTTGAATGCTAGAGATTACTGTCGGTTCTCGTTTCAAAAAGGAAATATCTTGTTGCAAATTTATCTTAAAGAGTCTCTGTTATTGTTTGATACTGTGATGAATGATTTGAAAAACATGTTCCTGTATGTTTGGAAAGAAATCGCGAACCTTGTTCCCTTGTTTTGATTTTTGCGATTCACTTCCTTTTTGGATTTGGAATGTTTTGATGGTTGAAAATTCTGTACTCATGCTTTAATGATCTTTGTCTCCAATTTGAACCGCAATATCGTATCAGCTTTTCAAAAACTATGAGTTGCTTCTTCGTCTGCCGGTGAGTCCTTCTTCAAATGTCGTCGCGCTTTCTTCAACTTTTGTACCCTTAGCAAGCATGTGAAAGAAGTACACCAGAGGAGGAAGATAGAAGTCCCCGATGATAAATTAGAACTTCCGTCCATGGCTACAACAACTGCAGTTCCAAAACCAGTTTGATTATTGGGTTTTGATGCTTGATTAGTTGATGGCATTGGTGCACTTCTATCGCGGATGAAAGGAGATGTACGTCGTCTATGTTTGCCTCCATCCTCTTCATCTTATCATCCTTTTAATGGAAGGGTCAAAGGATGAAAATAGGCGACGAGAACCTCAGGCCAAGCTCTAGTATCAAAAGAGCATAATTACAACACCTTGCTCGAAGTATTGCACTACAAACATTTTTGGCACAATATACAATCCGCGAAAGCGCACGAGCAATTTTGCAGTTGCAGAGTATCATCTTTATGCAAACTATCTGCAGGCTCTGCAATTACAAGCATAGTGATCGCAACTGGCTTAAAAGGACTGGTATGAAAGTTTATGCACATGCTTCAAAATCACCCAATAGGTCTTTCGATAAAAGCATAATAGATAGGGCAAACAAGGTCTATTGCAAGT
>OZ012740.1:82638477-82713699 GCA_963859935.3 Lathyrus sativus | reverse complement strand
TGACAAGATCTTTTTGAAAATATGCAGGGAATTTTTTCGTGAACTTTATGACGGACAACTCTTCATTAAGTTGAAAAAAGGATCCAATTTCCCTGCCATGGATCCATGGGTTGGTTCTCTTGCATAAATTTATTTACTGTACTGGATAGTTCTGTAATGTAATGAGATGAATTGCACTTCTTGTTATTCCCTCCCTCCATTATTAGCTAATTTACACAACTACTTGGCTTTCCTTTTATTTATGTTGTTTCTTTACATTTATTCTAGGGAACAAGTGATCCATATATGGTGATACAGATGGATTCTCAGTCTGCTAAAAGCAATATCAAATGGGGGTGAGCTTTTGTAGTATTTTTGTTTCTCATTTAACTTCTTCACAAGCTACAATCTAATGATTAAAATGAACTTTGATAGCTCTAAATAGTTTACAGTCAATGTGATTGCAGAGTTTGGTTTTATTTAGAAAACTTTTCAGATTATTCTTGCATTTGCAAACACTTTCTAGCTTGACGTACTACGATTTTTCATTTTATTTTAAATTTGTGTATTAGCTAAGCTGAAGTATGATTTTGGCGAGACTCTTGTTTTTTATTTTGTAAAATCCAGCAATACAAATCTCTTCAGTTTCCGCACTAAATTAATTACAGTAGGCGTTTAAAATGACCAATTTACCATCAAAGCTGCTAAGTACATTTGGTTCAATTATGTAAAATTAATTGATGACAGGACAAAAGAGCCAACGTGGAATGAGGAGTTTACTTTTAATTTCAAGCGATCTTCAAATAAAGCTCTACAGGTTAAGAAGCATAGTTTCTCTCCCTGTCTCTCTCATCTGTGCACCCATACAGACACACATTTACATTGGCATGTCTGCACTTATGACAACTGCACATTAAAAGATGATATATGAAAATCTTTTTAAATAAGTGTGTAAGTGATACTGGAACATTGATGATATTTAGAAGCATGTTGTGATACATGAAAAATGTAGCAAGTAGTAACTAGTCATTGCCTTGCACTTTACTAAATAGATATACATAACCCCGTTTCCACTCTCATCTATTTCTTGTACTCTTCTTTAGAAGTTAGAATCTGATACAATTTAGCTTAATATGCTTGAAGGAATGTTTTGTTAAGATATGTATAGATTTAAATTATATTTTGTTGAGAAAATCTCTCAATAAGATTAGATTTATTAGTTTATTCATCCCTATAGTCGAGGGATTTGATTATTGATTTGAATGTATTCTCTTAGTCATAAATAACAAAGGCTGAAAATATTTCTCTCAAGCAATTCAAACTAGGCTCTAATGCCAAGCTGAGGTTAATGTACTTGAGGGACTGTTTATTGTTGAGATGAAGTTAGGCCGTCGTCTCATATCGTACTCGAGATATTTGTCAAGAAAATTTTATTAATGGATGGTACTTCCATATTCCTTAGGGATGAAGTAGATTAGACAAGAACATTCAAGGCAAAGTTTAAATCGCGAGTCTAAGAAATGTTATGATAATGGTCATGTAAGAGTAAGATTGTGATTTGTGGTTGACATAAGAAACTTTCCCGAACAACTCTCTAGGACACTCTGTCTTCTTTTTTCTTAAATATTGAAGGTAGGCTAAATTGCCTGCGCAGTCCATTAAATTTCTTTATTGTACTAGTTTAGTCTTTCATGTTATTTTTTCAGATAGGTTCCATTACAAAAAAGCCTGTGATTGATATGGGTTTAATATTTCTTATTCTGTTTTTGTGGCGAGTGAGCTCCTTTAGATTTGTTGTTCTAGTAATTGGGATGCAGCTATTTGTATTTAGGCCAGGGGCATGTCAATGGGTTATTGTAGGAAAATTGTGGTCATTTTCAGGTGATTGGTTACCCTGATGTTGATTGGACTAATATTTTCTCTAATAGGTGTTCTACCTCAATATGTGTTCGTGTAGGGGTAATCTTATCCCCTGAAAAATTAAAAAGCAAGATATTGCAGATAGAATTAGTGTTGTGGCTGAGTATTGTGCTAATGGTACTAGTCATATGTGAGGTTATCTAGATCAAGCAACTAATTCATGAGTGGATATTTACTGAGGCATCTCAAATGATGTTGTTTCACAATAATTAGGATGCTCTTCATATTGCTTTGAACCTGGTTTTTAATGAGAGAACCAAACATATTGAAGCAGACTGTCACTTTATTAGAGAAAAATTTCTATCTAGTTGTATTGTCACTAGTTCTAGTGATCATCTATCCGATATTCTCACTACATATCTCAGGGCCCTCAGATATTCTCCACCTTGAGGGGGGATAGGTAGAGTTCTAGGTGTTGGGCCCATAAGCACTTTTTTGCATATGATGTATAGCTTAGTATGTATAACCTTGCAATCATTCATTTAGTATAAAAAATATTTAGTATCACCTACACTAGCATTTCAAAATCTGAAGATGTTAGATGAAAAATATGAATGGTTTCACAAGCAATAATTTAAGTGTGTTTTTTCTTATGGAACACCTGCACTGAGGTATATCATATGGGTTCAAAAAAAAAAAATTCCAAAAAGTATGTGCAAAAGTGAAAACAAAAGTTTGATGGTAAAATTAGAAGAAAAAAGTTGATGTTAAATTTCTTACAGTTGACAGTATATCTTAGGTTGCAGCTTGGGATGCAAACCTTGTAACCCCTCACAAACGCATGGGGAATGCAGTTGTTGATTTGGAATGGCTTTGTGACGGTAAGGACCTGAAAATCTTGCAAGATATTGAATGATTTTTCTGCTGTTTAAAATTTCATTTAGTTGAACCATGATACATTTTCTTGCAGACATGTTTGAATGTCATGATTCATTGAAATGGTAACTTCTGAAAGAAGTGTTATTGAATCTACTTATTATTTTATTAAGAGAACATAAAGTTAAGATGTCATATTAGACTTCTGAATACATATTGTTTTTTTTACCAAATATCGTGTTTTTTCTTTCTTGTAGGAGATACACATGAAATACTGGTGGAGTTAGAAGGAATGGGTGGTGGTGGAGAGGTTTGGCTGGAGGTATGTTTCTCTCAATGGAAATGAATAAAAACAAGCCAACATTACAAGTTCTTAATATGGAAAAAAATTAGTGGTATATTTATTTTGGTTAACTTCATGATGACTATTCCATTTGTTCTTCGCGTACATTTTAGTGTACAAAATCGTGTATCTCTTTTTACATAGTTAGGAACTTCACATGCTTATCCCTTGCATTAGACTGTTATCTCTGAAAAGGTCTTAATTGTTTTTTATTTAATTAATAAATTCTCTGGGCTAATGTAAAATGACACGTGGTTGTTATTCAGTTGACTTGAGTTGAAATTGGCGATTAGGTTTGCTTAATTTGGTGTCAATTTGCGTATGTGAATGATATGAGGTTGCCTGCCTTTTGATGAGTCATAAGTAGTGACTTCTTAATAAATTATGGATTTCAGGTTAAGTATAAGACCTTTGAAGAAATTGATGATGAGAAAAAGTGGTGGAAGATACCTTTTGTTGCAGACTTTTTAAAGAAGAATGGTTTTGATTCTGCACTGAGAAAGGTTATTGGTTCTGATACAGTACAAGTCAGCCAATTTGTGGAGTATGCATTTGGGCAGTTAAAGTCATTTAACAATGAGAAGGGTCAGATGTCTGATAATGATAAATATGATATTGAAAGTTCTGAGGAATCGAATGAATCTGCTTTTATGTCGAAGACGCCTTCTCGTGAGGCTGGTAGTTCAGAATTCTCTAGTGAACAAAGAAACACGGAAGAGTTTCTCTCATGTGACAGTGAAACTGGAAATGAACATGCTTTGGAACCATCACCACAAGCTAGTGATGAAGAACTGTCAAATCAACGTTTTTGGATGAATTTTTCTAATGTAATCAATGCCGACATTGTTCAAAAGCTGGGTCTCTCTGTTCCACAGAAATTAAAGTGGGATGGACTGGAGTTTCTAAACAAATTTGGCTCGCAATCCCAAGATATTGCAGAAGATGTTTATATTCAATCTGGTCTCGCAATGCCTGGAGGCACAGAAGAATCAGACAACAAAACAAGTGGTCAGCCTGCCATTGCTGCAATCCAGTCTTCACTTCCAGAGGTCAAAAAGGTTAGTGAGAAGTTGATGAAGCAAACTGAATCAATTTTAGGAGGTTTAATGCTTTTGACGGCAACAGTTTCCAAAATGAAAGATGAAGGACGTTCTTCTGAAGAGAGGAAAACCAAAGACGACTCTTCCAAAGGAGTAGGCAGTGATGTTCAATATTCTACTAGTGAGAAGTCTCCTAGCCTAGAAAAGAGATCATTGTTGGATGATAAACAAACTGAAGAAATGAGAGCACTTTTTTCAACTGCTGAAAGTGCCATGGAGGCTTGGACAATGCTGGCGACTTCACTAGGTCATCCTAGTTTCATTAAGTCTGAGTTCGAAAAGATATGTTTCTTAGACAATGCATCAACCGACACACAGGTGTTTTGTTACCTCCTCATTAATGAGTTCACTTATCCTTTATGAATGACAAACGGCACTGTATCATACCAAATTCCGAGTTTTACTGTTAAAGTATTTTTCCAGGCACTGCTTTCTATTTTCTTAATCATTAGAACTTTCAGGTTGCAGTTTGGCGTGATTCTGTGCGAAGAAGATTAGTGATTGCATTTAGGGGAACAGAACAGGTAGTTTATATTCTTCTTGTTGTCTTAGGCATAGTACTAACTGGCCATCTGGTTTGCCTTAAAGATGCTTATGCTTTTCGGTTTTTCAGACAGCATGGAAGGATTTAGTAACGGATCTAATGCTTGTTCCAGCCGGGTAACATTCATTTCCAACCTTGTTGTGACTTGTTTAGCTGTTTGTTTTTATATTGTTCTAGAATCTTTCCACTTTGATATATTTTTAATTGCAAGAGATATTGGGTCTGCGTGATATTTGATTAGTGTATTCAAATTATACTGCTTGATGTTGTGTGATATTTTTGATGACATACTCAACAGAATAGTGTCAATTTAGTGTGGTTGCTGACTCAAATCCCATTTGCAATTAATCACACAAAATATATTTTACATGCGATTAATTACTCATACATTACAACTTGAAAACAATATAACCCGTGAAAAATTAGAAGGGAATTATTTAAAAAAGGAACCGGAAAAAAAAACAAAATGCAATAGATGGGTATTATAGGGACAACAACAAGACATTTATGTTGTTCATCTATTGAAAAAGCTTTATCTACATTGTGAATGAGAGCAGTAAGGATAAATGTTACTCCCTTTGTCCCTTATTATAACACTAAAAAAATTTAGTGATATTAGGCAAAGTAGTTGTAACAATAAGTATGTAAAAAATGTGTTACTTTTTCATATTATCCATACAATTAATGATATCATAAAAGAGAAAAAGCAATTTTAGATATTTCATTTGTAAAATAAATAGGAGTATCTTTGTAAAGAAATTATTAATGCATATGAAAGTTTGTAAAGAATCTTTATTATGGGACAAAGAAATATGAAAAGATAGTTTAATGATTAGAGAGGGAAGAATCTTATTTCACAATTTATCTAATGAAGAATATGAGATCTTACCCAAAATTTTAATAAGCTAGACATTAGAGAAGAGGATCGAAGCTATAACTACTATCGTCGGATTAAAAAACATGAAGTAAAAGAAGCGTCGAAAACAATGGGTAACAGTTTGGTGGTTGAGCCAGACAACATACCTATTGATGTGTGGAAAAGTTTTACATATAGCGGTATTGAGTGATTCATCAAACTTTTTAATGAAATTATGAGGTCAAGTAAATGTCGAAGGAATATGGAGAAACACTTTAATTCCGACCTATACAAAGAAAAGGGATATACAAAATTGTGCAAATTATAAGAATCAAATTTATGAGTTAGCATGCAATGATAGAAAAAGTGATTGAACGAATGCTAAGAAAAGA
Organism: Lathyrus sativus; assembly: GCA_963859935.3. Classification (NCBI taxonomy): domain Eukaryota; kingdom Viridiplantae; phylum Streptophyta; class Magnoliopsida; order Fabales; family Fabaceae; genus Lathyrus; species Lathyrus sativus. The sequence goes on along the minus strand of OZ012740.1, from coordinate 82,707,749 downwards.
GACCCAAGTTATGATAACCAATTTGATTTTATGCCAGAATGATCAACCAATGAAGCGATTGATTTACTACGACGTGTGATGAAGCGGTATTAGATGGATCAACAAGACTTGCATCTAGTTTTCATTGATTTGGAAAAAGCGTTTGATAGAGTGTCTAGAGAGATTTTGTGGAAAGTCCTATAGAAGAAAAGCGTGAGGATTGGTTGTATTTCGAGCTATATTCAGGATGTGTATCTGGGGATTTCGACTAGTGTGAGGACACAGGGTAAAAGAGAAACTTTTTTTCATAACAATAGGATTGCACCAAGGTTCAACCCTAAATCCTTATCTTTTTGCTTTAATTTTTGATGTTCTTATGGAACAGATCTTAGAACTAGCATCGAGATGTATGCTTTTTGCAGAAGATATAGTCCTACTTGGAGAGGAGTTGAGGGAGGAATAAAATGAGAGATTAGAGATTGGGAGACGAGTCTTAGTAGTGTATGGTTTCGCCTGAGCAAAAGTAAGACACAATATATGGAATGTAGAGAGAAGGCCTGTGCTAGAGGTAGAGGAAAACCTAAAAAACTTTAGAGAAACTATCTTGCGATTAATGAGTTGGTTGGGAACATTTTTAATAGAACATTATAAACGTAGGTTCATCCATGTAGTCGATTCCACTTAGTGGAAAAAAGCTTGATTGTTGTTGTTATATTATTTTTATTCCATAACTAACTTTGCTATGACTTCCACAGGCTAAACCCTGAAAGAATTGGTGGAGACTTCAAGCAAGAGGTTCAAGTATGTTAATTACCGACAGATTTTTGTTTATAGTACATCTCTAAAATGCAACAAGAACCAAAATTTATTTGGTTATTGACAGTGCCGAGATCTTGCAGGTTCACAGTGGCTTTCTAAGTGCATATGATTCAGTAAGGACCAGGATCATTTCTCTGATCCGACTTGCAATTGGTTATGTGTAAGTTGTACTTCAGAAGAAGTTTTATTGACCAAACACCACCTCAAAAAAATGTATCTCATAGAATTTCTTGTTTTAGTAAAAGAAAGTATATTTTTCTTGCCAAATTTAAGCTTTTAAGTTGAATCATTGGCTTTCTTTGTGTGAATCAATAAAATATTTTTCTTGAATCAAGGAATAATTGGAAGAAAAATATTATACATATAATAAAGGAAGGTTTAAATAGAATAAAATATAGTAAAACCCAAGAGATCACAACATCCCTTGATTCTCCAACAGCCAGGAACCTAACTTAAAGTTTGAGTTTTGGGTTATAAGGCATAGATATGTTTGATCACTTCTGTTGAAAAATCCTTTCTAGCAAAAGCCCTTGCTCACAAAAGCCCTTTGGCCTTGAAATGTGGTATGCAGATGATACACTAGCCCATATTTACATTATTTTTCTCATGGGGTGATGACCACCGACCACATATTCCTTATTGGATATAACTACCAAATTTCTTCTCTCGCACTCCAAATTGTCATTGACTATTGACCATATTAATGTGTTTTACAGCCCACTTAAATAAATTTACTCAACATTTGATTTCATATTGACAAACTGAAGGAGTATTGTTTTTGTGCCAGGGATGATTATTCTGAGTTCACCCACAAATGGCATATTTATATAACCGGTCATAGTTTGGGTGGTGCATTGGCTACCTTGCTTGCCCTTGAACTTTCATCAAATCAATTAGTTAAGTAAGTTAATTACTCTTACCTAGTTGCATTTCTTCTGCTTATAATTTTAGGGTCTCTTCTGATAGAATTTCAATAATTAGCATGTTTAGTGTTAAATCATTTGGAGGCTTAGACATATAGTTTACATTTACAAGGAAATTAATGATAATGCTACTACTTAAGTACACGGATGATATTACTTCGGTATATGTATTTTCTACAACTCCCAATACTAACATTAATTCCAACAACATCATGCAAGATCCTATATAGGATAATGCTGTCATAAATTCAGTAATGCTCTGTACGATATAACTGTTTTTACCTAGGTTGTCAATAAAGACGCTGTTGTGTGCATGCACAGACTCAGACAAAAAACTCATGACACTTACGTGCTTTGAGGTTTACAAAAATACTTATTATTTAAAATGTACTATATTTGTTTGCATAAATTACTTATGTTTAACAACAGAAACTCATGAGTCATGACTATTATGTACTTTGAGCTTTACTGAAATACTGTATTTAAAATATATTATGTTTGCATAAATTACTTATGTTTTACTTGTTTTTAGAGAAATAGAAGTCCATAAACCCTAGAAAGAAAGGCATGCCAACTATGTACTGAGTTTGAAAGAAGCAGGTCTACACAATTCAACAAAACTCAATAGAACTTAAATTTCAATACCTAGTGACAAATTCAAAGGGTGTTTTGTATATTTTTATGATGATTTAAACTCTTAAATTTATACACTAGTATGTGTGAAATGATTATTTTAACTAGTCATATAATTATTTTATATTATATATGCATTTGAAATGAGTGAGGGTAAGCCTTGCTTCCTCCTGGTGGGGGCTTCGTTGATAGGATCCAAAGTGAAAAGGCAGAGGCCAGCAGTGACTAAGTTTACCAGTGACGCATTTCAATAATTAGTAGGGTGTTTAAGTAATAGGATGTTTTTGTATAGATGCATTCTCTTAATACTATCTTCTTAATAAAAGATATTGGGTATTAGCTTATATATTATTTGTTCATCCAATGGCTGTTAATTAGTCTTATCTTGTATATATATATATCCTTCATCTCATGTACACAAAATTTCAATCAATGTAACAATATTTTTCATCTATTTCTCTTCTCTGCACTTTCCCTGCATTCTGTTATTTTTCTGTTACATTCTGTTATTTTTTCTGTTGCTTTCATCTACATCAATGGTATACATCACCATTGTTGATATGGTATCAGAGCTCATCAAGCTCTGGTAGCTATTGTCTCTTCTTCTTCTGCAGCATCGATTGAAGGTTATCCCAATTCTTTCTCTCCTTCGTGTATATGATTTCTGCATCCTTCTGTTCATCTTCTTGTTTCTTTTCGACCGCGATTCTTTGCATTCTTTCTTCTGCTTCAATGGCCTACCAGAGTTACACAGATTTTTCCACCAATTCAGCTAATCCCTATTATTTGCAAACGAAAACCCAGCGTTTGTGCTCGTGTCTCCTCCTCTTGACGTCAACAACTACCACATTTGGGCGCGTTCGATGCAGATTGCACTGATATCCAAGAACAAGGACAAGTTCATTGATGGAACCCTTCCTACACCACCGGTATCCGATCCCCTTTATGCACCATGGATTCGGTGTAATGCTATGGTTCTTGCTTGGATTCAACGTTCAATTTCTGAGTCAATTGCGAAGTCAGTGCTATGGATCGATAACGCAGCTGGTGTTTGGAGGAACTTGCAAATTAGATTCTCTCATGGAGATATTTTCCGCATTTCAGACATTCAAGAGGAATTGTACAAATTTCGTCAAGGTACACTCGATGTCTCCAATTACTTTACTCAGATGAAAGTCTTGTGGGATGAACTTGAGAATTATCGTCCCATTCCTGTTTGTAGTTGTGCTATCCCATGCTCCTGTGATGCTATCGCGTCTGTTCAGCGATATAGGGAACAAGACTATGTGTTACGTTTCTTGAAGGGGTTGAATGACAAATTCACGCATTCAAAATCTCAGAGTATGATGATGAATCCCCTTCCTAACATTGATATGGCTTTCTCTCTTGTTATCCAACAAGAAAGAGAAATGAATAGTTCTGTTTCCAATCTGGTTTCTTCTGCTAGCACTGCTGAAGAGGTTACAACCTTGAATGTTCAAGCTCATAGTAATTCCAATGGTAAATCTGGCTATAGCAATTCTTTCAAAGGGAAATCCCACGGCAATTATGGTCCTAAAGGTCATGCTAGGGTATGTACACATTGTGGTAGGACCAACCATACTGTTGAGACTTGTTTTCTCAAGCATGGATTCCCACCCGGTTACAAAGGCAAAGGTAAAGTTACAAGTACCACTGCTAATTCTCAGCCAGCTGCTATGGCCAATAATGCCTCTGAGAATCAATCCACATGCTCCTCTACTGCACCCTCGTTTGGTCTTACTCAAGAGCAGTACACTAACATCTTGGTATTGCTACAACAGTCACAGCTTAATTCCCAAGCCAACTCCATATCCACCTCTCCTTTTGCCTTAAACTCTCACTCCAATGTCAATGGTAAAACTTCTAATCTTTGGATCCTTGATACTGGAGCCACTGACCATATTAGCTTTGATCTCCTTATTTCAGGACCATAAAAATATAGTTCCTATTCCTGTTAATCTGCCTAATGGTTCTCAAGTAGTTGCTTCAATAGCTGGCACTGTTGTCAAAATATTACAAGTTTTTCTAAATTTGTTTTTTATAAATTAAAAGACAAATTTTGACATACTGTAACATAAACATATATTATTGAAGATCAAAATATAGTCAAAATCACAGTTTTTTCAAAAAGTCGTATCTCAAAAATGGTTTTTATGAAAAACAATTTGAAATAGCTTCAAAATTATGTGAAGTTTTGAAATTTTGACATCCTAAAAAAGTTTCGATAAAATGATGAAATACATAAAATAACATTTTAAGAATAGCTATTCAAACCAAATTTTCATTTGAAATTTTTATGAAAAATTTCTTTGTAAAAATTTTTTACACCAAAATATGTTACACTATAAAAATCATTTTAAAAAAAACCAAAACAAACGGGTCCATTATTCAATAATATTTCCTTAGTAATACAATAATTTACTAATAATAAATAATAGAGATATTCTCTTGATAATAATCTTTTTAATAAAGAAATTATTCAGAGAAAACCTATATTATATATTATCAGTAAACAGATCTACTAGGCGGTCCTTTGTTTATTATCTTCTTTGCTTAAATGTACTTTTTGCAGTAGCTTAATGCAACTGGAAGAGCTAAAATAATGAGTTAATTGATCAATTAAGTGATATGTATTTGTCTTCCCTGTTTTGTCAAAACTAAACAATTTTAATCTTGACAAATTTTCCTGTTGACATGCATTTTTTTTCTTTTTCATGTTTTAACTATTTTGCAGACGTACATGGCCTGACAATTAATTTAACCTATTATTTATATTCAGTTATGACACATTATTATATATTAATGGTAATGACTGTATACATTGTTAACTCATTGATTGATTTTGTCTATCAGGCGAGGAGCGATTTCTATCACCATGTATAATTTTGGTTCTCCCAGGGTTGGTAACAAAAGATTTGCAGAGGTTTACAATGAGGTCAGAAAAGGTTACAGAATTAGTTTGTTAACACCGTTCTTGTCGCTTTGTAACCGGCTATATTAAATAAAATATCCATGAAACTAAGCAACAAGTTAAACTCCTAATTATCAACAACAAATTTATAGCCCCTGAATAGGAGATACTAATACTAAGTGTCAGACACTTTCCAACAGTTGACAGGAAGAATACTGGGATCTATATTTATATTTAGCATCTAAGTCAAGAAAGAACATGTAGCTCAATTTATATCTCCCTTTTCTCTATAATATAAAGTACTCTCTGTTAATTAGGAAATAATCTTTGCAGTTATTGTGAATAATTTACATTCATAGAATAGGAAATTAGTCATTATGAATTGTAATTAGTTATTATCAGCTATAATTAGTTATTATGAGTTGTAATTACCGACACTATTATATATAGTATGAAAGGCAATGAGAAAGGCATGAAGCCAAATTTTGTGACATGGTATCAGTAGGTTCGATCAAACCTGGAAAATATTATTATATTGGCTGATCAGCGATACCCCACTGGTTCGCTCTTGTAATCGTGTTCGTTTCGAAATTCTTTCGTTTGAAATCGAAACCTTGCAGCTGTCTGAGATTCTAAATCTTTGGTTGCCGGTTCGTGATTTCGTCTTGGAGATTCTCGTTGTTGCGCTGATATTGCAATCAATTTTTTTTGGTTCTTGGCTGTTGTTGCTTCGTGATTCTGGATCGTCATAATCTTCTGTTTTGCCGCTCCTTCCAAATCGTGGATTTGATCGTGCTGTTGTTCGTTGGTTCGTGGGTATTGTTTCTTGTTGCTGCTCTAGTAACTGTGATTACAGTTACTGTTATTATATTATAGTTATTATTATTATTATTATTATAATTATTATTATAATTATTATTATAATAATAATAAAATAATATTAGTGAGATTGTATCTGGTGGTTTAATAATTTAGATGGCTTCCGAAAAAGAAAGAGATAATTTTTGTGTTCGTTTTACCGACAAGAATTATTCGGCATGGGAATTTCAGTTCAAGATGTATGTTAAAGGAAAGGGATTATGGAGTCACTTAGATGATGTTTCTAAGGCACCAACGGAGAAAACTGCTTTAGATGCGTGGGAAACTAAAGATGCTCAAATTATCACTTGGATTCTAAACAGTATTGATCCTCAGATGATAAATAATTTGCGTTCTTTTTCAACTGCTCAAGAAATGTGGAATTATCTGAAGCGCATTTACAACCAGGACAATTCGGCAAAACGTTTTCAGTTGGAGTTAGACATCGCCAACTACAAACAAGGTGATTTGTCTATTCAAGAATACTATTCTGGTTTTTTAAATCTTTGGGCAGAACACTCTGCTATTATACATGCTAATGTTCCCAAGACCTCTCTTGCGGCTGTTCAAGAGGTCTACAACACAAGTAGGCGAGATCAATTCCTCATGAAGCTTCGTCTAGAATTTGAGGTTGTCAGAGGTGCTTTGCTAAATAGGAATCCTGTTCCTTCTTTGGATACATGTGTTGGTGAACTTCTCAGGGAGGAACAACGTCTCCTTACTCAAGGAACCATGTCTCATGATACTGTCAGTTCTGAGCCTGTGGCAATTGCATATGCTGCTCAAAGTAGAAATAAAGGTCGTGATATGCAACATGTCCAATGTTTTTCTTGCAAACAGTTTGGACATATTGCTCGTAGCTGCAGTAAGAAGTTTTGTAATTATTGCAAACAACAAGGTCATATCATTTCTGACTGTCCCACGCGTCCTCCACGACCAGCACATCATTCGGTGAAGGCATTTCATGCCACTACAGGCCATACAATTGGCTCTTCCACCACTGGTGCATCAGATGGCAATGCTCTACAACCTGAAATGATTCAACACATGGTACTTTCTGCCCTTTCAGCCTTGGGTATTAAGGGTAAGTCTTCTCATGTTTCTCGTCCATGGTTTATTGATTCTGGTGCATCCAATCACATGACAGGTTCATCTGAAAACTTGCACAATTTACATTCTTATCATGGTAATCAGAAAATTCAGATTGCTAATGGTAATACCTTGTCTATCACTAACGTTGGGGACATAAACTCGGATTTTCAGAATGTGCTTGTCTCACCTGGACTTGCTTCTAATTTATTGTCTGTTGGTCAATTGGTGGACAATAATTGTAATGTTAATTTTTCTCGATCTGATTGTCTTGTGCAGGAGCAGGTGTCGGGGAAAGTGATCGCGAAGGGGCCTAAAGTGGGAATATTGTTTCCAATACAGTTTATTTCTAATCATTTGTCTCTTACTTGTCATAATGTTTTGAATTCCTATGAGGATTGGCATAGAAAACTAGGTCATCCAAACTCTTCTGTTTTGTCTCATTTATGTAAAAGTGGCTTGTTGGGAAATAAAAATGTTATTCCTGATGCCTCTGTTTCATGTTCTGTTTGCAAATTGGCTAAAAGTAAGACACTTCCTTTTCCGTCTGGTGCTAATCGTGCTTCCACTTGTTTTGAGATGATTCATAGTGATGTATGGGGAATGTCTCCTGTGGTTTCTCATGCTCACTATAAATATTTTGTCACATTTATTGATGATTATAGTCGTTTTACTTGGATATATTTTCTCCGTTCTAAATCCGAAGTGTTTTCTATGTTTAAGAAATATTTGACATATGTTGAAACTCAATTTCAAGCAAGTGTTAAAATTTTTCGATCTGACTCTGGTGGTGAGTACATGTCTCATGAGTTTCAGGAATACCTTCAACAAAAAGGCATCTTGTCTCAACGGTCTTATCCCAATACCCCTCAACAAAATGGCACGGCAGAACGTAAGAATCGTCATTTGCTTGATGTAACACGCACCTTACTTCTCCAAGCTTCTGTACCATCCCGATTTTGGGTGGAGGCTCTTTCCACGGCTGTCTTCTTGATCAATCGTATTCCTTCTACAGTTATTGATCTTGATTCTCCTTTCTTCCGTCTATTTAAAATTCATCCTGATTATAGTGCTTTACATACTTTTGGGTGTGTGTGTTTTGTTCACTTACCTCCTTTTGAAAGGCATAAGCTTGGAGCACAATCCGTTCAATGTGCATTTATGGGATATAGTAACTCTCATAAGGGATTTGTGTGTTATGATGTCTCTAACCATCGTTTTCGCATTTCTAGAAATGTGACATTTTTTGATAATCAGTTTATGTTTCCCTGTGGTTCTCCTGCCATTAATGATATTGTTACTCTTCCTAAGTTTTCTATTATGCCTCAAGCTATAGAACGTTATAAACCAGGTCATGTATATGTCAGAAAACACAGACAACAGGTTCCCACACCCCTTCCCGATGCTGAACTGCCACCTGATCCTGTACCGGTTGAACCACGACGTTCTGGTCGAATATCCCGCGCACCAGATAGATATTCACCAGACAGGTATGATTCCTCACATACTTCTCTGACTGCCACACTCTCTAGCATATCTATTCCTACTTGTTACTCACAGGCTGTTAAAGATGTGCGATGGATAAAAGCAATGACTGAAGAGCTCCAAGCTCTTCAAGAGAATTTCACATGGGATATCGTCACTTGTCCTCCAAATGTAAAACCTATAGGTTGCAAATGGGTGTATTCTGTGAAACTGAATTCTGATGGGTCCCTCAACCGTTACAAGGCTCGTTTGGTTGCGTTAGGAAACAAGCAGGAATATGGAATTGATTATGATGAGACATTTGCACCGGTTGCCAAAATGACAACTGTCCGCACAATCATGTCTATAGCTGCTTCTAATGGGTGGACTCTTCATCAAATGGATGTGAAGAATGCTTTTCTTCATGGTGACCTGACAGAAGATATTTATATGACTCCACCTCAAGGCTTATTCTCTTCATCTAAAGGCGTGTGTAAGCTCAAACGCTCCTTATATGGTTTGAAACAGGCACCTCGAGCATGGTACGAGAAATTCCGCGCCACTATACTTGGATTCTCCTTTACTCAGAGTCAGTATGATTCATCTTTATTTATTCATAGCACATCTGCGGGTATTGTTCTGCTTCTTTTGTATGTTGATGATATGGTTATTACTGGTTCGGATCATGCTTCCATTCAGCGACTTAAGCAACAGTTACAGGCCTCATTTCATATGAAAGATCTGGGTAATCTACATTATTTTCTTGGTCTTGAGGTTCATTCTACATCCAAGGGCATCTTTCTCCATCAACACAAGTATGCTACAGATTTGATTTATATGGCCGGTCTTGAATCGGCTAATCCAGTAGATACTCCTCTTGAGGTTAATGTTAAATATCATCGTGATGATGGGGATCTGTTGCCTGATCCCTTATTGTATCGACAACTTGTGGGTAGCCTCAACTACTTGACTATTACTCGCCCTGACATATCTTTTGCTGTTCAACAAGTAAGTCAATTCATGCATTCTCCTAGCCATCTTCACTTGGCTGCAGTTCGTCGTATAATTCGCTACTTAAAAGGAACCTCTCACCGCGGATTATTCTTTTCCGTTGGAACTTCTCTTCAGTTGAGCGCTTATAGTGATGCTGATTGGGCAGGGTGTCCTGATACTCGTCGATCTGTTACTGGTTGGTGTATGTTTCTTGGTTCTTCATTGATCTCTTGGAAAAGTAAGAAGCAAGCAAGAGTTTCTAAATCTTCTACTGAATCAGAGTATCGTGCCATGTCTGCTGCGTGTTCAGAAATACTTTGGCTTCGTGGTCTTTTGGCTGAACTTGGATTTCCCCAAACAGAGTCAACTTCACTTTATGCTGACAATACAAGTGCCATCCAAATTGTTGCAAATCCTGTTTTTCATGAACGCACCAAACATATCGAAGTTGATTGTCATTCAATACGTGACGCCTACGATGATCGAATAATATCACTTCCTCACGTCAGTACGCAGTTGCAGGTTGCAGATATTCTTACCAAGGCTGTTCCACGCCCAAGACATCAGTTTCTTGTTAGCAAATTGATGCTCCTTGACCAGCCTCATCAATTTGAGGGGGGATGTTAATTAGGAAATAATCTTTGCAGTTATTGTGAATAATTTACATTCATAGAATAGGAAATTAGTCATTATGAATTGTAATTAGTTATTATCAGCTATAATTAGTTATTATGAGTTGTAATTACCGACACTATTATATATAGTATGAAAGGCAATGAGAAAGGCATGAAGCCTGTTGTGAATCGGATACCTTTAAACAAAGTATAAACAGTTTCTTAATGATCAAGAAACTCACAAGGGTTAGGGTTAACAAAGAAAACAAGGTAAAACAACAAGGAACAACAAAGCCAAATTTCGTGACACTCTCAACCTATGCTGTTGTTCTTTTAGGAGTGTCAATTTATATTTGTTGCCACATGTTGGAAAATTCTCTTAATATAATGCCCACAGTTTGTTATTGGCCACGTCGTCTACCTTTGTTGTAGCAGTACAACATCTTAAGTTTATTGAGTTTAAGAGGAGGGTTTATTCCACATTGCCTAGAAATCTAACCTTTGTAGTGCATATAAGGTTTAGATACTCCTCACCTACAAGACTAAGACCAAATTCTAAAGACAATTGCTGTCTTTTTAGTATGGCTCACAACAGACAATTCGGAGAATGGTGTTCAACTAGTCCCAGAAAACAGATAATGAATGGTGCATATGGTGAAAAGTCACAGCAAACTCTGGAATATTTTATTTAGAGCTATTTTACCTTCCAGACTGTCATATGTTGGGTAAAAAGTAGAGTTGTTTGTTTCTCTGTTTATGTTTGTAAAACAATTAACAGTTTTGCTTTTATATTTGCAGAAAGTTAAAGATAGTTGGCGAGTTGTGAATCATAGAGATATCATTCCTACAATACCCCGGTTAATGGGTTATTGTCATGTCAACCAACCTTTATTTCTTGCCGCTGGAGTTCCAACAAATTCCCTAGTGAGTTTTAATCTAATTCTTCAAGCACAACTTGATTTTGAGCCAATGATTCAAACATGCTTAAATATAAATATACTTTGCACTTTGTCATATGCTTTTGCCAGGTCTTTTTTTATCAATTTTAATGAGACTGATTAATTTGAAAACTTGCAGTAATATGTAGGCAAAATGATTGAAAAGGGTTTTCCTGGTTAAGAGGTTACTTTTTGATCTGCTGTTAAATGCTCTACCACTGAGTTGATGACTCATTGATGAACTTCTTACACCATAGGTCTTCTTTTGACAATTTTAATGAGACTAATTAATTTGACAAATTGCAATAATATGCTGACAAAATGATTGACAAACATTTAAGTTCTTACTGTTTTTAAATAAATTATTTATTTAACAAAAAGGGCCCAACCGGGTTCGAACCGGTGACCTCTTGATCTGCAGTCAAATGCTCTACCACTGAGCTATGGACCCAATGGTGTTTTTCCTATTCAATCAAGCTACTCTAAACCTTTTTGCCAAAGTGTTTTTCCTTTATATTGCCCTATTTATTTACGGCTTAATCTATTTTTGTAAAATAATTTGAATTTTTTTCATGATTACTTTCTTGTTGTCTACAAATAAATTTTGTCTTCTTTTCATAATAGTACTATTTTAGGTGCCATTGTGAATAAAAGGTTGTATAATTAATTCACACTATGAAAGTGGTGTTTGAGATACATGAGTAAATTCATCAGTTAATTAGACTGAACTGTTTCTAGTTATTCATTCTCACCGATATATCAAATGCATGTTATCTAGGAGAATAAAGATATTTTAGGAGATGGTTACGAAGGTGATGTTCTTGGGGAATCCACACCAGATGTTATTGTCAACGAATTTGTATGTTTCTTCTCTATTATTCTTAAATTTTTCTGCAGATATATACATACCTGCCCGTGCATACATACACAAAAATCAATTTGTATGAATGCATTTTCATTTCATGAGCATATGCCATGTTATATCATATTTTATAAATGGATAGTGTGAAAAAATTGCAAAAAAAAATGTTTTAATTATACAGGTTTAAACATCTTGTTATAACTTATAACTAAGTTAGTGTTTGAAAGCAGAGTAAAATCCTAGAAAAAGCAATTTTAATGATTTGGCATCCGCACTGCGGAACTATAACGCATGACTCTTCCCCTATTACAGACTATAGTCACTTTTGGGGTTTAACATGATAGACATTCGTTATATATTCTTAAATTATATTTTTACTACTCACAGTTGACAAATTCTTTTTTTGACTTATCTTTCTTTAATGTTCACCATTCTTAACTTTGATCCATCCAGATAAAGGGCGAAATGGAACTTATTGAGAAGTTGTTACAAACTGAAATTAATATATTCCGCTCAATCAGAGATGGAAGTGCTTACATGCAGCATATGGAGGATTTCTATTACATTACATTACTAGAGGTATGATGCACTCTAAGAATCACAGGAAATTTCTATTTCCCGTATCATCATTCTTATCTCGGTTTACTGGTAGCGTGGTTTACTTCGGTTCAGAAAAACTTCATTGTCTCTACGGAAGAGAGACATGAAAGAACCAAAGTAGTTTAGGTGGATTTTTTCAGAGGAGTTGATAATAGGATTTTTTAAAGAAAAATGAAATATAAGTTTTTCATAGGTAGATTTTGAAAAAAAATGGTAATGTCTCGTGAACTTATTATTGTTATTCGAGAGACAAAATCTCAGCTTTTTTTCTGACATGCTCCAATGACACACATTAAAATATGCACATTAGGCCACTTTCTATGATTCAAGTTAATGTCACTTGTATTTGAAAGGGACTTCGACAAGCATCTACTCTATTTTTGTGATGTGATTACATAATTACCATTTCTTATAATTATGCCAGTTTACGTCAGTTTTTGTTATTAATTTATGGCGCTGCTTAATTAAATTATTTCAGAATGTAAGATCAAATTATCAAGTTGCCTCAAGGTCACAAGATGTAAACACCAGCTTATCCTGAGCCAACAAGGGTTCATGGTTGCAAGGCCAGACAGCTGAGATCCATGTAAAAATCTGGAACAAGTTATGGAAAAAAGCACATATATTTCTTTATCATATCACCTTCAGCCAAATCTTTAGTGGTATGGTAGAATCTACTATCTCTGTTTAAGTGTTGGAAAAAATATTTGTTATCATTTTTTATGATCAAATTGGGGTTAGGTATAGTAGAAAGGGTCAAATTGGTATAACCTCTGCCAATTGAAGAGAGTAAAGGCTGAACTTTATTATTTTCCTCATAACATAAAAGAAAAAAACTAGAATGTGGCTACTTGTTGCATGGTTTAAGATACATTAGTCTTTCGGAATTAATGAAATTTACATGTATTGGCAGCGATGTAAAGGAAGCATTGTAGTACTTTCAGATACATAACAATTTTGCAAATGGAAAGGATGGCACGGCTTGATACAGCAAGTGGACATAATTTCAGGAACTAAACATTACAATAATTTTTGCACAGTTATTGTTTATTTGCAATGTTGTCATATATGGAATTATAATTTTGTGGTGTTTATAACTTGATAAATTGGCGCACCTCATTATATAGATTTATAGAAGTTTTGTATCTTCCAATTTCATGGAACGATGCAGCTCAATTATGGGGTGTGGTGTTTCTGCTTCATCAATCAAAAGGTTTAATACAGAAAATTCCATCATGTACACGGCAATCCTGATTTGTTGAAATTTAGATACCAAAGGGAGGGACTTTATTTTGTAAAATGCAGTTGCATAGAGAAAAGATTAAATAAATTTTAATTTGAAGGCTGAAAAGAATTATGCAGAAGTATTCTTCCTCTTCCCCTTTTCTCTTAAATCCTAGTTTCTATTTTCTTTCTCAATTCATCCTTTTCTTTCTTCTAAAATTTATGTGCAACGATATCATGTTGCAACTAAGATGTGGTTGATTCATTTGAGTGAAGAGTGAATAACAAGAGGAGGAATAAATCGGAAGAATTGATTTTTGTTCATCAATATTGATTCATAATTTTTCAAATTTTGAGTGAAACTTTAACATAAGGGATTCGTCGAAATTTTAACATCTGGTATCTAGAGTACTGGCAGTGTGATTCTTGGAAAGCATACGCGATGAATCGTCTGAACATGTATTTTTCAACGAGTTTCAATTTTGAATGGTAAGTATTATGATAATTGGTGTAAGTAGATGATCGCATTCTATAATTAAGACATGTGGGATCTTGTGAAGGAAAGAGTAACGACACTTGCAGAAAATGCGATGGATGAAGAAAAAGGCTGCGCATAAAGAATTGAAGAAAGATTACGAACCTCTATTTATAAAAATCAATGTGTTGATTTAGATGATTTTGAAAAGTTGAGTGATGTTGAATCAATGAAAGAAGCATGAGAAATTTTGTAGAAATAATTTGGATATGAGGTTATAAACTCAGAAAAGAACGTATAAATTGCTTCAGGTGAGAAAAAAAGCATATCTGATTTTTTCACTAGGGTACAAAACTGTTGAATCAAATCAAGGTATGTGGAGAAGTGTTGACATTAAGATCATTTGTAACAAAGATTTTGAGGTTATTGGTTCAAAAATTCGATCACGTGGTAGTAGCCATAAAAGAATAGAAAGACTTGTCAACATTGACAAAGGAAGAGTTTCAAGGGATGCTTGAGTCTCATGAACAAAGAATGACTGAATGAGCTGCAAGCAAGTTGAAGATTGATATGGTTTTGCAGGCGTAATCATCAAGAGAAAAGAAAGGCAAAGGAAAATGGTTCGACAACAAAGGTAGAGGAAGGTACAACAATTCGGTTGGTAGAGGAAACCAACAAGAAAGAAATTCGTCGGTTAAAGAAGACCCTCATACAAAAGCAACCACAGAGGTAATGTTTCAAGTAGAAGAAAAGGTGGTGGACGAGAACTTGACAAAAGTCATATTCAGTGTTTCAATTGGTAAGAAGTATGATCACTACTATAGTGATTGTCCTAAAAAGCAAAATAATTAAGAAAATGATGTAAAGTTGGCAAAGCACGAAGAAGAAGAGATGTTGCTAACGATCACAACAAGAGATAAGGAATGATTCAAGGATTAGTGGTGCTTGAACTCTGGATGATCTTCACACATGCCTGGTAGGAAAGATTTCTTAGAACACAGATTGGTTCTTAATAATATCTCTATGTTTTGATGATAACTATTATGAAGTTTTGTATTAAAGAATTATATACTCTAAAAATTGTTTAAGATTGTTTGCTGCAGATATTAAAGTGAATATTATTCTGGAAGCAAATTAGATCTGAACATGAAAAATATGCAAGGCTCTGAAGCGTCAGAAGCATCTGTTAGAAGATTTTGAACGCTGCCTACAGAAGATTCTGAGCGCTGTCTACAGAAGGATCTGAAGCAGAAGTTACAAAAGAATCTGAAGCAGAAGCCAGAAGCATCTGAAGCATTGAAGAATTATGTATGAATAATTTCAAGCACAGTTATTTCAGAAGACTCTGATAGTACTAATGCTGCCAGTACTGAGGATCTGATCCCAAACTCTGCTCTGAACAATTACACGCTGAAAGCATACTTGCTGCAAAGACTCTGATTCAGCAAACTCTGATGAACATCAGAAGGCTCTGATCAGTCAAGGCTCTGATACTTTGCTGAAACTTGTTGAAGAAGAATTCAAAGTTATGTCCGTTGGAATGGCCAAACGACTCTTTCCTCATTTATGCTAGACATAAGAACACAGACAAAAAGGATTTTTCTGTGCATTCTACTTCTAGGAAAAGTCATGTGATGTGAAGACAAAAAGGCTCATACCTTTTTGGTACACAACCTTCAACGTGAAAGACTTCTTGGACCTCTGTGCCTATAAAAGCAAGACTCCATCCATCTTCTTCAGTTGACGAAATATTTGAAAGAATTCATTACAATCTCTCATACAATTTATTCTCTTTAGCTGAATTTATTTCATAGTTCTTAAATCTTAAGTGTAAAATCACAGTTGTGATAAAGCTTAATTAGAAGCATCTAAACACTTGTATTATTCTTACATTTGATTGTAAAAGATCCTTAAGAAGATCCAGTTGGGATCAGTAGTTCTTAAGAAGACTAAGAACAGTTGCTCTTAGTGCTTACTATTGTAATCAGTTGATTTAATAATGGATTAAGTCCTTGTTGAGAAAGGCAAATCACTCTTGATAGGATGGACTGCAGTAGTTGAGTTCAACGAACCAGGATAAAAATTCTTGAGTTTTTATTGCTATAAGTTTTTCTATATACTTATTCAACCCCCCCTTCTAAGTATTTTCTCACCTTCAGTTGACATCAGAGCTCCGGTTCTGTGTGTGCTACCACTTCACAGTGACAGAAAAGATCCAGTGAGAAAAACTTTGATATATATTTGGTTGTTATTATGGCTGAAACTTCAACATCTAACAGTAACAACAGATATGAAGAAAGGGATAGAATCAACACAAAACCCCCTATGTTTGATGGGGAGAAATTTGATTATTGGAAGGACAGGATAGAAAGTTTCTTTCTTGGTTATGATGCTGATTTGTGGGACTTGGTCATAGATGGGTATGTTCATCCCACTGATAGAAATGACAAGAAAGTAGACAGAAAATCTATGACTGAAGCCCAAAAGAAGTAGTTTAGAAATCACCATAAGGCTAGAACAATCTTGTTAAATGCAATATCTCACACTGAGTATGAGAAGATCACAAATAGAGAAACTGCATTTGACATGTTTGAGTCTTTGAAGATGACTCATGAAGGAAACCTTCAAGTTAAAGAGACCAAGGCTCTGACATTAATACAAAAGTATGAAGCGTTCAAGATGGAAGAATCTGAATCTATAGAAACTATGCTCTCTAGATTCCAGATCCTCACAGTTGGTCTAAAAGTTCTGGATAAAAGCTACTCAACTGCTGATCATGTGGAGAAGATCATCAGAAGCTTTCCTATCAGATGGAGACCTATGGTCACTGCTCTGAAGCTTGCCAAGGATCTGAACAAGATCACTTTGGAGGAGTTAATCAGCTCACTAAGGAGCCATGGAATTGAACTTGAGGAAGATGAGCCTCAAAAGAAAGGTAAGTCAATTGCCTTAAAATCTAACAAATATGTGAAAGCTTTGTAGGTGTTAGAAGAAAGCTCTGAAGAATCTTCTTATGAAGAAGAAGATGAATTGTCCTTGCTGTCCAGAAGAATCAACAGACTCTGGAAGCACAAGCAGAGGAAGTTCAAGAACTTCAAAAAGCCAGATCAGCGCAAGGAGTCCTCTGGACCAAAAAGATCTGGAAAGAAGGAAGTTGTTTGTTTTGAATGCAAACAACCTGGCTACTACAAAAATGAGTGTCCAAAGCTTCAGAAAGAAAAGCCCAGAAGAAAACCTGAGCACAAGAAGAAGGTTCTAATGGCTACATGGGATGACTCTGGATCCTCATCAGAATCTGAAGATGAATGCGCCACAACAGAATGGAGTTGTAGAGAGGAAAAATATAACTCTGCAAGAAATGGCCAGAACCATGATCAACGAGACTAATCTGGAAAAGCACTTTTGGGCAGAAGCAATAAACACAGCTTGTTACATTCAGAACAGAGTGTTTGTAAGACCTCTTATGGAAAAGACTCCCTATGAATTGTGGAGGAACAGAAAGCCCAACATTTCATATTTTCATCCTTTTGGATGTATTTGCTATATGTTGAATACTAAAGAGAATCTTAACAAGTTTGATTCTAAAGCACATAAGTGTTTCATGTTTGGGTATTCTGAACGCTCTAAAGGCTACAGAGTATACAATACTGAAACACAGATTGTGGAGGAATCTATACATGTTAGATTTGATGATAAGCTTGGCATTGAAAAGCCAAAACAGTTTGAAAGTTCTGCAGATAGAGAAGTAATTCTCACAGACTCTGAAGGCTCAGAGGCAGACAAAGCTCAAGTGAAGGAACCTGAAGCAACTCCAGATGCAATTCCTTTAGCTTCTCAAATGAACAACTTGAACATTTCTGAAGAATCAACTGTTAGAGGATCATCCTCCAGAATCAAGGCCTCTCACCCAGAGGATGTGATCATTGGAAAGAAGGATGGCCCCATTAGAACAAGATCCTTCCTCAGATCATCTGAAGCATCATTATTTGGGTTGGTGTCAGTTATTGAACCAACTTCTGTGGATGAAGCTCTGCAAGACAATGACTGGATAATTGCCATGCAAGAAGATCTCAATCAGTTCACAAGAAATGATGTTTGGGATTTGGTTCTAAGACCAAAGGGATTCAACATAATTGAAACTAAATGGGTCTTCAGAAATAAGTTGAATGAGAAAGGAAAAGTTGAAAGAAATAAGGAAAGGCTTGTTGCTCAAGGTTATAGCCAGCAAGAAGGAATTGATTATACAGAGACTTATGCTCCTGTAGCTAGGTTAGAGTCTATTCGTTTACTCATTTCTTTTGTTGTACAAAATAACATCACTCTATATCAGATGGATGTTAATAGTGCCTTTCTAAATGGTATTATAGAAGAAGAAGTTTATGTTCACCAACCTCCTGGTTTTGAAAGTGAAAAATTTCCAAAACTTGTTTTCAAACTAAAGAAATCTCTTTATGGTTTAAAACAAGCTCCCAGAGCTTGGTATGAGAGATTAAGCAATTTTCTTCTGGAGAAAAATTTCATCAGAGGCAAAGTGGACACACCTCTCTTTTGTAAAACATTTAAGAAAGATCATTTAATTTGTCAAATATATGTGGATGATATTATATTTGGATCTACCAATGTTATGCTAGGAAAGGAGTTTGCTCAATGTATACAGGCAGAATTTGAGATGAGCATGATGGGAGAATTGAGATTCTTTCTGGGAATTCAAGTCAACCAAACTCTAGATTGCACTTACATTCATCAGACCAAATATGTTAAAGAGCTTATGAAGAAGTTTAACATGACTGATAGTAAGATGGAAAAGACTCCCATGCATCCAACAAATACACTTGGTAAGGAAGAGGTAAGTAAGAAAGTAGATCAGAAACTCTACAGAGGTATGATAGGATCTCTTCTCTACTTAACTGCTTCTAGACCTGATATTTTATTCAGTGTATGCTTGTATGCAAGATTCCAATCAGATCCTAGAGAATCACACTTAACAGCTGTTAAGAGGATTCTAAGGTATCTGAAAGGTACTTCTAATGTGGGTCTGTGTTACAGAAAATCTGATGATTTCAAATTAGTTGGATTCTGTGATGCTGACTACGCTGGAGACAGAGTGGAAAGAAAGAGTACTTCTGGAAGCTGTCAATTTCTAGGAAGAAATTTAATCTCCTGGTACAACAAGAAGCAACCTACAGTTGCACTTTCAACTACAGAGGCATAATATATTGCTGCTGCTGGATGTAGCACGTAGATTCTCTGGATGAAAAGTCAACTAGAAAACTATCAGATCTTTGAGAGTAACATTTCTATTTTCTGTGATAATACTTCTGCTATATGTTTGTCTAAAAATCCTATTTTACACTCTAAGGCAAAACATATAGAAATTAAACATCATTTCATCAGAGACTATGTTCAGAAGGGTATTATAAATTTAGCCTTTGTTGATACAGATCATCAGTGGGCAGATATTTTCACAAAACCCCTTGCTAAAGATAGGTTCAAATTTATTCTGAAAAATATTGGTATGGATTTTTGTCCAGAATGATATTTATCAGAAGCAAATTTCTCAGGTGCAAAATGCTTAAAACTCTGAAGTATTTCATCTGTAATTTATTTGATTTATTGATTTATTATTATTTGTGTGTATCTGAACTAAACAATCTTAGAGGATCTGAACATTGACTAACGTTTCATTTCTCAAGAGAATTCAGAAGCACATGCAAGCAAACACGTGTCACTCTGAATCTGAAAAGATGACGTGTATACTACTGAAGAGACATTTGAGGTATTGTTTGAATAGTGAAAATATTGATTTTCCCCCCAAATTGTCAGAATCAATTAATGCTTTGAAATGATTTTTATTCTTTTCATTAATTGTCATTAATTGCTATGTGAGAACGTGCTATTTGTGACTGTTTGATTGCCCTAATTGCTTTCTCTATAAATACCACATCTCACACCATTTCACACTTTTCACCTCACCAACAATTTATGCATTTCTGTCTTCTTTTTGCTCTTCACAAAAACCCTAAACCTTCGTCCAAATCATCTTCATCTTCATCAATGGCAACTTCATCCTCTACATCAGCTCAATTTCAATCATCTATGGCTGCAGTTACATCAGCAAACATGGGTGTTACTCCATTTAAGGAACCTAAGAGGACATTGTTAACCCCTGTGGACAAACGTGAAGTTCTCTGTGAATCCATGGTGGAATTTGACTCTCTAGCTGAAAATGGGTTTGAGTTACGTTCTATAATTGATGCACAAGGTTGGGTTAAATATTTTGACAGGTTGTTTGGTCCAGTGTATCCACATCTTGTGAAGGAATTTTGGATCCATGCTTCTGTTTATCCAAAATTTATTCTCTCTTCTGTTCTGGGAAAGGAGATCATCATCACTGAAGATCTCATCAGAAAACTCATAGGGTATGAGGAGAGTGATGGAGTGTGTCATCTGCCAGCTGGGCGTGTGGATATGGAAGAAGTTTATGAGGAAGTCATTACATCTAGACATGCCTCCAACAAATTTAAGGATATGAAAACTGACTATAAAATATGGGCATAGATTTTTCTGGGATGCATCCATCACAGAAAATCCACCAATTCTCCAGATTATGTAAATAATGAACAACTCTACTTTATGTACTGCTTGAGTCAGAGTACAAAGGTAGATCTTCCATACATTCTTTTTATGCATCTGTGGAATCATATAAATGCATCAAAAGAATCTGTAAAGGATAAGGGACAGAAGATCAGGACGTGAATTCCCTTTGGAAGGTTGATCTCAGACAATCTGATAGAGAATGGTCTGGTATCTGCTCTATGAAGCTGGAGTTAAAGATGAGCTTGAATCAATTGTTGGAAAACCATTGAATGCAAAGAGTCTTCAGAGGCTAAAGATTGTGGATGAACTCACAGCTGTTCCCAAGAAGCTAAATGTTTATGAAGTTAGTCAGAAGAGGATTCCTGTTCAAGATTTCCCACTCTTTGGTGCTGAAGAACCCAGGGAGATTATTGTCAGATATATTGATGCATGCAAAGCAGATGGAACACCTATTCCTGCAGATATTCTGATAAGAGCAAGAGAACCCATTCTAGATGTGTATGATGAGAACACAAGAAAGAGGAAACAATCAGAGGAAGAAGAAGCAGCTGCTCAGAAGAAACCAAGAGTTGCTGACAAGCCACAGAAGTAGATCAAGAGAAAAGCTTATGGAGAAGTTCCCTATGTTACCCTCGTCCTCTGATCATCATTCCAAAATTCACCATTCCACCTCCACCTCAACCCAAGCCTTTCACCTTGGAGACCCTTCTGAAACCCAAAACTAGGCTGAATGTTGATAATTTATTTGCAAGTTTTATGAAAGAAATAAAGATGCATTTAGAATCTATTCAGAAGAAATGTTTGTCAACAATGGATGCAAATGAATCTGATGCTATCTGGAATAGCTTCATCAACAGATTCAATATTGTAGCCTCAAATCTGAAGAATGTATGTTCTGATGATGCGAAGCTCAGATTTGCTGAGACTGCCAGAAGCATGATCTGGAATGTAAAAAGATCTGCACCTTTGCTTCTTGAAGATGTTCCTTCATCTTCTGAAGTATCTGCTACAGAAGTGACTGCTGAATCTGCTTCTGAAGAAAATCCACTGGCTATGACAATTATGGAACATCCCTCTGGATCTGTTGCTCATGACTCTGCATCTCCTATGGAAATTGACTCTGTTCCTGCTTCAGAATCTGCCCCACCTTCTTCATCTGAGATCAAGAAAGAGAATCCAGATTTGGAAGATAAGATTGCAGTTTTGGAAGCTGGACAATCTGAGATTAAGTCATGGATGGCCAAGCAAGACCAGAAGACTGAAGACATGGCACAGTGGATGTCCAAGCAAGATCAGAAGAATGACAACATGGCTAAATGGATGACAAAGCAAGAAGAATCATTGTCTGAGATCACTCACCTGTTGAAGATGATTCTGTCCAAGCAAACCTAGTTTATGTTTTTTCTGTATCTGATGTTTGTGCACATGTACTTGAATATTTCTATGATGGTTTGTCTGTTTTAAATATGAATGAATGACTCTGAGTTTTCTCTACTTGATATATCTTTTCTGTATTTCCTTTTATTTGTCTTTTAAAAGTTTTACTTTTTGATTATGACAAAAAAGGGGGAGAAAATGGATCTGACTGTTCAAATAAACTCTACCTAAATGAAATTCAAACATATCAATTTTTAACTAACGCGAACTCTTATTATTTCAGATCATTTGAAAAATCTGACAATTTCTTTAAAAGTAACTCTGAGATCCCCAGATCTAGTTTTAACATATCAGGCTCTGATTCTGAAACATCCTTACAAGTCAAGATCAAATTTTTGAACAATCAGGCTCTGACTCTAAAAAGAATACTCATGCAAAAAAGGAAATTTCTATTCCTTCTAAGTATTCAATTCAGGGGGAGATTTATCATCTCAGGGGAGTTATAATTATATTGTTTATTGAATAAAATTTCTGATGTTTTTGTCATCATCAAAAAGGGGGAGATTGTTAGAACGCAGATTAGTTCTTAATAATATCTCTATGTTTTGATGATAACTATTATGAAATTTTGTATTAAATAATTATATACTCTAAAAATTGTTTAAGATTGTTTGCTGCAGATATTAAAGTGAATATTATTCTGGAAGCAAATTAGATATGAACATGAAAAATATGCAAGGCTCTGAAGCGTCAGAAGCATCTGTTAGAAGATTTTGAACGCTGCCTACAGAAGATTCTGAGCGCTGTCTACAGAAGGATCTGAGCAGAAGTTACAGAAGAATCTGAAGCAGAAGCTAGAAGCATCTGAAGCATTGAAGAATTCTGTATGAAGAGTTTCAAGAACAGTTATTTCAGAAGACTCTGATAGTACTAACGCTGCCAGTACTGAGGATCTGATCCCAAACTCTGCTCTGAACAATTACACGCTGAAAGCATACTTGCTGCAAAGACTCTGATTCAACAAACTCTGATGAACATCAGAAGGCTCTGATCAGTCAAGGATCTGATAATTTGCTGAAACTTGTTGAAGAAGAATTCAAAGTTATGTCCGTTGGAATGGCCAAACGACTCTTTCCTCATTTATGCTAGACACAAGAACACAGACAAAAAGGATTTTTCTGTGCATTCTACTTCTAGGAAAGGTCATGTGATGTGAAGACAAAAAGGCTCAGACCTTTTTGGTACACAACCTTCAACGTGAAAGACTTCTTGGACCTCTGTGCCTATAAAAGCAAGACTCCATCCATCTTCTTCAGTTGACGAAATATTTGAAAGAATTCATTACAAGCTCTCATACAATTTATTCTCTTTAGCTGAATTTATTTCATAGTTCTTAAATCTTAAGTGTAAAATCACAGTTGTGATAAATCTTAATTAAAAGCATCTAAACACTTGTATTATTCTTACATTTGATTGTAAAAGATCCTTAAGAAGATCCAGTTGGGATCAGTAGTTCTTAAGAAGACTAAGAACAGTTGCTCTTAGTGTTTACTATTGTAATCAGTTGATTTAATAGTGGATTAAGTCCTTGTTGAGAAAGGCAAATCACTCTTGATAGGGTGGACTGGAGTAGTTGAGTTCAATGAACCAGGATAAAAATCCTTGAGTTTTTATTGCTATAAGTTTTTCTATATACTTATTCAACCCCCCTTCTAAGTATTTTCTCACCTTCAAGATTGGTTTGTCACATAAAACCTTCGGTGAAGAACATGGTGAAATTTGCAAATGACAATACTCTAGAAGCTGAAGGTATTGGTGAAGATCTGATTATGAGGAGAGATGGCAACAGGTTAGTAATTTCTAATGTATTGTATATACTAGGCATGCAAAGTAATTTGCTCAGCATAAGGCAATTGGTCAAAAAGAATTACAAAGTTTCGATTGAAGACAACATGATGAGAGTTTTCGACTCAGGTGAAAGGTTAATCTTGAAGGCTACCATGTCTCAAAATAAAACCTTCAAGATTGAACTTAATGTAATGGAGTAAAATGCCATGCAAATGCAACTAGCAGGAATGAATGGATATGACACTATAGACTTAACCATCTCAACTTTAAAGACATCAGAGATCTTAAAAGAAGAAATATGGTTTCAGGGTTACCAGAAATAGACATTCCAAATGAAGTGTGAGAGGAATGCATGCAGAAAAAGCATCACAAGAACAGTTTCAGCAAGGATGCAGGAAGTAAGTCGAAAGAAATTCTTGAAATCATATAATTTGATGTATGTGGTCCTATCTAGGTGGATTTGTTTGGAGGTAACAAATACTTTGTCACATTCATAGATAATTTTAGCTAAAAATTATGGACTTACCTGATCAAGAAGAAAAGTGAACTGATTGAGGTATTTTCCAAGTTTAAATCTATGGTCGAAAGACAAAGTGGTTGAAAGCTCAAGATTTTGAGGACAAATGATGGTGGAGAATATGTGTCGAAAGATTTCGGCATTATGTGAGAAATAAGGGATTGTGCATGAGGTCGTGCCACCCTACACTCCACAACAAAATGAAACTGATGAAAGGAAGAATAGAACTTTCATGAATATGGTGAGAAGTATGTTGAAAGATAAACATCTATCTAAAGAATTACAGGGACAAGCTGTGTCGACTACAACATACATTTTTAAAAAATGTATGACAAAAGGCTAGAAAGAATTACGTCAGAAGAATGTTGGTCTGGTATCAAGCCTAACTTAAGTCATATAAAAGTATTTGGATATATAAGCACAAGACATGTGTCTGATCAGTTGAGAAGAAAACTTGATGATAAGTCGAGTCAAATTATTCAAATAGGATATCATTCGACTGATAAATACAAGTTGTTCGACCCAATGAACAAGCAAGTAGTGATCAACAGGGAAGTGATCATAAATGAGCTTAAATATTGGACTCAAAATGTAAAGAATGATTCAGTGATAATCTTATGTGAAGAACCAGTCAATGAAGTTGAAAGAGAAATTCGACAGAAGAAGTTAGAGGTCAAGCAAGCACAAGCAGACCTCAAAGAACAAGGCACATGCTTGCAAGGCTGAAAGAATGTGTAATTAAATCGGATGGTGTTGTCAATGATGAAGGTGAGCTAATATATGCTTTCTATGCAGATATCAAAATAGTCAATGCAACTGAGACATTAAGGGATTCGACGTGGATGAAAGCGATGAATGACGAATTGGAGTCCATCAAAATCAACAACACTTGGTCACTTGTAAAATTGCCTCAAGGCAAGAAGGAAATCAATGTGAAGTGGGTATTGTAACGCTCCGATTCCGAATTTCCCATTTTTGTTGAGTCTTTTAATTTATTTTGATTGGATTATTCTTTTAATTGTGGAATTTGAACATTAATATGTTATGCGTGCTTATTATGTTATTTTATTATTCAGAGAGTTTTGGGGAATTAATTAGAGGGTGTTTTAGATAATCCTTAATTAGTAGATATTTGAGAGAAGTAGAATAGAAAGAGTATAAGTGGAGATAGAGAGAAAAGAAAAGAGATAGAAAGAAATAGAAAGGAAAGAAGAAGAGAAGAGAAAAGAAGAGGAAGAGGAGAAAACCTAGAATCATCAAGAATCAAACTTCTAAGCTTCGATTAATCGGGTAAGAGTGTGAAACTTTATTATTCCTTCGATGTGTATGATTATGTATGTTTCTATTGGTTTGCTTTTGTATTGGGGGGAGTTTTGCTCATTTTTCATTTTTAGGTTGAATTTGAGTTAATTAGGAGAACCCGAGTTTTAACGGTTAAGAATGAGAATGAGTGGTAGGATTTAGTCGAGGAATGTTGGGCTAAGGCTACCGAGACGAGTTGGGATTGAATCGGGTGGATTTCGATGATTTTCGGAGTTTTGGACAGTGAGGATTCTGAGTTCACAGACCCTTGCTAGCACGTTCGCTAGGCGAGCGGGTCGCGAGCATTCGCTGTGGCGAGCCAGTAGCGAACGGTCCCAGACTTGGGCAGAATGGTTTTGGTGTTCTTCACTGGTAGCGAAGGGGGGTGGCGAGCATTCGCCAGGCCTTCGCTGAGCGAGTGTGGTAGCGAACCAAGTCAGTGGCTTCTGTTTGCCTTCACGAGCTCGTTTGCTAGGCGAACAGGTAGCGAGCACTCGCTAGGAGCTCGCTAGGCGAGCAGGGTAGCGAGCGTAGCAGGATGTTATTTTCTTGTGTTTTCACTTCCATGTCGATTCTTCGATTCAAGTATGATTAATCCTTCTTATTATGCATAGTTGTGTGTGTGATATGGAATGCTGTGGGTAGCCGTATGGCGTGAATCCTAGACTGTGAATCGTGAAGTGTGAACATGACTTATGACTTGAATTAAACTATTGATGTATACAATGTTTATATGAATGAAGTGATTCAATGTTTAGATGTTTCCGCTTTTATTCTAAATATTGATGTGTGGATTTCAAGGACTAAGTTCCTTTGTGGTGATTTACTCTTTGTTGCATATCTTTATGAGCAGGTGTTGTATGTGTTTTGAATTTCCTGGATAATATGACGTACCTCTTTTATACCATGTGTTAATTTATACTCTGATAAATTTTTTATTATGTGCCTAAATGATTTAATTGTTTATTTTGGGGTATAAAAAGGGGGTGTTAGAGGTATACAAGGTAAAGTTAAATCCCAAAGGAGAAGCAACTCGATACAAGGAAAAACTTGTGGCAAAAGAATTTTTTCAGAAAGAAGGAGTTTGCTTCGTCGAAGTCTTTGCACATGTTGCTAGAGTCGAAACAATGAGGTTGATTGTTGGTCTAGAAAATATGAACAACTGACATATGTGTCAGATGGATGTGAAATGTGCATTCCTGAATGACCTCTTAGATGAAGAAGTTAATGTTGTACAATCAGTTGGGTTTGTGAAAAAAGGCCAAGAAAGAAAAGTATACAGGCTGCATCAAGCTCTATATGGACTCAAACAAGCTCCAAGAGCTTTGAATAAGAATACAAATAGTTTCCTAAAGGAGAAGGAAATTGTGAAGTGCACAACTGAGCATGGAGTTGTCATACCCCAAATTTGTCCTACTTCGGCGTTTAATGAACGTCTTACTGCCACACGACCTCTAGCCATGATTCTCTAAGACCCCGTTTATAAAGGCTTTGTATGTACTCATCGTGGTTATAATCCCTAGCAATTTATGTGGAAGGAGCGCGCCTCCATCCCCTTGTATCCAAACTCGTGTGTGTCCCCGTTCTCACGCTCAGACATACATGATATGATCAATGACATAAAATATATAATTGGATTTATCTTACCACACAGTTTCAGGAAATTTTACACCCTATTTCAACTTGATTAAAAGCTTTTTCAAAGATTGTTTAAGCCTCACTACAAGTTGCTATGGTATGTTCTTAATTCAAGTTAATTCAAAGATACTTCACATGATACTCATGGACACGGTCGATTTAGCCTCAAGCTTGGCTCGAATTGATTGCAAGCGTCAGACTGTAATTGAATTGGAAAATCAGTTTGTGACAAACTTAGATTTTGCTTGCAAATTTCACATCATATTTGAATTAGAATTTAGACGCAATAAGTCCATAAAATATTTTGATTCATTTCGAAGGCTTATGGTACAGTGCATCAGTTCGCAGTCATGCAAGCTATGTTAAAGGAAAGATGAACCCATATTCTTGTAATAAAAATGGTCAAGAGATTTCAAGTAGACTCTAAACCATATAACACGAGCTACTTTAAGAAATTAGTTTAAGAAATTAGTTCAATGGGCTTCAAGTTAATCTTCAACCTTATTCCAGTTTGTTTTAAATGGATACTAAAGGAATGAGGATTAATGAATCATTAGACCATGCTGCCAGATGAATTCAAGTCTCGTTACATTCACACCGAGGACATGTTATTCTATGACAACAAAAATAGAGAAAAAAACTGATCTTTTATTCAAAACTATGAGATTCAATTTACAAACAAGGCCATAACAGGATCTGGCTTACACAAGCCACGAGTTAAGTGGTTACATTAAGTCATGAATCATTTGGAATTAAATCAGCAGGTGAGACCATTTTGTGATCAAGTTTTGGAAGACATTCACAATTGATAAGTCAAACTACATATACAAGAGACTCTCAAGCTCAGATGAATCCCGAACAAAGCAGCTTGCACCGGCAGCAGCCAACGCTTTAAAATTCAAGTCTGCCAAAGGACGAAAAAGAACAAATCATGACTTCAAGAGCTGCATGCATATTCGGTTCGTTACCGGCTTTCCATGAACAGAAGAGAAGTGCATCTAAAAAAAAACAGGTGAACAAGGTTAGTTCGTTATCGGCAGCTCGGAGTGGAAAAAGAATTGCTCAAAATGTCCAAGACCTTTGCAAAGCTTTAACGACAACAACACAATAATTGATAACCAATGGGGATTCCAAGGAAATTACCAGCTGCCATTGCGTAAAAAAAAAAACCTTCATGGAGCTTTATCAAAATATTCAAGCATCTCATCGACAACTTTGGATTCATATTGTCAACCGTCGACAGCCCCGTCTTTCAACCAGCATGCCTTCAAAAAACGACATAACAAGATTAGTTTGCATCTATTGGCAAAATTCAGCAGAGTTACAAATACATGGTGCTTGCCAAAACAATGACGGAAACAACACAGTTCAAGAGGGTCGCCTTCAACTTCATGCCAAGTTGGCCCACGAGGAAGACAACTAGCTTGCAATCTCCTCCATCCCTAGGACGCGCCCAATCATGGTCTCCTTTGCCTCGAGTCGAGATACCCTGCAAAAAGAAGTCACACGTCAAGACCTATACAAGTATTTTCCAGTCAAAAGTAATGAAAGCACAAAGACCTTTTTATAGGGATTTAGCCAAGTTTCATTGATACAAGACCTGAAGAAATATAGGCTGAAAATATACCCAAGCAAACTCATTCTCACATGCTTCGCGGAAATTCCGAATTCTAAACAATAATGTATTACTCATACATGAAGTGGTGATGAAGTTCACATATAAGATCACCTTCAAAACATGAGATAAAATTCGTGAAGGTCACGACTTAACGAGTGTTTCATAAAAGTGATTACATCATTCCAAAATCCACATTATCACACATGCTACAAGTGTGGCAGCTGCAGGAATGGCACCTACTACTGTGTTGGATCTACCACCGCCTCATAATCAATCTCTCGCAAGACTTCCATTCCTTCCCGCAATCATGTTTTTCAAAGTCTTCTCACAAGAATGATGGAAAATTTGGGATTTTTCTGCTAGTAGCACCAATGGCTTGCAAAATGGTGGCATTTTTGCCTCACAGAGTGTTAACTTTGGGTTCCTCTATCTTTGTATAGAACTGCTTGCAGGATGCAAGGAATTAGTTACTTTGTCTGAAAAAAAACATGGGATATATTGCACCATACCTCATAGTTTCTCAGCAGTGCTATATAATGCTTCTGGTTCAGTCTTAGCTGTAAGTGCCGGCAGATGTCCAACCTTGCCAATACCGCCAACCGCCTTCAGGATTTCCAATCCTATGTTCTATAACTGAAACCTGCATCAGTTCAAAATGACTAAGTTATGGGAGAAAAAATACAATAAGAGATGCAGATGATTATATACTTGAAAAAATGGATAGTGCTCGGCATGATGCGCTATCAATTGTCAAAAAGGATGCTCGAGTCAAATGCAGTGGTTACCGGAGGAGGTGCTGTTGAAGCGACATTATCAGTTTTTTTTCGGAATACCGTATTACAACTTTATGATCGCAAGAGCAGTTGGCTACAACAAAGTTTGTTGAGTTTTTTTGATCAATCCATAAGGTCTACACTACCCTA
Source organism: Lathyrus sativus (assembly GCA_963859935.3). NCBI lineage: Eukaryota > Viridiplantae > Streptophyta > Magnoliopsida > Fabales > Fabaceae > Lathyrus > Lathyrus sativus. The sequence goes on along the minus strand of OZ012740.1, from coordinate 82,677,526 downwards.
GTGTACTACCACTCTTCTACCCCTATCAACAATACCCTTCCACAATTTTATCTTTTATCACTCTTTCTTGCAAATGCTCACAATGCTATTTTTTCTAGCACATTTACTTCATTCTCTCTATTACTGTGAGCATTTGTATATGAATTTGTGAGACGTTATCATGGAGTGGAATGCAAAATCTTTGGAACATGGCTGGAGCTGGAAATCTAGAGCTGGTGGAATGCAGAAAAATGCAATGACTGAAATGGCACTACAGGAGTTTGAACAGAATAAGGATAAGGATGAGGATGATGATGAGGATGAGGGAGACGATGACTGCAATGATCTGGAAGATACTGATGATGATCTAATGAGCGACGAATATAATTCGGATGCCAGTCAAAAGAGCCATGAGACACGAAAGAAGAGTAAATGGTTCAAAAAATTCTTTGAGAATTTGGATAAATTGACGATTGAACAGATAAATAAACCAGAAAGACAGTGGCACTGTCCAGCTTGTCAAGGTGGTCCTGGTGCTATTGATTGGTACAGAGGACTGCAGCCCCTTATGAATCATGCTAAGACAAAGGGTTCAAAAAGGGTGAAGGTTCACAGGGAGCTTGCTGTACTTCTTGACGAGAAATTGCGTAGAAGGGGCACTACAGTAGTTCCAGCTGGGGAAGCATTTGGAAAATGGAAAGGTTTGAAAGAACTAGAGAAAGATCATGAAATAGTTTGGCCTCCGATGGTCATCATTCAGAATACTAAGTTTGAGCAAGATGATAATGAGAAATGGTTAGGCATGGGCAACCAAGAGCTTCTTGATTATTTTAGCTCTTATGCTGCTATGAGAGCAAGACACTCATATGGCCTTCAAGGTCATCGAGGGATGAGTGTTTTGATATTTGAAACCTCAGCTAGTGGTTATCTAGAGGCAGAACGTCTGCACAAACATTTTGCTGAGCAAGGAACGGATAAAGAGACTTGGTTTAGTAATCGCCGGACTTTGTTTCTCCCTGGAGGTAATCGACAGCTCTATGGATACTTAGCTACTACAGAAGACTTGGAGTTTTTCAATAGGCATTGCCAAGGTAAGACTAGACTAAAGTATGAACTGAAATCATATCTAGAGATGGTTGTAAACCAAATTCGTCTGATGATTCCAAAGGCATAGGATCCAGGAGTACATTTCCAGGTACAGAAGATCCAACTCCCTTGTCTGGTCCAAATGCTACGCAAGATGTTAACCGTGAACACTCGAATCGGCCAAACGGGGCAACTCATTTCGTAGCACATGCAACTGCTAACCGCTCGCCTTTTCCTTCATTAGAATACTGGCACACTAATCTGCAGCAGGCGAACTCCCGCGGCTGTATCTCGTTTTCAGGTTACGAAAATAGCAATCGCTTTCAAGACTTTCAGCTGTTCAGCGCATCGTTCGAGTCGAGATTCCCTTGCTAACCAATTTGTTGGTCAATCCAGGAGCGCAATAGAAAGAGCATGACAGCTCTGTTAGATGGCATTTTCTTGTAAAATCCGGTAAGCATGACAAGGTTATGGGTGGAGGACAGAATTCAAAGTAAAAAAAACTTACGAGAACATCATCACTACGGCAAAAGTATCGAGCCAACATGAGTTCTATGTCTTTGTTAAGAAATTAACGACGAGAACGAGGTAGTAAGACTTGCCAAAAGAACGTCTGGGCTGTTCACGATCTTGCCTTCAAACTGTATGCGAAATCCTCATTTCCCAAGCTGTAGCGAAATCTGCAGTATTATCATCATGAATCACAAGAATAATTGGTGAAATTCAAAGTAACCTGGATGGCAGAAAATATAAATTAACAATGAATCAATGGGCAGTTTCACTATTGGAAGATTATCAACCTCACACAAGAGAATAGAAGTTGAAACATACCATGCTATATGCACCAATACTAGCTCCAGACTGTCAAAATAATCCATCATCATGTCAAGAAAAGAAGGGAGTTAGAACTGAGCATGTAGTTATTGCCAAATTCACCAAAGCACAATACAATAAGCTCACCAACTGTCCTTCTTATGAATAATGGTAGCCATCCATTGTGTCCATGCTCGCCCTATAAGGATTGCCGTCGCCAACAGAAGACTGCAAGTCATCCTCGAATCTCTCAACATTGTCCTCACGCCAAATTTGTGAACAAATTGTCAAGTTCTTTAAAGTTGTCTATAGGTTAATTCATGCCATCAAACTATCACATATATTGAGCTACGGTCCGTGCGCTTGCCGACATGACCAAATCTCCAAATCCAAGCCCTGCCATAAAAAAAAACCCATAAAGAACAAAGCAAAAACAAGCAAAGGTCACAATTAGATGTTGAAAGAAACTCAAACAATTGAGAATTAGTATGTAGTCAAGAATAAAGAGCCAAAGTCAGAGCACATTTCAAGTCAAAACAAATACTTCCATGTCAGCAAATTAATAAGCAGTGAAATAACATTTTTCACACAGTAAACATCTCAGTAAAAAAAAACTAGATATTTTCTTTTTTTTTTTCTCACTACCGACAAACACAGGGGTCACTATCACCCAAATCCCAGAAAAGCAGAAAACATGGTATTACCTCCTAACAGAATTGTACTACCACAAAGGCACCTCATCATCCTACCTCACACGGATCAAGCATTCCCATCAGCAGATTTCAAAATTTTCACACGTACCAAAACCCTAAAAAATCCCTATATAAGCACTCACTGTTCACTTAAAGCAGGAGAAAAAAAACCTAATGTTATTCTGTTGAAATCAATACCCAAACCCTCACAAAAGCTACAAGCAAGATTTCTTCTTAGAGATTCTCCTTGAAACTCTAAAGAAGAGAAGCTTGGTCCCCATCAGTAATAACGAAAGGAGCCGGCAGCAGTAGAGAAAAGAGTAGAAGAAACAGAGGTAAGAAGTTCACATCACCTGAAGCGATAGTACATCGCTGAAGTCGGAAGCGGTCGGCGGAGATTTTCTTCACTCCATTAGGGTAACCATTCTATTTCTCATTATGTTAAAATCTTTGCTGAAATTCATTTTACCCTGATATTCGTTGTGCGTATGCCGTAGAACTGTGAGATTAGGATTCACATTTGTTCAGTTCATGTTGTCGCTATTGTAGTGTCGTTTTGAGCTGGAAATTGGGGATTTTGTTCCTGCGAAGACCATATTCTTCAGCTTGTTTGAAATCCTCCATGGTTGAGAGTGGAGTTGAGAACTGAGAGTAGGGGCGGATCGTATGGGGTTTCATTTCGGTTTTTTTTCGTTAGATTTTGTTTTACGTAGATTTGAGTTTGGGTTTTGTTTGTTTGAAAGAAAAATAAGGCATTTGGATGGTAACTTTGTTTATCCCATTTATTTTCATAAAACAGGTGTATATTATTTGGTAACAACATATGCTCTGTTATCCTTTTTGTAGAAATAAAGACACTGTTTTTCTTTTATAGATATATAGTGAACATAGGTTTTTTTTTGGAAGCATTGCTTTTAGTTTAAGGTGTTTTTCTCTGTTGTAGAATGGACTGCAGGCTATGACTATGTAGTTTTAGATTGTTTAATGTTTTGTTTTATATTAAAATAATTACTGATTGAAGAAGGTATTTTCCTTAATATAGTTTTTTACTAAATTAGTGGACAAGTAAACTTACACTAACTTTAGATAATTAAAATAAATATTGCTAGTTTTTTTTTCTCTTTCTCTCTAATGTTAATTAAATATTAATTATCTTAATCTGTTTTTAACGTCAAAATATCTTTTATTTAAATTACGAAAGTGGTGGGCTATTGGGGTCTAGCACCCCTTGGGTCCTTGGACAACCGCTCTTGAGGCGCACGCCTTGAGCTGTGGTTGTTCCGTCTTTCAGTTTCCAAAATGTTTTTTCACTCAAATTAAAATTTACAAAAAAAATATTTTTAAATTAATTTTATTAATTAGATATTTTTATAATAAGGTCCAATTATTATTCTTTTAAAAGATATATATTTCAAAATTATTATCAAATAATATTTTGAATATTAGAAAATTATTAAGTTAAAATCTTCTTTAAGATATTAAACTATTTCTCAAAACAATTAATTATGATTAGTTTTTCTTAAACTTTTTTGCAATTGATTAATTTATTTTATATATGAAAATTAAAACTATTTTTTCTTAATTAAACTAAACTTTTTTTTCCTAAACAAATTTCAAAAATTAAATTCTTGGATCTCACCTTCCTTGAATTTTTTAAGCGACCGCTCTCGAGGTGCACACCTCGAGTCGTGACCCTTCTGATCTTATTTTCAAGAATACATAGCGCGCCTAGTCCGAGTACGTTAATATTTTCAATTTATTTTCCTAATTAACTTACGAAAAATCGAGTTCTTGGAGTCGCGCATTCCTCGAATTTGAGAGTGACTACTATTGAGGCGTACGCCTTGAATGGTGTGTCGTTCGAACTTTCGTTTCTAAAATATTTCCATAATTATCTGGACAAGTATTCACTGTCCAACAAACACTATTTCATAATTAATGGGATGAAAAAGATTGTCGTTGGGATCTAGCATTCCAACGATATCCCGACTAATTGGTTGCGAGGCCGACGTCTCGTTTATCGAGTAGTCGTCGTTCCTCCTAAATTTTCAAACCATCTAATCTCGTTCCTTACCTTTGTGCGATCAAGTCTAAACCCTAGTTTGTCTCCAAACCATACGTCAAATTCAAACCATTTTCTTAATTAAATTGCGAAAGAATTGAGTTCTTGGAGTCTCGCATTCCTTGAATTCTTGAGTAACCACTCTTGAGGTGTACACTTTAGGTTGTGGATTACCCGACCTTTCGCCCCTAAAACACGTGCCCTAACTATTTGGACAAATACCATAATTGTCCATTCAAATACAATTTCATAAGTAATCGAACGAAAAAGGTGTTGTTGGGATCGAGCATTCCAACAATATCCAGATTAATCGATTGCGAGACTGACGTCTCGTTTATCGAGTAGTCGTCGTTCTCCCTTACGATATCCAATCATTCCAACTTATATTTCTTGCCCCCGCGCAATCGAAACCTTAAACTTATTCAAATGTATCCTCTAACCAAAACACCCAATACGATAGACACTAAATTCCTCACCCTCGTGCGATCTCCAACCTAAATACCTGTTACCAAGAACATTGTTTAATCCCTTCTTCTGCGCATATGAACTCGTGCTTCAGCCTCCCCTAGCGAGCAGACAAGCCAACGTTTAGCAGTTAGAATGTGACCTAAACACTCGTTCATTCCAAACATCAACCAACCAACCGTAGTTAGCCGAACTACGACTGCTCTGATTCTTCATTCTCTTCTGAATGTAAGATACGTAGGCACAAGATTGCGATGATCTTGGCGAGCACAATCCCCTCTTTTTCCCGTAGTCCCCGAACTACGAATGCTCTGATTTTCCACTTCTTACAAGTGAAGATACGTAGGCACAAGGGCCCCAATCCTTGGCGAGCACCCTGTCTCTAAACCACCCATTCCCCCCATAGGAGAAACCTTAGAAGAAAACAAACAAGCATAGTTAACTTTACTCTCGAATCGATCAAGAGGTTCCCGTTGAGTACAACGAATGTAGAGGGTGCTAATACCTTCCCTCTGTGTAATCGACTCCCGAACCTAGAATATTGGTTGCGATGACCATGTTCTTATCTCTTTAAAGGTTTTATCGATATTTTCCTATTCCATCCTTGGAATGAATGAAGTTCGGTGGCGACTCTGTTTCGAACAGTATTTTTCCGCGGCCATCGCGAGGATCGTATTTTTCGAGGTACGACAGATGGCGACTCTGCTGGGGAACTGTGCATTGCCCTATGCAAGAGAGAGTCAAGCCTAACTTGACTCGATTTGAGAGTGTTGACTTTTTCTTAACCGATTTTTGTGTGCTTATTGTTTTTTCTTTGTGCTTATATTCTCCTGTTTGTTTGTTTGTTACTTCTTTCTTGCTATTATGTGTAATATATTATATTTGCTTGTTGGATTCTGGGAGAGTATCACAAGTAAAGCTCTACACCCGAGCTTTGGAAAAAGAAGAGAGAAAACATAGCTTAGAATTGGTAGTGATTAGTGTTAGTCCCCAGGGACTCGCTCCTTGTGTGCCTAGCATGAAAGCTCCTCCAGAATAGACCTTTTCGTAGATCTTATCGTAACACGGCTAGCCTGTTGCACGATTTGATTCATGAAGGGTCCATGACTCTGGGAACCGCTCTTAGAACCAGTTTCTATATTGGTAGTCGTGTAGTGTTGGTCCCCGAGGACTCGCTTCTCGTGAGCCTGACATTAAGACTCCTCTCTCGAGAGATCTTTTGGTATTACCGTCATAATACAGCTCGCCTGTTGCATGACGATGGTATCATTGGTATCTATGACCTTGAGAACCCCGTCCGTCCACGTAGAAACTATCCCGTGAGTGGGTCATTTTGGGTAAAGAATTTAAAACTATCTTTATACCTATTAGGAGGGTGGGAGATACTTGTGATAGCCAGGATCCCGCACTGTTGCATTCATAAACATTTACATATGCATCATAACTCACATTCATTTTTATTTTCAGGGAAGCATTTATATTGACAGGTTGAAATACATTCACAAAATGGCCGCAAGTTCAGAAAAGAGAAAGACTATTCAGCTTAAGGCACTCAAACTTGATGTTAGTGTGGTCATGAACTGTTTGAAAGAAATGCCTACCATCTTCAAGAAGACTCTGATAGGAAGGTTTGGCCAGGTGATTGATCTGCTAATGATTAAAGTACAGGTCCCTGCTATCACGGTTTTAGCACAATTTTATGATCCGCAGATGAGAAGCTTCTTATTTCAAGATTTCTACTTAACACCTGCTATCGAAGAGTTTGAAGGGTTCCTAGGTTTCCCGGTCAAGGGTAGGGCACCTTATACTATGATAGGGCAGACTCCAGAAGTGGAAGAATTGGCCGATGCTCTCAAAATATCGATTCCAATAGCCAAGGCTGGTTGGAAGAAAAGAGAAGATTTCTTCGGTTTTAGAAGCATTGTACTAGAGAAAGAAGCAATTAAGATGTTAAAGAACAAACAATGGGATGCTTTGGTGAATGTATTGGCTCTCTTCATCTATGGGTTAGTGTTGTTTCCCACTTTCGAAGATTTCGTTGATTCTGCAGCTGTCAGCGTATTTTGGGCCGTTTGGAAGAAGGATCAAAGCCCGGCACACCCTCTCCTGGCTGATGTTTTTTACACTTTACACCTTCGCCATGAAAAAAAGGGTTCAGTATTGACATTCTGTCTCCCTATTCTCTACAAATGGCTCACTTCTCACATACTCAAACGTCACGCCAGTGTCCCAACTTTGAACAGTGGGGAATGGGCTCAGTTTCTAGCATCTATCTCTGAAAAGAACATCACCTGGTACCCGAACAAGTTGGAAGTAAGTGAAATCATCATGAGCTGTGGTAGCTTTTGCAACGTACCGTTGATCGGATCAAAAGGTTGTATAAGCTATAACCCTATGCTAACCATACGACAATTTGAGTACCCAATGTTAGGGAAGCATGAAGACAAATAATTAGAAGAAATGATCCTCCATGAGAGAGGTGCCAAAGATCCCTCACTTCTCTGTCAGATTGTACGATCTTGGCAGAAAGTTCATACTAAAGGATCAGATTTGAGAAAAAGGGATGGTGTGACCAGGATGCCTTTTCGACAATGGATTCTAGAGAGGGTCAAAATAGTTAAACTCCCCTTTTCTATTGAGGCACCTCCTAAACTCACCACTCCGCAACCGGTACCTGTATCAGTCGAAGAAGTAGAAGAGATGAGAGTCAAGATAGCCCAGCTAGGGAAAGAAAACGAAGATTTACAAGCCAAGCTTCAAAATGTGACTAATGAAAAGAATCACATGAGGTATGAGATCGAGAGGAAGGATAAGCGAATTGAAGAGATGGGGAGCAAGATTAATGAAGAAAAGGGTAAAAGGAAAAGGACCAAATTATGTATCAACCAGGCTGACAGTTGCTTAGAATCTCTCAAAGAGCAACTGGACCACGCTCATAGAAAATGGCGAGAGAATGAACAGTGGTATCTTCTAGCCACTAAACAGAATAAGGAGATCAGGGAGACGTTAGGAGCTGAAACCAAGACACTTGGTGCTGCACTACGTCAATCAAGAGCTGACGAGGATAGAGAACGTCAACTCAAGGAAGAAGCCCTAAACTCATCTTGGGTTAAGCCAGAAGATTGGTGCAAGATGTGTATTGACCTGGATGAGCTCAAGAAGTTTGTTAAGTATCAAGAGAGTCAGATAGGAGCTATTAAGGAAGACCAAGCAATTTGGTCTGCTGCAAGAGACTAGTTAGCTCATGATGTTGTAGCATATGAGCAATCCATTCACATCATGAAGGATAACCGAGATGCATACCGCAACAAGCTAAATGGGTTGGTGGAATTTTGTAACTGGTTGGCCCAAGATCTGATATGGAAACATCGTGATGCTATGGAAGCCATAGATGATTCTACCGCTCCGGCTATTTATGAGTTCATATATGTGTGCAAAGAAATGTTGGCAAGATTCAAGGAGGAGCTCAAGGAGCGTGAAGCGAGAAGAAATGAAGCTTGAAGTTTTTTGTTTTTTCTGTTATTTTGCGCAATTTTTGGATTGTACTCTGTTTATGTTGGAACAAGTTTAAATGAATGAGAAGTAGTCTTTTTTTTGATTATTCATTCTTGAGCTGTTTGAATGATTAATAAATAATCGTTGGTATAAATGCTTCCCTAAAAAATATATATAATAATAAAAAAATCATAATCATAAGCATAAACATAAGCATCTTTGCATCTTCACCCGACAATACAACTCATTGGACTTTTCCCTTTCCATTAGGGAATTTGAAAGCTGACTATTCGACATCGCTACGAGACCAGGCGCAACTTCCAAATGACGCTTGAGCAAATGGAAGAGACTCAGAACACCATGAGGGGTGACATCGACGCTCTCAAGATGAAGATGGATCAGCTGCTGGAGACAATGCTGACGCTAGCCCAAAAAGAAAACAATGCTGAGACTTTTGCTGATGCCAGGAAGGCGGCTGACAACATAGGAACTTCGGGGATTGTTAAAACCCCCCCACGTTGACCTTGTTGACCGTTCCATATCTGCGCGTCAGGGTTCTGAAGCAGACATGGACGAACAATACGATGCTTTCTACCAACCTCCACCACCTCCTCCTCAACACAATGTGGGGGCTACTAATGACTTTGCTGCAGATAGACTATGAACTGTTGAAGAGAAAATCAAGTCATTGGAAATCAAGAAGACTCCAGGGTTGGATGCTGTTGACATGTGCCTAGTACCAGGATTGGTGATACCGAAGAAATTCAAAGTCCCAGACTTTGAGAAGTACAAGGGGGTCAGCTGCCCCAAAACCCATCTCAGAGCATACTGTCGCAAGATGGCGGCTCACATTGATAACGACTTGATCTTAATACACTACTTCCAAGATAGCCTCAGTGGGGCATCGTTGGAATGGTATATGCAGTTAGAAAAAGGACAAATCAGCATGTGGAGAGATCTAGCAGATGCGTTTTCACAACATTATCAGTATAATACTGATTTGGCGCCGAATCGCACGCAGCTGCAAGATATGACTCAACGTAACAACGAGTCATTTAAAGAATATGCCCAAAGGTGGAGAGAGTTGGCTGCCCGTGTTCAACCACCATTGCTGACTAAGGAGTTAACTGACATGTTTATGGGAACTCTACAACCGCAGTACTTGGACCGCATGCTTGGGTCCAGTTTCCCTAACTTTGATGAAGTGGTGTCAGTAGGTGAAAGAATCGAGAGCACTTTGAAAAAGAACAAGGCTGCGGTCCCGATGAATGGAGGAAGGAAGCCTTTTGTGAAGAAAAGGTAAGATGAAACTAATGCCGTGATGAGAGGACGCGGAGATAGAACTCCAATGAACATCCAATATCCACAGGTAGCTGCAGTAGCCCATGCTCCTTATCAACAACCAGCTCAACAGCAGAATCAACAATAGAATTATCAGAGAGTTCCTCCACCGCAATATCAGAATGCCCCGGCTCAAAGACAACAAAAGCCGAGACAGCCAAGAATGCAGCTTGACCCGTTACCTATGTCATATGGACAAATCTTTGCTCAGCTAAATCAAAGTGGGCACTTAACGTTGCGAGATTTACGTCCAGCAACCTTTCCATACCCCCCTGGGTACGATGCAAACGCCCGTTGCGAGTTTCATAAAGGAGCCCCTGGACATTCCATAGACAACTGCTATGCGTTTTAAAACAGGGTGCAGGATTTGATAGAGTCCAAAGATCTCACTTTTACACCTAGAGGTGCCAACATTACGAAGGATCCGTTGCATAAACATGGAGGTCCTTCTGTCAATGCTGTAGAAGAAAATAGTGGTTTGAGGCTAATTACGAATGTTGAAGATGTCCGTACTCCGATGGCCGTTATCGGAGAACAATTGAAGAAAAGTGGGATGATTCCCCAAAAAGAAGGGGAGAATTTGACTGACGAAGTGGTAAAGAAACATCTGCAAAGGTTCTTAGAACATGGGATAATACAAATAGAACAAAGAGATTCGAACGTGTCTGCTATTGATATTCAGTATGATGAAACAAGTGCTTATCCGACAAGGCGACTTCGACCAGCGCCAGTAGTCTTACAGTATGATCCTTCGGAAGCCTTTCAACAGAGGCCCGCCCGACCAGCACCCGTGGTTATGCAGTATGATGAAGATGACGTCAATAGACAAAGAGCAGCGAGACCAGCTCCGGTGGTAATAGAATATTCTGTCAATGAATCTGAGCCTAAAGTTTTTAAACAGAGGCCAGAGAGACTAGTGATTGAGTACGACGCTGCCAAATGCAATGCAGTTGTGGGGCCTAGTGGGATGACCCGTAGCGGTCGTTTATTTGCCGCCAAACCAGTGGAAGTGCCAGCTAGAAATAAAGAAAAAGCTACAATTGAACTACCAAGTGTTGAGCCACCTGTTGAGGTGTCATCACCAAAAGCAGCGGTAAAACCAAAAGAAGCTGAGGAGTTTTTGAAGATCATTAGAAAAAGTGATTACAAAGTGATTGATCAACTAAACCAGACTCCTGCCAGAATTTCCATGCTCTCGTTGTTACTTAATTCAGAGACCCACAAGTTATCTTTGATGAAGGTGTTGAGTGCTGCGCATATTGCTAAAGACATCACCGTAGCGCAGTTCGATGATGTGATAGCTAGCGTAACAACCGGAAACTTTCTTGGGTTTAATGATGATGACTTGACTGCAGAGAAGAGAAACCACAATAAAGCTCTCCATATTTCTATCAAGTGCCAAGACACATTGATATCCCGAGTCTTAGTGGATACAGGTTCTTCTTTGAATGTGCTTCCCAAGGTCACCCTGGAGAGAATGCCAGTAAAAGGAGTTAGCATGAGGCCAAGTGCTCTGGTGGTCAAAGCTTTTGATGGTTCTAGGCGTGCTGTGATTGGCGATGTGGACTTGCCAATAAAAATCGGGCCAACTGTCTTCACTATCACTTTCCAAGTAATGGACATTTATCCAGGGTACAACTGTCTATTAGGAAGACCTTGGATTCATTATGCAGGAGCTGTTACCTCTACCCTTCACCAGAAGCTAAAATTTGTCAGTAATGACAAAGTAGTTCAGATTGGAGGAGAGGAGGATATCTTGGTTAGCCACTTAACATCCTTCAGGTACATTGAAGTTGAAGGAGAAATGGTGGAAACGCCTTTTCAATCTTTTGAAATGGTGAATACATTAGCGGTGCAGCGAATTTCAGAGGGTCAGAGTTCAAGATCAGCAATGGCCTCTTATGAAGAAGCTAAGATGGTTGTAGACAAAGGAAACGCCCAAGGCTGGGGCAAAATGGTGGAAGTGGCTGAAAAGTTCGACAAGTTTGGGCTAGGATACCATCCTTCATCCAACACTGTGACGATTGCATATGGCAAGAAGTAGATTCCTCCTGTGGCAGAAGTTTTCAAGAGCGCTGGGCATATCTTCGACCATACCTCCGCCATGGTAATTGAAGATGGAGTTGATGACAAAGAAGCCTCCGCCAGCTGGATCCGACAGGCCGAACCTGGTGAAGAATTGAAGAATTGGAAGACCATCGAAATACCCCAGTTTTTCCCTCTTCAAAAGTAAAGTTTTAATTGATTTTCAAAAACCCTACGCTCTGCCCAAGGCGTAGTGGAGCTTTGTATCGGGCCCCCCCTGATGTTTCGAAACATGTTTAACATGAATAAATTTTGATTTGCATTCAATTTTTGCTCATTTTCTTTTCTACTTTTTCATAATTAATGGCATTTCTTTCGCACACTCACTTTCCTAAATAAGCTGCATAAATCATAAACATGCAGAGACACTACCGAGGCCCTTGATATCGACACTGCTGTAGGCCTTTATAATTTTGATTGTCCAATATACCGAGCGGATGAGGAAGACGAAAATGAGCTCCCCAACGAGTTGGCTAGGTTGCTGCAGCAAGAAGAGAAGGTCATTATGCCGCATAAAGAGGATGTCGAGGTTATCAACCTAGGTTCAGAAGAAAATAAAAGGGAGATAAAGTTGGAGCGTCTCTTCAAGATGTTGTCAAGGTAAAGCTGGTAGGGCTCCTCCAAGAATATGCTGATGTATTCGCATGGTCGTATCAGGACATGCCTGGTCTAGATACGAACATTGTTATACACAAGCTGCCACTCAAAGAGGGGTGTCATGCCGTCAAGCAGAAGTTGAGAAGAACTCGCCCTGATATGGCTCTGAAAATCCGTGATGAGGTTCAAAAACAATTCGATGCAGGGTTCTTAGCAGTGGCCAAATACCCACAATGGGTTGCAAACATCGTTCCCGTACCGAAAAAAGATGGAAAGGTCCGTATGTGTGTGGATTACCGCGACTTAAACAGAGCAAGTCCTAAAGACGATTTTCCATTGCCTCACATTGATGTGTTGGTAGATAATACGGCACAGTTCTCTGTTTTTTCCTTCATGGACGGATTCTCTGGTTACAAGCAAATTAAGATGGATCCGGATGACATGGAAAAAACCACGTTCATTACACCATGGGGCACATTCTATTACAAGGTAATGCCATTTGGGTTAAAGAACGCTGGGGCAACATACCAACGTGCAATGGTAACACTCTTTCACGATATGATTCACAAAGAGATCGAAGTGTACGTTGATGACATGATTGCTAAGTCCCAGACTGAAGAGGAGCATGTGGGTAATCTGGAAAAGTTGTTCGCCAGACTAAGGAAGTTCAAGTTGAGACTTAATCCCAACAAATGTACATTCGGGGTGCGATCTGGAAAGTTGTTGGGCTTTATCATAAGCCAGAAAAGGATTGAGGTGGACCCTGATAAAGTAAGGGCAATTCAAGACATGCCTGCACCAAAGACTGAAAAGGAGGTCCGTGGATTTCTGGGGAGGCTGAATTATATCGCAAGATTTATTTCACATCTCACAGCCACTTGCAAGCCAATTTTTAAATTACTCAGGAAAGATCAGCCGGTTGTTTGGAATGATGAGTGCCAAGGGGCATTTGATGCAATCAAAGAATATTTGCAAGAACCACCGATCTTGATACCACCAGTTCCTGGAAGGCCGCTCATTATGTACTTAACTGTGCTAGAGGAGTCCATGGGTTGCGTATTAGGACAACAAGATGATACGTGCAAGAAAGAGCATGCTATATACTATCTCAGCAAAAAGTTTAACGACTGTGAGACTAGATACTCTTTGCTTGAGAAGACTTGTTGTGCACTTGCGTGGGCTGCTAGACGGCTCAGACAATATATGCTGACACACACCACATAATTAATCTCCAAGATGGATCCAATCAAATACATCTTCGAGAAACCTGCTCTTACCGGTAGGATAGCCCGGTGGCAAATGCTTCTATCTGAATACGACATCCAGTACACCACTCAAAAAGTTATAAAGGGCAGTGTGTTAGCAGATCATTTGACCCATCAGCCGGTGGAAGAATACCAACCTTTGATATTTGACTTTCTAGATGAGGATATCATGATGGCAATAGATTACGAAGAGCCAGGGCCAGAGGAAGGGCCAGAACCAGGGGAGCGATGGACTCTTATGTTCGATGGTGCTTCTAACTCTTATGGGCACAAAATTGGGGCAGTGATTACATCTTCCAAAAATTTCCACTTGCCGTTTACGGCCAAGCTTTGCTTCCCGTGCACTAACAATATAGCGGAGTACGAGGCATGTATACTAGGGCTAGAAGAAGCCATTGAATTGAGAATCAAGACTCTCGATGTGTTTGGGGATTCTGCTCTAGTAATTTACCAGATAAGAGGCGATTGGGATACCAAGCATGAAAACTTAATTCCATACCGGGATTATGTAGCCAAATTGCTTCCCCGATCCGATGATATCACTTTTGCTCACATACCTCGAGAAGAGAATCAAATGGCTGACGCTTTGGCAACTCTGGCATCCATGTACAAGTTGATATGGCCAAATCATAGACCATCTATTGATTTGCGACGCTTTGAAGAGCCCGCGCATTGTCTGACTGCTGATAAAGACGCAGAGGAAAAGCCGTGGTTTTACGATATAAAGCGATATCTTGAAAAGCACGAATATCTTGAAGGAGCCATGGGTATCGACAAAAGAACTTTGCGTAGATTGGCATCCAACTTCTTCCTCAACGGAAATGTATTGTAAAAGCGCAACCATGACACTGTTTTGCTTAGATGTGTGGAGAAACGTGAAGCTGAACAGATTCTAAAGGACATTCATGAGGGCTGCTTTGGAACTCATGCGAATGGACACACCATGGCAAAGAAAATATTGAGGGCGGGCTATTATTGGCTTACCATGGAAGCAGATTGTTACCATCATGCCCGAACTTGTCACAAGTGCCAAATATACTCTGATAAGATTCATGTACCCACCACTCCATTGAACGTCTTAACCTCACCATGGCTCTTCTCCATGTGGGGAATAGACATGATTGGGATGATTGAACCAAAAGCTTCAAACGGACATCGCTTCATACTTGTGGCTATAGACTATTTCACCAAGTGGGTTGAAGCTGCTTCGTATACCAACGTTACTAAGCAAGTAGTCGCCCGCTTCTTGAAACATAACATCATATGCAGATATGGAGTGCCCAGCCGCATCATCACTGACAATGGGTCGAATCTCAATAACAAAATGATGGACGAGTTGTGCGCCAACTTTAAAATAGAACACCATAACTCAACACCATATAGACCCAAAATGAATGGAGCCGTAGAAGCAGCCAATAAAAATATCAAGAAAATCATCCAGAAGATGGTGGTCACATACAAAGATTGGCACGAGATGTTACCCTTTGCATTACACGGCTACCGTACTTCCGTACGAACTTCAACAGGGGCAAATCCCTACTCGTTGGTTTATGGCATGGAGGCAGTTCTCCCAATAGAGGTCGAAATCCCTTCTCTGAGGGTTTTAATGGAAGCTCAACTCGATGAAGCCGAATGGGTAAAAACGAGGTTTGAAGAACTTAATCTCATTGAGGAAAAGCGCTTGACAGCCATATGCCACAGCCAACTTTACCAGAGAAGAATGAAGAGAGCCTTCGACAAAAAAGTACATCCCAGGACATTCGCGCAAGGAGACTTAGTACTCAAGAGGATCATGGCTATGTATAATGAATCTAGGGGAAAATGGACACCGAATTATGAAGGCCCGTATGTGGTAACAGAGGCATTCTCTGGTGGTGCCCTAAAGCTCGCAACCATGGATGGGGAGGAATTACCTTATCCAGTGAATGCAGATTTGGTCAAACGATACTTTGCCTAAAAAAGTGGAATAATAAAGCCGCTAAGTCGAAAACCCGAAAGGGCGACTTAGGCAAAATTGGCTATCCCGGTGAACCGAAAACCCGAAAGGGCGGTTCAAGCAGAAATTAGGGATAAAATAAGAATAGGCCCGTTGAGTCGAAAACCTGAAAGGGCGGCTCAGGCAAAAAAGGGCGTCCCGGTGGATTGAAAACCCGAAAGGGCGATCCAGGCAAAAGTTAGGGGCAAAATTCCAAGGCAAAGTATCCATTATGCATGATCGCTCGACCCTAGTACATAATCAAGAGACATAATTGATCCGGCCATCTTTCTACGAAGCAAGGTGTTGAAGACTTCCAAAGCCATAGGGACTATAGCAGTGTCAAAACTCAAAGGAACTCTAATTTTTGCCATTATGTTTTTTCTTGCACTGTAATCACCTCATTGAGGGATTACATCTTTGTATATCTACCCATTCAAGGGTCAAATCAATATAAAGAGAGATTTCTCATTAAATTGTGCTCACTCTTTTACTTTATTTGATTGTTTGCAAATTAATTTTATTTTTGATAATTTGTGTTCGAAACTTCAGCTAAAAAATAAAAATATAACTTTTTGACAAGGTATAGAACTTGTTTTGACGTTTGAAGATATTGGGGAAAATAGATGGTCTCCAAGAAACATATCAACAGGTAGAAGCTTTGAATTAGTCGTCAGCTGCCCCGACTTGTCATCATAAAAAGCCTTGTCGCTCTAAGGGGTTTGCATGAGGTGGTTCCCCCCAGCATCGAGATCAAGAACTAAACTGGGGCAATCAATTCCCCCAGTCGTCATGGAGTATCTAAGTTTGGGATGTCGAGTAGTCTAATTCTCTCACTAACCCATAGAAAGTCCAACCTTTTATTGGCTAACCACAAAAAGCCACTCCAATTGGCACCTTCAATTTACCCTAAAAGTCCAGTCTTCATTGGCAACCGCTAAAAGTCCACCCTCGTTGGCATCCTCAATAACCAAAGTCCAAACCATTTGGAAACTACCGAATTCAGTCCCTGGTGATGTCCCCAACAGGATTTCATCCCCAGCATACCTGGTCGCTGCATTATCATAAGCACGACATACAACCTCATATCATAATCATATCAAGCATTAACATATCATTTGCATTCGCATCGTGCACTCCCTAGCAGTTGCACTTTAGTTGCATGTTTGAGCATCATAAAACATTACATTGCATAGCAATATGGCAGGATCCAGGATCAGTTCACGAGAATCTTGGTCAGTCCTCTAATGAAGTTGGTAGTATGACTCTGAAAAGATTTAATACCTCACAAATTCAAATAATTCTACTCCCCAGCAAGTCATTCTTCAACCATGCAGTTGATGATGATAATCCTCAGCAACTATTACTCTGATGGCTCCCCGAGTAGAGGTCATCCTAGAGAGTTTGTTGAAGATTTCTCCCCTGCAGAGTTTGGATAACGTTGTTCCTTTAAATAAGAATTTTAGCTCAACCATTACTCAGCAAGTTTTGTTCGAGATACTGCTTTGGTATCATCGAAGAGCCTTAATGGATAAGGTACTGCTTCAACCACCCGAAGAATCTCAAGTTTTGTTTGAGATACTGCTTTGGTATCATCGAAGAGCCTTAATGGATAAGGTACTGCTTCGACCACCCGAAGAATCTCAAGTTTTGTTCGAGATACTGCTTTGGTATCATCGAAGAGCCTTAATGGATAAGGTACTGCTTCGATCACCCGAAGAATCTCATGTTTTGTTCGAGATACTGCTTTGGTATCATCGAAGAACCTTAATGGATAAGGTACTGCTTCGACCACCCGAAGAATCTCAAGTTTTGTTCGAGATACTGCTTTGGTATCGTCGAAGAGCCTTAATGGATAAGGTACTGCTTCGACCACCCGAAGAATCTCAAGTTTTGTTCGAGATACTGCTTTGGTATCATTGAAGAACCTTAATGGATAAGGTACTGCTTCGACCACCCGAAGAATCTCAAGTTTTGTTCGAGATACTGCTTTGGTATCATCGAAGAGCCTTAATGGATAAGGTACTGCTTCGACCACCCAAAGAATCTCAAGTTTTGTTCGAGATACTGCTTTGGTATCATCGAAGAGCCTTAATGGATAAGGTACTGCTTCGATCACCCGAAAAATCTCATGTTTTGTTCGAGATACTGCTTTGGTATCATCGAAGAACCTTAATGGATAAGGTACTGCTTCGACCACCCGAAGAATCTCAAGTTTTGTTCGAGATACTGCTTTGGTATCGTCGAAGAGCCTTAATGGATAAGGTACTGCTTCGACCACCCGAAAAATCTCAAGTTTTGTTCGAGATACTGCTTTGGTATCATTGAAGAACCTTAATGGATAAGGTACTGCTTCGACCACCCGAAGAATCTCAAGTTTTGTTCGAGATACTGCTTTGATATCATCGAAGAGCCTTAATGGATAAGGTACTGCTTCGACCACCCGAAGAATCTCAAGTTTTGTTCGAGATACTGCTTTGGTATCGTCGAAGAGCCTTAATGGATAAGGTACTGCTTCGACCACCCGAAGAATCTCAAGTTTTGTTCGAGATACTGCTTTGGTATCATTGAAGAACCTTAATGGATAAGGTACTGCTTCGACCATCCGAAGAATCTCAAGTTTTGTTCGAGATACTGCTTTGGTATCATCGAAGAGCCTTAATGGATAAGGTACTGCTTCGATCACCCGAAGAATCTCATGTTTTGTTCGAGATACTGCTTTGGTATCATCAAAGAACCTTAATGGATAAGGTACTGCTTCGACCACCCGAAGAATCTCATGTTTTGTTCGAGATACTGCTTTGGTATCATCGAAGAGCCTTAATGGATAAGGTACTGCTTCGACCACCCGAAGAATCTCAAGTTTTGTTCGAGATACTGCTTTGGTATCGTCGAAGAACCTTAATGGATAAGGTACTGCTTCGACCACCCGAAGAATCTCAAGTTTTGTTCGAGATACTGCTTTGGTATCATTGAAGAACCTTAATGGATAAGGTACTGCTTCGACCACCCGAAGAATCTCAAGTTTTGTTCGAGATACTGCTTTGTTATCATCGAAGAGCCTTAATGGATAAGGTACTGCTTCGATCACCCGAAGAATCTCATGTTTTTTTCGAGATACTGCTTTGGTATCATCGAAGAACCTTAATGGATAAGGTACTGCTTCGACCACCCGAAGAATCTCATGTTTTGTTCGAGATACTGCTTTGGTATCATCGAAGAGCCTTAATTGGATAAGGTACTGCTTCGACCACCCGAAGAATCTCATGTTTTGTTCAAGATACTGCTTTGGTATCATCGAAGAACCTTAATGGATAAGGTACTGCTTCGACCGCCCGAGGAATCTCATGTTTTGTTCGAGATACTGCTTTGGTATCATCGAAGAGCCTTAATGGATAAGGTACTGCTTCGACCACCCGGAGAATCTCAAATTTTGTTCAGATATACCACTTTGGTATCACCGAAGGACCTTAACGAATGAGGGACTGCTTCGACCACCCAGAGAACGTCAGATTATCTCGTTTACATCATGCTACCCTGCTCTAATATATTTCACTGCAGTCTACTTGCTTATCGGACAAATTTCGGGGTCTTTTGTATCTAATTGACTTCCACCTTAAAGTGAACATCATGCAACCGTTCATTCACTCAGGTTTAAGCCAATTAGATAGGGGCATCTGTCATACCCCAAATTTGTCCTACTTCGGTGTTTAATGAACGTCTTACTGCCACACGACCTCTAGCCATGATTCTCTAAGACCCCGTTTATAAAGGCTTTGTATGTACTCATCGTGGTTATAATCCCTAGCAATTTATGTGGAAGGAGCGCGCCTCCATGCCCTTGTATCCAAACTCGTGTGTGTCCCCGTTCTCACGCTCAGACATACATGATATGATCAATGACATAAAATATATAATTGGATTTATCTTACCACACAGTTTCAGGAAATTTTACACCCTATTTCAACTTGATTAAAAGCTTTTTCAAAGATTGTTTAAGCCTCACTACAAGTTGCTATGGTATGTTCTTAATTCAAGTTAATTCAAAGATACTTCACATGATACTCATGGACAACCGGTCGATTTAGCCTCAAGCTTGGCTCGAATTGATTGCAAGCGTCAGACTGTAATTGAATTGGAAAATCAGTTTGTGACAAACTTAGATTTTGCTTGCAAATTTCACATCATATTTGAATTAGAATTTAGACGCAATAAGTCCATAAAATATTTTGATTCATTTCGAAGGCTTATGGTACAGTGCATCAGTTCGCAGTCATACAAGCTATGTTAAAGGAAAGATGAACCCATATTCTTGTAATAAAAATGGTCAAGAGATTTCAAGTAGACTCTAAACCATATAACACGAGCTACTTTAAGAAATTAGTTTAAGAAATTAGTTCAATGGGCTTCAAGTTAATCTTCAACCTTATTCCAGTTTGTTTTAAATGGATACTAAATGAATGAGGATTAATGAATCATTAGACCATGCTGCCAGATGAATTCAAGTCTCGTTACATTCACACCGAGGACATGTTATTCTATGACAACAAAAATAGAGAAAAAAACTGATCTTTTATTCAAAACTATGAGATTCAATTTACAAACAAGGCCATAACAGGATCTGGCTTGCACAAGCCACGAGTTAAGTGGTTACATTAAGTCATGAATCATTTGGAATTAAAACAGCAGGTGAGACCATTTGTGATCAAGTTTTGGAAGACATTCACAATTGATAAGTCAAACTACATATACAAGAGACTCTCAAGCTCAGATGAATCCTAAATAAAGCAGCTTGCACCGGCAGCAGCCAACGCTTTAAAAGTCAAGTCTGCCAAAGGACGAAAAAGAACAAATCATGACTTCAAGAGCTGCATGCATATTCGGTTCGTTACCGGCTTTCCATGAACAGAAGAGAAGTGCATCTGAAAAAAACAGGTGAACAAGGTTAGTTCGTTATCGGCAGCTCGGAGTGGAAAAAGAATTGCTCAAAATGTCCAAGACCTTTGCAAAGCTTTAACGACAACAACACAATAATTGATAACTAATGGGGATTCCAAGGAAATTACCAGCTACCATTGCGTAAAAAAAAAACCTTCATGGAGCTTTATCAACATATTCAAGAATCTCATCGGCAACTTTGGATTCATATTGTCAACCGTCGACAGCCCCGTCTTTCAACCAGCATGTCTTCAAAAAACGACATAACAAGATTAGTTTGCATCATTGGCAAAATTCAGCAGAGTTACAAATACATGGTGCTTGCCAAAACAATGACGGAAACAACACAGTTCAAGAGGGTCGCCTTCAACTTCATGTCAAGTTGGCCCACGAGGAAGACAACTAGCTTGCAATCTCCTCCATCCCTAGGACGCGCCCCGTCATGGTCTCCTTTGCCTCGAGTCGAGATACCCTGCAAAAAGAAGTCACACGTCAAGACCTATACAAGTATTTTCCAGTCAAAAGTAATGAAAGCACAAAGACCTTTTTATAGGGATTTAGCCAAGTTTCATTGATACAAGACCTGAAGAAATATAGGCTGAAAATATACCCAAGCAAACTCATTCTCACATGCTTTGCGGAAATTCCGAATTCTAAACAATAGTGTATTACTCATACATGAAGTGGTGATGAAGTTCACAGATAAGATCACCTTCAAAACATGAGATAAAATTCGTGAAGGTCACGACTTAACGAGTGTTTAATAAAAGTGATTACATCATTCCAAAATCCACATTATCACACATGATACAAGTGTGGAAGCTGCAGGAATGGCACCTACTGCTGTGTTGGATCTACCACCGCCTCATAATCAATCTCTCGCAAGACTTCCATTCCTTCCCGCAATCATGTTTTTCAAAGTCTTCTCACAAGAATGATGGAAAATTTGGGATTTTTCTGCTAGTAGCACCAATGGCTTGCAAAATGGTGGCACTTTTGCCTCACAGAGTGTTAACTTTGGGTTCCTTTATCTTTGTATAGAACTGCTTGCAGGATGCAGGGAATTAGTTACTTTGTCTGAAAAAAAACATGGGATATATTGCACCATACCTTATAGTTTCTCAGAAGTGCTATATAATGCTTCTGGTTCAGTCTTAGCTGTAAGTGCCGGCAGATGTCCAACCTTGCCAATACCGCCAACCGCCTTCAGGATTTCCACTCCTATGTTCTATAACTGAAACCTGCATCAGTTCAAAATGACTAAGTTATGGGAGAACAAATACAATAAGAGATGCAAATGATTATATACTTGAAAAAATGGATAGTGCTCGGCATGATGCGCTATCAATTGTCAAAAAGGATGCTCGAGTCAAATGCAGTGGTTACCGGAGGAGGTGCTGTTGAAGCGGCATTATCAGTTTTTTTCGGAATACCGTATTACAACTTTATGATCGCAAGAGCAGTTGGCTACAGCAAAGTTTGTTGAGTTTTTTTTTATCAATCCATAAGGTCTACACTACCCTAGTGTACTACCACTCTTCTACCCCTATCAACAATACCCTTCCACAATTTTATCTTTTATCACTCTTTCTTGCAAATGCTCACAATGCTATTTTTTCTAGCACATTTACTTCATTCTCTCTATTACTGTGAGCATTTGTATATGACTTTGTGAGACGTTATCATGGAGTGGAATGCAAAATCTTTGGAACATGGCTGGAGCTGGAAATCTAGAGCTGGTGGAATGCAGAAAAATGCAATGACTGAAATGGCACTACAGGAGTTTGAACAGAATAAGGATAAGGATGAGGATGATGATGAGGAGGAGGGAGACGATGACTGCAATGATCTGGAAGATACTGATGATGATCTAATGAGCGACGAATATAATTCGGATGCCAGTCAAAAGAGCCATGAGACACGAAAGAAGAGTAAATGGTTCAGAAAATTCTTTGAGAATTTGGATAAATTGACGATTGAACAGATAAATAAACCAGAAAGACAGTGGCACTGTCCAGCTTGTCAAGGTGGTCCTGGTGCTATTGATTGGTACAGAGGACTGCAGCCCCTTATGAATCATGCTAAGACAAAGGGTTCAAAAAGGGTGAAGGTTCACAGGGAGCTTGCTGTACTTTTTGACGAGAAATTGCGTAGAAGGGGCACTACAGTAGTTCCAGCTGGGGAAGCATTTGGAAAATGGAAAGGTTTGAAAGAACTAGAGAAAGATCATGAAATAGTTTGGCCTCCGATGGTCATCATTCAGAATACTAAGCTTGAGCAAGATGATAATGAGAAGTGGTTAGGCATGGGCAACCAAGAGCTTCTTGATTATTTTAGCTCTTATGCTGCTATGAGAGAAAGACACTCATATGGCCTTCAAGGTCATCGAGGGATGAGTGTTTTGATATTTGAAACCTCAGCTAGTGGTTATCTAGAGGCAGAACGTCTGCACAAACATTTTGCTGAGCAAGGAACGGATAAAGAGATTTGGTTTAGTAATCGCCGGACTTTGTTTCTCCCTGGAGGTAATCGACAACTCTATGGATACTTAGCTACTACAGAAGACTTGGAGTTTTTCAACAGGCATTGCCAAGGTAAGACTAGACTAAAGTATGAACTGAAATCATATCTAGAGATGGTTGTAAACCAAATTCGTTAGATGAGCGAGGACAACCAGCAGCCCAACTATTTCAAGAACAAGATGGTCAAAGAAAAGAAACACTCGAAAGCTATGGAAGAATCCTTTGGTTTTGTAACTGAGAAGCTGCAGATGTCGTTTCTCAGATCACAATGCAAGACGCCGCAAACCTCAGCCTGGAGCAATGCAACTGATTCCATCACCCCTTTCTTCATCACCCTATGATCAAAGACAGACAATGGGCCCGTTTGTTTTTCCGAGAAACACAAATTTAGCATGGCAAGACATGCATCACATCAAACTCCCGGAAACACAAGATTTTATGCTGAAACCTCCAAAAGCCTTTAACAAGATTGTCACTATGCTTTCTGATGATTCCAAAGGCATAGGATGCAGGAGTACATTTCCAGGTACAGAAGATCCAACTCCCTTGTCTGGTCCAAATGCTACGCAAGATGTTAACCGTGAACACTCGAATCGGCCAAACGGGGCAACTCATTCCGTAGCACATGCAACTGCTAACCGCTCGCCTTTTCCTTCATTGGAATACTGGCACACTGATCTGCAGCAGGCGAACTCCAGCGGCTGTATCTCGTTTTCAGGTTACGAAAATAGCAATCGCTTTCAAGACTTTCAGCTGTTCAGCGCATCGTTCGAGTCGAGATTCCCTTGCTAACCAATTTGTTGGTCAATCCAGGAGCGCAATAGAAAGAGCATGACAGCTCTGTTAGATGGTATTTTCCTGTAAATTCCGGTAAGCATGACAAGGTTATGGGTGGAGGACAGAATTCAAAGTAAAAAAAACTTACGAGAACATCATCACTACGACAAAAGTCTCGAGCCAACAGGAGTTCTGTGTCTTTGTTAAGAAATTAACGACGAGAAACGAGGTAGTAAGACTTGCCAAAAGAACGTCTGGGCTGTTCACGGTCTTGCCTTCAAACTGTATGCGAAATCCTCATTTCCCAGGCTGTAGCGAAATCTGCAGTATTATCATCATGAATCACAAGAATAATTGGTGAAATTCAAAGTAACCTGGATGGCAGAAAATATAAATTAACAATGAATCAATGGGCAGTTTCACTATTGGAAGATTATCAACCTCACACAAGAGAATGGAAGTTGAAACATACCATGCTATATGCACCAATACCAGCTCCAGACTGTCAAAATAATCCATCATCATGTCAAGAAAAGAAGGGAGTTAGAACTGAGCATGTAGTTATTGCCAAATTCACCAAAGCACAATACAACAAGCTCACCAACTGTCCTTCTTATGAATAATGCTAGCCATCCATTGTGTCCATGCTCGCCCTATAAGGACTGCCGTCGCCAATAGAAGACTGCAAGTCATCCTCGAATCTCTCAACATTGTCCTCACGCCAAATTTGTGAACAAATTGTCAAGTTCTTTAAAGTTGTCTATAGGTTAATTCATGCCATCAAACTATCACATATATTGAGCTACGGTCCGTGCGCTTGCCGACATGACCAAATCTCAAATCCAAGCTGTAATACCCCAAATTTTACCCTTATATTTAATCAGTCATTTCGCATAGCATCTCATATGTACATTGCTAACCGCTAACCAGTTATGAAGGTGTTTGTTTTGCAGATTTGGTCCCAGGGGTACTTTGGTCATTTTACGCAAATTCTACCAATTCCTTGAAGACGGACTGTTATTAAAATTCTGAGGCGTTTGATACGTTATTGTTTTGAGGCATTTATCTATCACCAGGTCTGATCATATCAAGGTGCCATTTGACGTGGTCGATATTAAAGTTTGCCGAGCACAACTGGATTTAAGATCCATTCCAAAGCGCTTCCGTTTCTGTTATTAAGGCACAGTCGTAATTGGGTGTTATCGGATTGTGGCTCTTGGCATTTGGTCAGTGGAATTTAATTACGAGTAGTGTTATTGTTGATGCTGAAACTGTTGTGATTACGGTGCACATACGTGTTTGGTTATGAAATGGTTGGTTAACATTTAAATTGGATTTTAATCAGATGATGAGATTAGGATTACAAATGAGACGAGTGCACAAATAAGAATATCACTTGGGAGTGTTTATGTTTTATGACTATGTTAATGAATTTAAATACTTGTGGATTTATTCACAAATGTTTATATTTTTTTAAACTAAGAATAAAATATAAATGAATTCAAATTTTGGGAATTTTATTTCATAAAAAATCTCATCATACAAGAAATGGAGATTGCTTCACATTTTATACGTACTGTTACAAGGAATTACATTAAAGTATCTATCCTAAATCCTAAGAACATCTAAGTGTCTTCATGTTGTCTTTGAGCTTCTCCACGAATCCTCGATTCACCTGCACGACAAAACATAACAAACAGTATAGAAAAATGTTAGAAGATGTTTTTGACACTCTCAGAACAATGTCATCATCGAGTGCCGGAGTGGCACAACCGAAGCTGCGTCCTACCCCCGTTACCGATCCGCGCCGTGGGCGTCAGATCAGGTAATACCTGTTCTTATCGATACGGGACATCCGAGAGATAGAAGTAATAAAAGAAGCGGGACTGATTCGTTTTGCCGCGATTGGATTTCCAAATTGATACGAGAATAAGGCAACATAGGCAAGTTCTGACTTAGACCCCGGATGCCGGCAGGTCTGAGTCACTTTGGTTTCGAAACTTCCAACACCTGAAAAGCCACGAGCGTCATCAGTACAACAGAAATCAAAGCATAAACAAAACTAGGTAAGAAGGAACTCGCGCCATTACAAGTATGAAGAAGCTCCAAAGAAACAAATCTGTTACAAAGGTTCAGATTGAAGGCCAATGTTCAAAACAGAATGAAAATCAGACAGAGAAATGAAACCAAACTATGGCATCAAGCTGCATCAATTCCAAACAGAACACCAAATACAAACTGCATCAAAAAACAATATTTCAGAAGGCAAATTCATGCGCAAAAGGCCATCAGAAAACCATCCTGTAAATCATGCCCAACAGGATCCAAAGAAAAGGTAACAGCAGTTAATACAAAGAAAGCAAGAAGAATGAAGTATCCAAACAAAGCTGTATCAAGCTGCATAAAATATACCAAAAGGTTGTCAGTTAGGGGGAAGCTTCCACCGATACGGATGGCAAGTCACAAAAATGGGCACCAAGTTGCAGCACAAAGCATAGCGCAGAATGGGGCTCAGTCATGAGCATCATTGCCCCAACAAACAAGTCACCGAAACAAGTTATCAAACCATACTCAGTTCATGAAACAAACAAGTGCACAAACAAATGGCTCGGTTAACCAAACACCATAGCCCAAATCATCATCGCCCAAACTCACTATCGCGTAAGTGTATCGAGGCAACATTAAGCGACATTTGAATCCATAGTTGGACACAATTGCCCAGAGTATCAGCTCTGAAACACAAGAATCAAATATCATCAGCAGTTAAAACAACTCAAATGGAATAAGTGATAAACCACAAGCGAAGATCATCAGAAGCAACCGCGACATCGTCGAAGAAACATCCCTCGAAGGCTCAGAACGGTGTCATCATTGCCGTAGACCTTTCCCGGCAATTTTGACTCAACCAGAGTTTCAATATCAAGCCCTCTCTGAAAGAAGAAGAGGAAAAGAATCTGAGCTGCATCAAAGAAACGAACCAATCAAAAAACGAATCAGTTCGAGATCAAAAAATATCAAACAGAGATAAGAATCCATCAAGGAGTTCTGTGAATCAAATCAAATATCAATCAATCCAATCTGAAGGCAAACCATATCAGAAAAATAATAGAAAGATTTTGATTTGATAAATCGAATAGGGTCAGAAGAATCGTATCAGCTGAGAATCAGAAAATCCCAATCAAATCCTAAAAGAGGAAACAGGATTCAATCACGTATCAGATGGATCCAAATCGTATCAGGAAATATCCCCATTGGAACTCAATTTGAATCAATCAAACGAATCAGTATCAGATTCATACCAGAAAAATGAAATTCAATCTCACCAAAATCCCAATCAGGTTCTAAAAGAGGGAACAGGGTTCAATCAACATCTGAAAAATCGAAATCAAAATCAAATCGCATCAACACGAAATCAAATCTCAGAGTAATGCAAATCCAATACAGATTGAAAGCCCAAAAAATAAATCAAAGCGTATATAAAAGGGGAGATACAACCTGATGAAAGAGGAGGAATCGCGTACAAACCCTAGCTGGTAACCGCGAGAGAGAGAGCGAAGCCCTAGCGGAGATCGCAAGCAAACGCTAACGAAGGAAGATCGTGAGCGAACCATAGGCGACAACAAACATCACGGAGCGATCAATACCATCCGCGAAACAACCGGAAGAAGAGATCACCTTCGCCGTTTAAACGGCGGGCAATCAACTTCAAGCCTCAGAGGAAACCCTCATCATCGGCCGAAATGTAAGCTATGAAATGTCTCCCTCACAACATTCGTTTGATTTCAGGTCATAGAGGAAAATGAAGAGCATCGAAAGAGTCACGAGGAAGAAGAAAGAGAAGAGAAAGAAGAAAGACGAGAGAGAGAGATGATGAAGGCGCCGCGAACGTACTCTGGGGTGAAACCCTAAAGTGTTCCCTCATGACTAACAAATGGGTTGGGTCCGGGTGTGATGACCGACCCAACCCCCCCTTTTTTTTTATTTTATTTTTATGTTCTGTTTTTTAATTTAATTTGTTTTATGTTTTTAAAAGCCCATTTTTTTAACATTTTAATTTTATAATTTAAAAAAAAAATCTTTATAAAAAAAATAATATAACATTTTAATTTTAATTATAAAAAAAAATCTTTTAAAAATATAATTATTAAGAATAAATTAAAACTTTTTTTTTTATATAAAATTAAAACTTTTGTAAATATAAAATAAAACCTTTTTAAAATTTTTTTTTTTGTAAGCTAACATTAAATCATTAAATTTTTAAATAAAGCAATAGTAAAATCTCGATTTTACATCTTCTCGTAACTCATTGCTGCCTAATTCTGCCTACTAACGGGCGTTCATTTTTTGCAGTTCATATTTATTACTATTGTGTGAGTTTTCATTTTGAGTTACCTTTATATTTGTATCTGTTTCTCAATTGTAACCTCGCGAACCTAATAATCGCGTTTACTTTTCGCATTTAAATTTCTGCTGATGTATGATTTAAAATTTCTGCTAATGCATTGCTATTATTCTGTCACATTACACACGCCGAAGGAATTAGGTCTAGCATTTGACCGCCGTGTCAATAGTCCTCACCTTCAACCCTTACACCTTTTCAAACCCTAATTTTCACAAATGCCTCGCCGCAGGCAAAATTACAATTTTACCCCTAGCATTAGGTCAAAGAGCCGCCGCACTCATTTTAGGGTTTCCCGCCGTGGAATCCCTAATTTAACCCTAATTTCAACTTAACATTTCAACGTAGAGATTTGGAGTTTCTACACTCCACGTAAGCGTGTCCTTAAGATGCGTTTATTCCCCTTGAGACCTTGACCACAGTTAAGAAGTCTCTAACCTCCCTTTTGAGGGGAACTACGATTACTCTGATTCCACTCCCGTAAGGATACGTAGGCACAAGATGCGATGTCTTGCCGAGTAAACTTAGAATTAACCCCTTAGGTCTCTTTTCTCACTTTTAATCCTTATGTACATATATCTTAAGCAAATAAATAAAGCAAATAGTAAACGTTTGAACAAAAGGTTCCTGTAGAGTACTACAGAAGTTTAGGGTGCTAATACCTTCCTAAATTTAACCAACCCCCGAACCCTAGATCTTTCCCCGCATTGTGTTTACGATGCAAAAATAGGTTTTCCCTTTTTGACCTTTTCCTTCGGATAAATCAAAGAGCGGTTGTGAATTGAATTGCGATTCAAACTCATTAATAGTTTGTGATCCTATTTCCACCGCAACAGAAAATGGCGACTTCACTGGGGAGACCTAAACTTTTGAGGGGTTATCCCTAACTTGTTCATATTTATTACTATCGTGTTATTATTCATTTGCATGTATATATTTGTACTCTGATTTGGGGACTGTTCCTTGTGTTGTGAGATAAGTCCTACGCCCGGACTAGTGACATTATTATAGGATGGGGATATATTCGATGAGGCTTATAGGAGTTGAATCCCGACCAAGCTGATTCGAGAATCTCCGCTCAGTTGAGACCCTTTCGAAAATGGTTCGGTTGAACGAGTAATCGCGAAAACTTTTTCCATGGTCGATTGGAGTCTGTGATATTGAGGACCGTAGTACCTTTACACCACCTTGGCCTTATTTAGGACGTAGTGCGGGAGCTATGTGGGAATAATCCTACAATGGTTGCTACGCGATACTACACTCAAAAGAGGTTCTCTTGAGAATATTATTAACCCCCGAGTCAATCGGAAGGTCGATAATATCCGAAAGATGGGCTGATGACTTTGGGCACTTTGTAGAACCTTGTTCGGCAGGTACAACTAACCTATAGTACACTCCTTTTGGGATGGGTAGACCTTGACTCCGCTCATGTTCCTTTAACCTAGGACTTTGTGTGTTTTCATGCATTGCATCCATAAAAAATCTCATTACATTGTATTTCATGGAGTTCAAATATCATTTATGGATACCGCGGGATACCATAAATAGGAAAAATAAAATGAAAGAACAAGAAAAGGATTTCCTTGGTACCCCACGACATTCGTAAATGTTTGAATTCCATGAAATCTTCATTTGCATCATAGCATCATTCACTTTCTTGCATTGCATGTGTCTTCCGTTTTCTCATGTTCGGTTCTCTCGCCTTCCAGTTTCGTCACCCTGAGTTCTCGGCACCAGTACAACACCAGAGCTCAAACTCGGAAAAGAATGGAGGATCAGGCAAAAGAGATTGATCGCCTTAGCAATGAACTTGAAGACCTTCGAGGGGGTATGGGGCGTATGATGGAATTGTTACATGTCATGAATGCTAAGATGGATACCCAGCCCACTGTTGTTTCTGAGATTACCGGCGTTACTGTGGACCCTCCACCAAGTGTGACCGTAGCAAGGGACCCACCTTATGGTCTTGCTCCCGGTTTTGTGCCTCCTCAAGCCACTGTTCCAATTAATCATCCTGTTCAGCAAGCCGTGCCTTTATTTTTTGAAGTTTCTAGGGGGGCTCCTATCTTGCACCACCTGTTGTACACACTCGTGCGCAACCGTACTTCAATGAGACAGTTTTTTGATAATCTTGATGAGAATGTGGAGGGTTATGAGAAACATGATAAGCTTCGTGAGGAAGTAAACACCATCGTCCAGAGATTGAAAAAGGTAGAGGGTGATCAAATTTTTGGGACTGCTGCAAGGGATGTTGTTTGGTCTCAGGTTTGGTTATTCCCCGAAGTTCAAAACTCCGAACTTCGATCGTTATGAAGGTGCCACCTGTCCCAAGAGTCATCTGATCATGTATTATCGCAAAATGGCTGCCCATTTTGAGAATGATAAACTGATGATTCATTGCTTCCAAGATAGTTTGAAGGGTGCTTCCTCCAAGTGGTATTTAACTTTGGACCAGTCTCGCGTTAAGAGTTTCCAGGATTTATCTGACGCTTTCATCAAACACTACAAGTACAATATGGATC
This sequence comes from Lathyrus sativus, assembly GCA_963859935.3. Lineage (NCBI taxonomy): Eukaryota > Viridiplantae > Streptophyta > Magnoliopsida > Fabales > Fabaceae > Lathyrus > Lathyrus sativus. The sequence goes on along the minus strand of OZ012740.1, from coordinate 82,646,513 downwards.
TGGCTCCTGACAGAAGACAGTTGCTGAGTATGTCACAAAAGAATTCTGAGTCATTCAAAGAGTATGCTCAAAGGTGGAGAGAGACTGCTTCGCAGGTAGAACCTCCTTTGACCGAGAAAGAGTTAGCTGATTGGTTTGTCGACACGGTCCGTCCAGAATTTTACGAGAGAATGGTGGGTAGTGTGACTTCAAATTTCTCCGACATCGTTGCTGTGGGTGTCAAGATTGAATTGGGTGTGAAAAGTGGTAAAATGACAAATAATCATGGTGCTTCTAAGGATCAGCCGAAGAAACCTCCGTATAGCTCCCAGAAAAAGAAAGAGGGTGAGACTAATGCTATATCCTCTGGTAGACCAAGAGAACGCTTTTATCGACATCAACGCAAGTTATGCTCAACCTCAAGGGTACCCAGTCCAATATGCTCAACAACCCTATGTGGCAGCTATTACACCTTCTTTCAATCAACAGGTTCCCATGTATCAACCTATGCAACAACCTCCCTGTTTATCCGCCTCCTGTCAACTATCTACAGGCGCCCAACGCTCCTGCTCCTCAACAGCCAAAGAGTCCGGCTCCTCGCCAGAATGTTCCGAACAGAAGAACGTATAAGCCTTGTCCGCCGATTCCGATGACTTTTACCGAGTTGTATCCCTCTTTGGTCAAGCAAGGTCTAATCACTACTCGGGCTTTGGGTCCGCCACCTAATCCTCTACCCTCCAATTACAACGCCGCCGCTCATTGTTTATTTCATGAGGGTGCACCTGGTCATGATCTGGAGAATTGTTATGCTCTCAAAAATATTGTCAGGGATTTATTGGAAAAGAAGATTTTGTCATTTGAAGATCCTCAACCGAATGTTAAGAAGAACCCTTTTCCTAACCATGAGAGTGTCAATGCCATTAGTGCCGGTTCGGAGGAAGGTTATGTCCTTGACGTTGTACAGATTAAGACTCCTCTCAAGATGTTCCATTCAAACTGTTTGAAGCTGGTCTGGTAGATACTTCCCACGTTGCATGCGTAAGTGTTGCACCCCAAAATTTGCCCTCACAATACAAGACTTTGTGTTGCCAGTCGTAACCTGGAAGGTTGAAGGGGATTGAACAGTAAGTTGTGAAGCCAGTATTAAGGGTTGTGTGCTGGTTCAGAATGATGTTCAGAGGCTAATTAATGAGGGTGTTTTACAAGTGACAAGCCAATCCAAGAAAGATGAGGTCGCTGTGATTGAGCCAGTCTTCCATCAGCCCGGATCAAAGGGAAAGGTACCAGTGTTTAATCTATTAGGGACAGGTTTTGCCAACCTCGTGTTCGATATACCAAAGTCGTCTATCCCTGAGGTGAATCAGCATAGGCCGATAGTTATTCGAAAACCAGGTCCGTTTCCTTTCAGTGATCCTAAAGCTGTGCCTTGGAAGTACGACGTGACGATGATTGACAAGGAGTCTGGGAAGGTTATTCCAAATGAAGAGGTTAAGGACACTGTGACCAATATCGCAGAGGCAAGCAGGATGACTCGCAGTGGCCGTGTGTATACTCCCCGTTCCAATGAGGTCCCACCTAAGGAAACAACTAGTATCCCAGTGCCTGCCAAAGACAAAGGTAAGGGGAGACGTTACGAATGATGAAGATGCCGAGTTTTTGAGGATCATCAAGAAAAGTGACTATAAAGTTATCGACCAACTTCATCAGACTCCTTCCAAGATTTCGATTTTATCTCTGTTGATGAGTTCACCCCGCTCATAGGATGGCCTTGCAGAAGGTTTTGACTCAAGCACATGTGGATCAAGATATCAGCACCAGTCGGTTCGATAGTGTGATTGCCAATTTGACCGCGTGTAACACCCTTAGTTTCAGCAATGAAGAGTTACCGAAGGAGGGTCCGAACCATAATCGTGCTTTACATATATCGGTGAAATGTCAGGAGGACAATTTAGCGAGAGTGCTAGTGGACACCGGGTCTTCTCTGAATGTTCTACCCAAAAGGGTTCTTGATAAGTTGGCTTGTAAAGAGACTGTGTTGAAACCTACTCCTTTGGTCGTCAAGGCTTTCGATGGCTCTCGTCGGTCGGTAATAGGGGAGTTGAGCTTCCTATCCTGATTGGTCCGCAAGTTTTTAATATCACGTTTCAAGTCATGGACATTAATCCCAATTACAGTTGTTTACTTGGAAGGCCGTGGATTCATGCCGCTGGGGCAGTAACCTCAACGTTACATCAGAAGATGAAGTTCGTAATCGATGGAAGGTTGGTTATTATACACGGTGAGGAGGATCTGATGGTCAGTAACCTGTCTTCTTTCCGTTACATCGAGGCCGATGAGAATGCTTTAGAAATCTCCTTTCAAGCACTTGAGATCGCCAATGCTGTTCTGCTAGAAGTCGAAGAGACAGTGGGTCAGGGTAATCCATCTTTCGCATCTCTGAAGAGTACCAAATCAACAATTGACAGGGGCATTCCTGAAGGTTGGGGAGAGGTAATTGATGTCAAGACCAAGACTGATCACTCTGGGTTGGGTTACAAACCAACTTAGAATGGAGCTGCCACAACTGTCGAAGGGCGTCCGAAGGTTATCCAAGAGGTATTTGTCAGCGGAGGTTTCCAAGTCAATGCCATCAGTAACTGTGAGGAAAATGAAGAGTTGAGCAACCTGGTGTTTAAGGGTGATGCAGTTTTGAACAACTGGGAGGCCGTAGAGATCCCTGTTATTTTTCCCTTGTCAAAGTAATTTTTTTAAAAAAAGTTTCATTTACATTTTCAAATAAAAATCCGTAGCTCTGCCCAAGGCTATAGGGTCATTTTATTGGGCCACCTTTCATTTCTAAAAAGATATTAATAAAAGCATTTTGTTCAATTCCACTTTGGTTCATTGTGTTTTTCGTTTTCACCTTTAAAAATGAAATTGGCAACCTTTTTCCCCCAAAAAAAATAAAACAAAAAACAGCATTCCATTTCTTATCTTGCATATCTTTGAGCATTTTAATTAAGTAAGCCTTCCATCATGCAGAGACATCGTAAACCTTGTTGGATCCAATGACTTTACTGACACTCTTGACTGGGATGCACCCATCAATCAAGCTGAAGACGAGGGTGAAGAAGATTTTGAAGTACCCGCGGAACTGACAAGATTGATTGAGTACGAGTACACAAAGCTTCAACCGCATAAAGAGCAGGTAGACTTAATTAATCTCGGTACAGATGAGAACAAGAAAGAGGTCAAGATTGGCGCAATGCTTGGGACAGAGGTTAAGCCGAGGTTGATTGAGTTGTTAAAAGAGTATATTGATGTGTTTGCATGGTCGTATCAAGATATGCCGGGCCTAGACACGGATATTGTTGTTCACAAGTTTGCCACTTAAGCCAGATTGTCCACCTATCAAGCAAAAACTTCGAAGAACGAGACCCGACATGGCTTTGAAGATTCGAGATGAGGTTAAAAAGCAGTTGGATGCAGGTTTCTTGTAAGTCGCAAAATATCCAGATTGGTTGTCAACATTGTGCCAGTGCCTAAGAAGGACGGTAAAGTTAGGATGTGTGTAGACTACAGGGATCTGAACAAAGCAAGTCCGAAAGACGACTTCCCCCTGCCACATATTGATACACTGTAGACAATACAGCCAGTTTTGCGTTGTTTTCATTTATGGATGGTTTCTCTGGCTATAATCAGATCAAGATGGATCCCGACGATCGAGAGAAGACTACTTTTATTACTCCTTAGGGGACCTTCTGCTACAAAGTCATGCCCTTCGGTTTAAAGAACGCAGGGGCAACTTACCAACGCGCTATGACCACTCTTTTCCATGATATGATGCACAAAGAGATCGAGGTGTATGTGGACGATATGATAGCCAAATCTCAGAGTGAAGAGGAGCATTTAGACCATTTGGTGAAGCTGTTTGAACGACTCAGGAAATATCAGTTGAAATTGAATCCTGCTAAATGTACCTTCGGTATCAGGTCTGGAAAAGTGCTTGGTTTCATTGTTAGCCAGCGAGGGATTGAGGTGGATCCTGACAAAGTCCGGGCCATTCAAGATATGCCAGCTCCGCGAACCGAGACGCAAGTTAGAGGTTTTCTGGGACGTTTGAATTATATTTCCAGGTTTATCTCCAACATGACCGCTACTTGTGAGCCGATATTCAAGTTACTTTGCAAGGGGCAGACAATTGAGTGGAACCCCGATTGTCAGAAAGCGTTTGAGAAGATTAAGGGTTATTTGCAAGATCCCCCTATTCTGATTCCCCCCGTACCTGGAAGACCGTTGTTTATGTACCTTACCGTCTTGAAAAGTCTATGGGTTGTGTGCTTGGGCAGCATGACGAGACTGGGAAAAAGGAACATGCGATTTATTACCTGAGCAAGAAGTTCACCGATTGTGAAACAGATACGCACCATTGGAGAAAACTTGTTGTGCATTGGCATGGGCCGCTAGGCGCCTTCGGCAATATATGGTCTGTCATACCACATTGTTGATTTCTAAAATGGATCCGATCAAGTATATTTTTGAAAAACCTGCTCAAACCGGGAGGCTAGCCCGTTGGCACATGTTGTTATCCGAATATGACATCCAGTATGTACCCCAGAAGGCGATTAAGGGTAGTATTTTATCTGATTATCTTGCAGACCAGCCAGTTGAAGATTATGAACCTCTTAAGTTTGATTTTCCTGATGAGGATATTTTGTTGATTAAAAGAGATTGTGAAGAGCCAGATCCGAGCGAAGGTCCAGAACCAGGTCTTTGGTGGAGGATGATGTTTGATGGTTCCTCGAATTTCAATGGCATGGTATAGGCGCCGTTTTGATGAACCCGAAGGGTGGATTCACTCCATTTACAGCAAGATTGGACTTTGAGTGTACTAATAACGTCGCAGAATATGAAGCATGTATTCTTGGCCTCGAAGCAGCAATTCACCTCCGAATCAAACTTCTTAAAGTGAGTGGTGACTCAGCCTTGGTTATTTACCAGGTACAAGGCAAATGGGAAACGAAGAATGAGAAGTTAATCCCTTATAAGGACTACATTATTGAGCTGATCAAGTATTTCGACGAGATAGAGTTCGAGCATGTTCCTAGATCTGAGAATCACGTTGCTGATGCTTTAGCCATGTTAGCATCCATGTGGAAAGTTAAATTCGTTAATGAAGCACCTCTTATCCATATTGAGCGCAAGGTTGAGCCCGCTTATTGTCAGTTGGTCGAAGAAGTTGAGGTGGATGAAAAGCCTTGGTTTCATGATATCAAGAACTATCTCGTCAAGAAAGAGTATCCCGATGGTGCTACCGGTCTGGACAAGAAAACATTGAGAAAACTGGTGTCCAAATTCTTTATCAGTAATGGTGTGTTATACAAGAGAAATCACGACATGGTCCTGCTCCGATGTGTTGATAAACGGGAAGCGGACATGTTACTGCAGGAAATTCATGAGGGGACCTTCGGAACTCATGCCAATGGTTATGCTATGTCCAAGAAGATGTTAAGGGCTGGGTATTATTGGTTAACCATGGAAGCTGACTGCATCCAATACGCTAGAAAATGCCATAAGTGCCAAATTTATGCTGATAAAATGCATGTACCTCCGTCACCGTTGAATGTTTTGTCTTCACCATGGCCGTTCTCTATGTGGGGCATTGACATGATTGGGGCAATCGATCCGAAGGCTTCTAATGGTCATCGTTTTATCCTCGTTGCTATTGATTATTTCACCAAGTGGGTAGAGGCTGCCTCCTACACCAACGTGACCAAGCAAGTGGTTGCCCGATTCATCAGGAAAGAGATCATCTGCCGTTATGGAGTCCCAAGCCGGATAATAACTGACAATGGCACCAATCTGAATAACAAGACTATGAAAGAGCTGTGTGACAGTTTCAAGATCACTCATCACAATTCTTCTCCGTACCGTCCTAAAATGAATGGGGCCGTTGAAGCTGCGAATAAGAATATCAAGAAAATCCTGCAAAAGATGGTTGTGACTTACAAAGATTGGCATGAGATGTTACTGTTTGCTTTGCATGGATACAGAACCTCAGTGAGAACTTCGACAGGGGCAACACCTTTCTCATTGGTGTATGGAATGGACGCCGTGCTCCCCATCGAAGTAGAGATACCTTCTTTAAGAGTGTTGATGGAAGCTGAACTTGAGGAAGCTGAGTGGGTTCAAGACAGACTGGATCAGTTGAATCTCATTGACGAGAAGCGCCTGACAGCCATGTGCCATGGGCAATTATATCAGAAACGGATGAAAAGAGCGTTTGATAAGAAGATTCGTATCCGTGAGTTCCGTCAAGGAGAGCTCGTACTCAAAAAGATCTTGCCAGTGCATAAAGATATGCGTGGAAAGTGGATGCCCAATTATGAAGGCCCATTTGTTGTAAAGACCGTTTTCTCCGGAGGGTCTCTGATACTTACAACAATGGACGGTGAAGAACTAGCACATCCCGTGAATTCTGATGCAGTCCGAAAATATTATGCCTAAAAACCCGCTAAGTCGAAAACCTGCAAAAGGCGACTTAGGCAAAAGTAAGGGTTGGAAAAAAGAAAATAATAATAAAAAGCTCGCTAAGTTGGAAAACCCGAAAGGGCGGCTTAGGCAAAAAGGAGCGTCCCGGTGGATTGAAAACCCGAGAGGGCGGTCCAGGCAAAAGTTAGGGACAAAGGCATTTCATTGCATCAGAGGACACTGATCATCGTGAACACACCTTCCGCATGAGAGCCATGTTTCAGTTCTTTCATCATTGCCCAAAGCAAGATTCTGGGATTAGTCTTAGTTATTAGTGTCAGTAGGTGTCATTGGATTCAATGTAACCTTTTCCCATGTTGCCAATTTCAAAACATAATCATCTGTGAGCTATGCCTTCAGCAAGCTGCCACCCTTTAATAAAAGATACCATTTCGTTACTTACATTCCTTGGTGCATTGCTCTTCGTTTTCTATTGTTATGCAAAATGCGTTTGTTCTTAAAATTTGAAATGAAAGGTGCATTGTAGATTTTTCAAAAAAAAATTGTTGTTCTTCAAAAAAAAAAACGAATTTGAAATATAATAAATTACTTTGACTAGTGGAAATTTCGGAAGGATCTCTTCACTCCCCGAAAATATCATTACTGCAGAAACACTTTCAAATCATTGCTCTAACTTAGGTCCCCAGAGAGACTATAAGCTGACAACTTTATCTTGGGTAACTCAAAAGTGTCCCCTCAGGTTTTCTTCTTCCCATAAGAAGGCGTGATACTGTGCACACAAGCAGATTACTTTCTCCCTCAGAGAATTCAGAACATTTAAAACCAGATTTGGTTCCACCATTGATCTTTCTTACCCATGATTGACGTATTGGTTGCAGAGAACGCAAGGTATTTCCGTCGAGATGTTTATTTCATCTCTCGTCCTGTCTCTAGTCTGTTTCGTCAGTATACGCAAGGGCATAAGCATCACATGCCTATTTCATTACATATTCATTACATATTCATTACATATTCATTACATATTCATTACATATTCATTACATATTCATTACATATTCATTACATATTCATTATATATTCATTACATACTCATTACATACTCATTTCATAACATCTTGCATATTTACATACATAGACATCAACATAAATTCATATTAACATATTCATTAACATACGCGATAACATGCACAGGTTCATCGTATCTCCATCATTGGTTGTTACCCGCCGAGTAACTGGGTTCGTCCATTCTCTTCAAATAGATTGTCAGCCCTAAGCATAAAATACATATGTGTTTCCAGTTTCCCCACAGAGCTCGATCCTCGTGGATGACGGTTACTTCAGCTATCTTTCCTCACCAGGATAAGATATTTACCCTCCGAGATCATTCACTCGATGGAGTCTTGGTTACCAGTTTTCTTTCTAGCTCGATCCTAGATTGAATCTCAGTCTTGTCGGTCGCTAATCCCAACCGGACGTGCATTTATTTTGCACCATCTAAAGGTTTCCACCATACCATGACAGATACGCGACTGTTCTCGCCTGAGAAGCCTATCACTGTACCCGGACGTGCATTTATTTTGCGCTAT
>OZ012740.1:82523242-82637977 GCA_963859935.3 Lathyrus sativus | reverse complement strand
AATTTTAAAAATGAGAAAAATAAAACATTTATTTGGTAATATGATTTTTAACAATTATTTCATTTTTTTTATAAGCAAAGATATATTTGATACTAGAGATATTAGGGGTACCTCAACCCTCAATACAAAGTTCTAATCGCAAAACGGTCAACTCCAACAAATACAACAATTACAAAAGGTCTAAAGGTTGTTTAAACCAATCATAAAAGTTGCAAGACCTACTATCCTTTGATAATGTTAATAATCACCACCAAGAGAAGTATAAAATTCTTACCACTATCGCCTCTGGATCGCCTACTTTGCCGTTAAAGATAATATGATTTCAAGCCAACCATATGCACCAACAAACCACTACCCATATGTTACAAGCCCTCTTTTTAGAACACCTACCTCTTAAATTTTCTATCCAAACCAACAAATGATTAGGCACCATTGTTTCATTACTCCTTCCAATCTCTAACCACTCACAAGCTTTTCTCCAAACTATCCTAATCTTTGGACATGAGATAAAAAGATGACTAGAGTCTTCAATTGGACCGAAACAAAAAATGCAAACTAAACCACGAGAGTTAGAGAGAATATTGTGACGAGAAAGATTGTATCTCGTTGATACCTACAGTTTCACTAATCTCGTCACAACTCTTATCCATCCCCCAATAACATCCTTCTCACTAGTTTCTCTATCCTCCTCATCCTCCGTCACATCTAACTCACCACCATTATCGTCCTCCTTGATACCTACAGTTTCACTGATCTCGTCACAACTCTCATCCATCACTATTCTCTTTGGCCCATAAACATCTTATACGAGTTCGATATTATTGACATTATTATTCACTCTAATGTTAAAGGTTTCATTCAAACAAAGTCAATATTTTGTCTTCACCAAAAACCTAGCCACATCAAGTTTTGAAAGATCTTCTATTTCTTAATCACACCAAATGAGCTCTCCTATCGTACTTGAGACAAGTTTGAAAAATTTTGGCCTCCAAACATGCACCGGGAGATAATAGCAACATAACTAGGCGAGTCTCTCATTATCCAAGTCAGCCGGTGACTATGGATGCATGTCAGAGAACCACCGGGTTACCCAAGTCCTATCCTCCTTAACCATAACAACAATACCTCCTTCCTCAAGCTCCTCTAATAAACACAAGTTTTCTCCCATAGATGTAGCTTTGATGCTGAAATAACCTTGAGTGTGCAATACCTCCTGAATATTGTAGGTTGAGCCTAGAACTTGAACTATCCCAACAAAAGCTTTCTTGAAGCGAATCATATCACCCTCTTCGATTTGAATGAGCAAAAGTAGGTTTCCTCTCCATGAAACCGACCATTCTCTTAGTTCTCTTGTCTCCGCCTCCCAACATATTTCTATGACCATCATCTGCCTTATAACCTCCCAACACCTGGGCATATGAACCTTTATTTTTCCTAGCTCGAAGGTGATGCACACGTCCCCACCATTCTTAAGATCTTTGTTGTGTCTTTGAAATTTTGGGAGGTTGACATAAATCTTCTTTCCTTGGATGAGAATATTGTCCAACTTGACTCCCAAGATCCTTGCATTCTTTACACGCCTGAACCAAACAAAACCAAAACATGTCCCACGCTTGCCTCTTCGTGTCGGTATGAACACTTCTTCTACTAATCCATATTCTTTGAAGATTTGGAACATCTCCCTATCTTCACATTGGTCCGGAAACTCAATGAAGAAGAAGCTTGTTATGAGTTCATTTACCCCGCATCCTTTGCCTACTTTTGCCTTCCAAATTGAACTCCTAGCTGTTATAAAATGTTGTTTCTTGTTGGGAACCTCAACCCACTCACCCATGGGAACTATAGAAGAACACCGTATATTTTAGCTCTGTCGAATTATGAGTACAATTATTTCATTAATTGTTATAAAATGAAAAAAAATTGTCATAATAAATGAATTTTTAATATATACAATTTTATCATAAAATAAAGTCAAAATATTTTCTTATTACAAATTCCAAACAATTGAATTTTAATAGTTTACTTTAAGTTACTATCGGTTAAATAATTTACGTACTATCAACTAAAGTCGTACTAATTATTATTTACCACTATTTTTTTAATCAATATGTATTATGTTGGGTGAGGTGAACAAGTCAAGATATCAGCTCACGCACTTGTATTATTATTTTTTTAATTTATGTTCTTTATTAGTTATTTTATTAGCTAATTTTTTAGCGTAATTTTTATAGACCAAATTCAAAGAAGATCAACGACTCTCTGATTAAATGAAAAATCTGATTATTTAAAGCATTATATGATGTAGGTCTATTTAAGCGACTAGATGTTGATTTCTCAAAGAGAATTGAGTCTGAGTAGATATGGTTGATTTTTGTGAGTAGTTGATTAGCCTAAAATAGTATATAAATTAAATATTTAATTTAAAAAATTGTATTCAATATATATATATATATATATATATATATATATATATATATATATATATATATATATATATATATATATATATATATATATATATATATATATATATATATATATATATATATATATATATATATATATATATATATATATATATATATATATGAGATGTTGGATCAAACTCTAGTATGGTCGAAGGGTAGCTTCTGGTTCGACAGAAATTAAGCATGAGGTCGAAGTCTGTTCGCATGCTGCTGTCGAAGATAATGCGTGGTTGTAGTCGAAGTTTGTTCTAACATGCATTAGTTAATATTGCTAGGTTGTTAGTATAATGGATTGAGCCTTGCTTGTAAGCTCAAGTGTTTAAGTTAGCTTGTACCCTAAGTTAGCTTGTAATGGGTAATTGTTAAAAATCCCATTAAGTTAGTGTGTTATTTTTCTTATAAATAGGATGTTAGTTTCTCAATCTTGGCATAAGGAAAAATAGGAAGATAAAATCCTAATTTCAAGCGAGAGAGGTTATTTTGTTATTCTTGTATACTTGTAATCTTGTTTTAAGAAAAAGGAAAGAATAGCAGTTTATAATCAATCTTTATTGTTCCTTGTTGTTTTACTTTGTCTTCTTTGTTAACCCTAACCCTTGTGTGTTTCTTGATCATTAAGAAATCGTTTATACTTTATTTAAGGTATCCCATTCACAACAAATTGGTGCGGTGAGCGTGGAGAAGATTCCTTCAACAAAGTATGAGATTGAAAAGTTCACCGGATGAACGACTTCAGTCTGTAGCGCTTGAAGATGAAATCCCTACTGGTTCAGCAGGGTTGTTTGGAAGCGTTGAAGGGAGAGGCAGCCGTGGACGCTACATTAACGAAAAAAGAAAAGACGGACATGATTGAGAAAACCCACATTGCAATATTTTTAAGCCTTGGTGATAAAGTTCTTTGACAGGTATCAAAGGAGACTACAACATCGGGATTATGGGTGAAACTTGAAAGTTTGTACATGACCAAATCTCTGGTGAATCGACTCTACCTGAAGAAAGCTTTATATTCATTCAAGATGAGTGAAGACAAAGTGTTGGCTGAGCAGTTGGATATGTTCAACAAGCTGATTCTTGATCTTGAAAATATTGATGTGAAGATCGATGATGAAGATCAAACACTGTTGCTGCTGTGTGCTTTTCCCAGAACACATGCTCACTTCAAAGAAACTCTCTTGTATGGAAGGGAGTCCCTGAACTTTGAAGAAGTTCAATCAGCCTTGTATTATAAGGACTTGAACGAAAGGAGCATAAACCTTCGACGGTGGGTGAAGGTTTGGCCGTTAAGGGAAAATTATTGTGAAAGGATGGTAAGTTCGACAAGAAGAAAGGTAAAAGTCAACAGAAGTCTTACAGTGGCGAAACATATGGTATTTGATGTTATCACTGTAAGAAGGAGGGTCACACAAGAAAGGTGTGCCCTGAACGCCTAAAAGATCATGGAGGTAATGGCAACGCAGCCATTGTTCAAGATGACTTCTACTCATCTGATGTTCTTGTAGTTTCAAGTGGCGACTCAAGAAAATAGTGGATTATGGATTCAGGTTGCACTTGACACATGACTCCAAACAGAGAATTGTTCGAGGAGCTATGTGATCAAGATGGTGGATCTGTGCTGCTGGGAAACAACAAATCTTGAAAAGTTGCAGGTATTGGATCTATGAGATTCAAGCTCCATGATGAGTCAATAAGGTTATTGACTGAAGTCAGGTATGTACCTGACTTGAAGAGAAATTTGATTTCTCTTGGTGAATTCGACAGAAAGGGATATGTTTTTCAAGGAGAGAAAAGTCTCCTAAGATTCATGAAGGGGTCGAAGGAAGTCTTGAGAGGCGTGAAGAAATAAGGTTTGTATACCCTTGAGGTTGAGGTTGTAAGTGGTTCGACAAATGCTACATCCACGAAACCTATGTCGAAGACAAAACTATGGCACATGAGATTGGGCCATATCAGCGAAAGAGGCCTGGTCGAATTGGGGAAGTGTTGACTCCTAATTTTCGATGCTAGTCGAAGCCCAGGGTTATCTGGAGCCAAAGATTTAAATACATAGTATAAAAAAAAGAGGGTTTCGACCAAAAAGCTTCAACGTCGAAGAAAGAGGAAAAGAAGCTAAAAAAATGCTAAGTATTGGGAAACGCTCAGCGAAGACTATAACAAAGGAGGCGCGAAGGAGATTTGCCAAAAGTGGGGGGAACTGCCAAATATTCAAAATTCGAATCAAGTGGAAAACGTGGGAACGGTTAGAAGGACAAAGATAGCGCCAAAAGGAGCACGTTAAAGAAGCCTCAACCGCCATATGGAAGTTATTTCATAGCATTATAAATAGATGTAAATTCTATGTAATAAGGGTGTTCATTCATTACCGTACTAGTTCATACCACTCTGAGTATCCGTGTGTAGAGAAACGAGTTAACGAGAATGTACGTGATACAACACCAAACCCTTTATTATCAATGCGATTTGTCTTTACAATTCACTTGCCATTTTTAACTTCCAGTTTTTACATTTCAAATTGCCCTTTACATTTTTTTGCCTATTTGCTGTGCAAAGACCCCCTAGTCGAACGCGGAGTTCTGATTAGAGTTATTCTTCAAGCCATTTACTTACTTGCCTCTTTATTTTCAAGCGCTATTTAATTTCTAAAGGATTTACAATGAATGCGGAGTTTGGAAGTAATCTTTTCGCCTTTACATTACAACTGTTATTTTAAAGCCTTTTTACTTTCAGCTTTACATTTTACAACCTTTATATTTGTGTTGCACTCTCCACTCCTCATTTCACTCAGTCGAAACAGAAGTTCATACACTCTTAGCACATGTTCTAGGATTTAGTATGGTCGATCCTGCAAGTTACTCAATTGTATCCCAAATTGATAGACCAACGGTTGTTTACCAAAAATCATAGTAAACAGGAAGTAGAACCTGCTAGGAGGTGACAAAGTCAAAAAGTTAGAGTTTTGTGAATCTTGTGTATTTGGTAAGTCATGTAGGCGAAGTTTAACAAAGGCAAACAAAGAACACATGGATCCCTGGATTAGGTGGTCGAAATAATCAAAGTTTAGGTGTTGGGTATTCTGCACAGGTACCCAGTCTGACAACTACCTCGATTAATTGTCTAAGGCAACAAATGGATGAGAGTAACATGCAGATGGTGCATACTTTATCTCAGACCATGAGGGAGATTTTCCAACCATTAATTCAGAGTACCATGCAAACCAATCAACAGGTAGTGACGCAATTAGCTCGCATGGCTGACTTCTTAGGAGTACCAGCATGTGCGTAAAGACCAGCAGTCGTCGAAAACATTCCTCGATACCAGCAACAAAATATCCACGAGGAGAATGAAGAAGGTCATAGAGTCGATGAGCCTTTTAGAGTCGAACAAAGAAGAAATCAGGTACCCATCCATATAGAGGCAGAGCCAGAGGTAGTCATGGTGAACAGGAATCAGAACGCTGACCAAGTGCTTGACAAGTTCGACGACATCACGTAGCAGAAGAAAATAACCTGGCGGCAGTGGTCGAAAGGATAATGACCAGAAATGGCACAAATTTTGGCTTGACCAGGCCAAATTATAAGTCGCCTATAGTAGATTATATCTTGCAGGCTAAATTACCTCCAAGGACGAAAGTTCCAAAACTCAGTAAGTTTGCAGGGGACACCACTGAGTCAACAGCCGAACACATGGCTAGATACCTGATCGAAGCAGGAGAAATAGCGGGAGACGAAAGTCTTAGAATCAAATATTTTCCAAGTTCTCTCACAAAGAATGCTTTCACGTGGTTTACTATGTTACCACCAAACTCAGTTTATAATTGGGCTCAGTTAGAGCGGTTATTGTTAGAACACAGATTGGTTCTTAGTTATATCTCTATGTTTTGATGATAACACTAATGAAATTTTGTATTAAGAAATTATATACTCTAAATTTGTTCAAGTATTTTTGCTGCAGATATTAAATTTAATATTCTTCTGAAAGCAAAAATGAATCTGAACGTTGAACTACGCAAGGCTCTGAGCGTCAGAAGCATCTCGTTAGAAGACTCTGAGCGCTGCCTACAGAAGACTCTGAAGCAGAAGCTACAAAAGCATCTGAAGCGTAGACTGAAGACTTTGTATGAAGAGTTTCAAGTACTGTTTTTCAGAAGACTCTGATAGTACTGTTCACTGCAAGTATTGAGGATCTGATCTCCAAACTCTGCTCTGATTAATTTCACGCTGAAGCACACTTACTGCAACACTCTGATACAACAAACTCTTATGACATCAAGACTCTGATAACTCAAGGCTCTGATGTTGATTGCTGTGAAATAGAAACTTTTTGAAAAAGATTATTCAAAGTTATATATGTTGGTTATGCCAAACGAATCATTCCTCTTTCATGCTAGACACAAGAACTCAGGCAAAAAGGATTTCTCTGAACGTTCTACTTCTAGGAAAGGTCAAGTGATGTGAAGACAAAAGGCTACAACTAATTTGCAGTGCACGGTCTTCAAGCTTGCAACGTCTTGGACTTCTTTGTCTATAAAAGCAAGCCTTCAACAACTTTCTGCAGTTGACGAAATTGACGTAAATTGACAAAACTATTGAAAACTCTCTCAAAGCTTTCATACAAATTATATTACTTTGTTGAATAGTTTTATACGTTCTTAAACTTAAGTGTAAATCACAGTTGTGATATAGCTTTCTTAGAAGCATTTCAAACACTTGTTTAGTTTACATTTGATTGTAAAAGTTCCTTAAGAAGACCAAGTTGTGGCCAGTAGTTCTTGAGAAGACTAAGACAGTTGTTCTTAGTGGTTGATATTGTAATCAGTTTGATTATAGTGGGTTAAGTCCTTGTGGAGAAAGGCAAATCACTCTTGATAGGGTGGACTGGATTAGTTGAGTTCAACGAACCAGGATAAAAATCATTGTGTTTTTATTGCCATAATATTTTCAAAATCCTTATTCAACCCCCTTCTAAGTATTTTCTCACCTTCAGTTGGCATCAGAGCTCCGGTTCTGTGTGTGCTATCACTTCACCGTGAACATAAAAGATCCAGTTGAGAAAACTCTTGATATATTTTCTTGGTTGATATTATGGCTGAAGCTTCAACATCCAACAACAACAACAAATATGAAGAAAGGGATAGAATCAACATAAAACCCCCTATGTTTGATGGGGAGAAGTTTGACTATTGGAAGGACAAAATAAAAAGTTTCTTCCTTGGTTATGATGCTGATCTTTGGGACTTAGTCATTGATGGTTATGTTCACCCCACTGATGGGGATGGCAAGAAAATTGATAGAAAATCTATTACTGAAGCTCAGAAGAAGGAGTTCAGAAATCATCACAAAGTAAGAACAATCTTATTAAATGCTATATCTCATACTGAGTATGAGAAGATTACCAACAGAGAAACATCATTTGATTTGTTTGAGTCTTTGAAGATGACTCATGAAGGGAACTCACAAGTTAAAGAGACCAAGGCTCTGGCACTGATCCAGAAATATGAAGCCTTTAAAATGGAAGAATCTGAATCTATAGAAGCTATGTTCTCTAGATTCCAAATCCTCACAGTTGGATTAAAAGTGTTGGACAAAAGTTATTCAACTGCGGATCATGTGAAGAAGATCATCAGAAGTTTGCCAATCAGATGGAGACCTATGGTCACTTCTCTGAAGCTAGCAAAGGATCTGAACAAGATCACATTGGAAGAACTTATCAGCTCTCTGAGGAGCCATGAGATTGAACTTGAAGAAGACGAGCCTCAAAATAAAGGTAAGTCAATTGCTTTAAAGTCTAACAAATTTGTTAAAGCATTACAGGTGTTAGAAGAAAGTTCTGAAGAGTCTTCTTCTTCTGAAGAAGATGAACCGTCCCTGCTGTCCAGAAGGATCAACAAACTCTGGAAGCATAAACAGAGGAAGTTCAAGAACTTCAAGAAGCCAGATCAATATAAAGAGTCCTCTGGACACAAAAGATCTGGAAAGAAGGAAGTTGTTTGCTATGAATGCAAGGAACTTGGGCACTACAAGAATGAATGCCCAAAGCTTCAGAAAGAAAAGCTAAGAAGAAAGCATGAGCATAAAAAGAAAGTTCTGATGGCTACATGGGATGATTCAGATGCATCTGAATCTTCATTAGAGTCAGAAGAAGAATGTGCCAACATGGCACTGATGGCTAGCGTGGAAGATCAGGATGAAGGAACATCTAGATCTGAATCTGATTCTGAATCTGATTCAGAAGAGGTACTTTCTGATCTCTCTAGGGAAAAATGTATTGAGGTTTTATCAGAAGTTCTGAACAACTATAACCAGATTAAGCTCAAATGCAAGAAGCTTAAATGCAATCTTTAATCTGAGAATAGTTTGTTAAAGTCAAAAGTTGCTGAGCTCAAGGAAAACAATTTAAAAATGAAAAACAATTTTGAAAAAGCTCAACAAGACTCTGAATCTGAAACTAAGTCAAAATGTAAAAATATTTTAGAAGAATATGACTATAGTTTTCAGAAGTTTCTGGCTAAAAGCATAGATAGAAGCAAGATGGCTTCAATGATCTATGGAGTTAGCAGAAACAACAGGAAAGGAATTGGATATGAATCTTCCTCTAGAAAGGATTTAAATCCAATACTTGTTGATACAATTATCATTAAGAAGATTCCCTTATATTCTCATTTTAAGTTTGGTCATCTGAATGATATTAAACACACACGTTTTAATCAGAACGTTCCTGTGTTTAAACCGAAAGTTAGTCAGAACAAACCTGTTGTAAAAAGACAGAAGTTCAGACAAACTTTTAAGGCAACTAACCCAAAAGGACCCAAAAAGATCTGGGTACCTAAGGATAAGATAATACCTGTTGCAGATGTATTTAGCAGCAAAGTCAAGACGCCAGTCATGGTACCTGGACTCTGGCTGCTCACGTCACATGACGGGAGAAAGGTTTATGTTCCAAAGCCTGGAGCTTAAATCTGGAGGAGACGTCAAGTTTGGAGGGAATCATAAGGGCAAGATAATTGGTTCTGGTACTATTGGCAATGGTAACCTTCCCTCTATATCTAATGTTTTACTTGTAGAAGGATTAAAACATAAATTATTGTCCATAAGTCAATTAAGTGACAATGGTTATGACATAATCTTTAATCAAAAATGTTGCAAAGCTGTCAGTCAGAAGGATGGCTCAATCCTATTTA
This sequence comes from Lathyrus sativus, assembly GCA_963859935.3. NCBI lineage: Eukaryota > Viridiplantae > Streptophyta > Magnoliopsida > Fabales > Fabaceae > Lathyrus > Lathyrus sativus. Next base: position 82,628,335 of record OZ012740.1, on the reverse strand, counting down.
ATGGAAAGAGGAAGAACAACATTTACAAAATCAATCTTTCAGAATTTAAGGTTCAAAATGTAAAATTCCTTATGTCTGTTAATGATGAGCAATGAGTCTGGCACAGAAGATTGGGGCATATTAATATGAGACGTATATCTCAGATTAATAAACTCAATCTGGTCAGAGGACTTCCTAAGTTGAAGTTCAACTCAGATGCTCTTTATGAAGCATGTCAAAAAGGAAAATTTTTAAAATCTTCTTTTAAAACTAAAAAATGTTGTTTCAACCTCAAGACCATTAGAGTTACTTCATATTGATCTGTTTGGACCAGTGAAAACTGCATCCATCAGAGGCAAGAAGTATGGATTAGTCATTATTGATGACTACAGCAGATGGACATGGGTGAAATTCCTAAAACACAAGGATGAGTCACATTCTGTGTTCTTTGACTTCTGCAAACAAGTCCAGAATGAAAAAGATTTTAAAATTGTTAAAGTCAGTAGTGATCATGGTGGCGAATTTGAAAACAAATATTTTAATGAAAATGGCATTGCTCATGATTTCTCCTGTCCTAGAACTCCACAACAGAATGAAGTTGTAGAAAGGAAAAATAGAACTTTGCAAGAAATGGCCAGAACCATGATCAACGAGACTAATCTGGCAAAGCATTTTTGGGCAGAAGCAATAAACACAACTTGTTATATTCAGAACAGAGTATCTGTAAGACCTCTTCTGGAGAAGACTCCCTATGAATTGTGGAGGAACAGAAAGCCCAACATTTCTTATTTTCATCCTTTTGGATGTATATGTTATATGCTGAACACTAAAGAGAATCTGAACAAGTTTGATTCTAAAGCACAGAAGTGTTTCATGCTTGGCTATTCTGAACTCTCTAAAGGCTACAGAGTATACAATACTGAAACACAGATTATGGAGGAATCTATACATGTTAGATTTGATGATAAGCTTGGCAATCAAAAGCCAAAGCAGGTTGATAATTCTGCAGATAGAGAAGTAATTCTCACAGACTCTGAAGGCTCAGAGGCAGAAAAGGTTCAAGTGAAAGAGACAGAAGCAACGCCAGATGCAACTCATTTGGCTACTCAAATGAACAACTTGAATATTTCTGAAGAACTTAATGTTAGAGGATCATCTTCTAGAATCAAGGATTCTCACCCAGAGGATGTGATCATTGGAAAGAAGGATGACCCTATAAGAACAAGATCCTACCTAAGATCATCTGAAGCGTCATTATTTGGTTTGGTGTCAGTTATTGAACCAACTTTTGTGGATGAAGCTCTGCAAGGCAATGACTGGATAATTTCCATGTAAGAAGAGCTCAATCAATTCACAAGAAATGACGTTTGGGATTTGGTTCCAAGACCAAAAGGATTCAATATAATTGGAACTAAATGGGTCTTCAGAAACAAGTTGAATGAAAAAGGAGAAGTTGAAAGAAACAAGGCAAGGCTTGTTGCTCAAGGTTATAGTCAGCAAGAAGGAATTGATTACACAGAGACTTATGCTCCTGTGGCCAGGTTAGAGTCTATTCGTTTACTCATTTCTTTTGCTGTACAAAATAACATCACTCTTTATCAAATGGATGTTAAGAGTGCCTTCTTAAATGGGATTATAGAAGAGGAAATGTATGTTCACCAACCTCCTGGTTTTGAAAGTGATAAATTTCCAGAACATGTTTTTAAACTTAAGAAATCTCTTTATGGTTTAAAACAAGCTCCCAGAGCTTGGTATGAGAGATTAAGTAATTTTCTTCTGGAGAAAAATTTTATCAGAGGCAAAGTGGACACAACTCTCTTCTGTAAAACATTTAAGAAAGATCTATTAATTTGTTAAATATATGTAGATGATATTATATTTGGATCTACAAATGTTACGCTGGGAAAGGAGTTTGCTCATTGTATGCAGGCTGAATTTGAGATGAGCATGATGGGAGAATTAAGATTCTTTCTGGGAATTCAAGTCAACAAAACTCCAGATTGTACTTACATTCATCAGACTAAATATGTAAAAGAGCTTCTGAAGAAGTTCAACTTGACTGATAGTAAGTTAGCAAAGACTCCAATGCATCCAACAAGCACTCTTGGTAAGGAAGAGGTAAGTAAGAAAGTAGATCAGAAACTCTACAGAGGTATGATTGGATCTCTTCTATACTTAACTGCTTCTAGACCTGACATTTTATTCAGTGTATGCTTGTGTGCTAGATTCCAATCAGATCCTAGAGAATCACACTTAACAGCTGTTAAGAGGATTCTAAGGTATTTGAAAGGTACTTCTAATGTGGGTTTGTGTTACAGAAAATCTGATGAATTTAAACTAGTTGGATTCTGTGATGCTGATTACGCTGGAGACAGAGTTGAAAGAAAAAGTACTTCTGGAAGTTGTCAATTTCTGGGAAGAAATTTAATCTCCTGGTACAGCAAGAAACAACCTACAATTGCTCTATCAACTACAGAAGCAGAATATATTGCTGCTGCTGGTTGTAGCACTCAGATGCTCTGGATGAAAAGTCATCTAGAAGACTATCAGATCTTTAAGAGTAATATTTCTATATTCTGTGATAATACTTCTGCTATATGCTTATAAAAAACCCAATTTTACACTCTAAAGCTAAGCATATAGAAATTAAACATCACTTCATTAGAGACTATGTTCAGAAGGGTATTATAAATTTAGACTTTGTTGATACAGATCATCAATGGGCTGATATTTTTACAAAACCCCTTGCTGAAGATAGGTTTCAGTTTATTCTGAAAAATATTGGTATGGAATTCTGTCCAGATTAATATTTATTAGAAGCAAATTTCTCAGATGCAAAATGTTTAAACTCTGAAGTAATTCATATGTCATTTATTTAATTTCTTGAATTATTATTTCTGTGTGTATCTGAACTAACAAGTCTCAGAGGATCTGAACGTTGGCTAACGTTTCATTTCTCAAAGAGTTTTCAGAAGCACATGCAAGCAAACACGTGTAACTCAGAATCTGAAAAGATTGAGTGCACTATGCTGAATAGACGTTTGAGGTACTGTTTTGAACATTGAGTTTCTTGATTTTCCCCCCAATCTGTCGGAATCATTATTTGTTTAAAATGATTATTTTCTTTTTATTAAATGTTAATTGTGTACGTGCTGAACGTTTGACCTTTTGTGTGCCCTAAATTTCTTCTATAAATTTCACAAATCACAACATTTCACACTTTTCACTCTCACAAAAACTTATATGCATTTCTGCTTGTTCTTTTGTCTTCATCTAAACCCAAAACCCAAATCTGTTCGTAACCCTACACCTTCAACAATGGCTACTTCATCTTCAACCTCAGCTCAGTTTCAATCGTCAATGGCTGCTGTTTCTTCATCAAACATGGGTGCTGTTGCGTTTAAGGAACCTATCAGAACATTACTCACACCTGTTGATAAGTTGGAAGTTTTGTGTGAATCCATTGTTAACTTTGAATCGTTTGCTGAAAATGGGTGTGATCTTCGTCCCATTATTGATGCACAGTGTTGGACCAAGTTTTTTTACAGGCTAATGGGACCAGTTTACCCTCGTCTGGTAAAGGAATTTTGGATACATGCTTCTTGTTGCCCTAAGTTCATAGTTTCTTTTGTTTTGGGTAAAGAAATCATCATTACTGAAGACTTGATAAGGAAACTCATAGGATATGAGGAAACTGATAGAGTCACTAATCTACCATCTGGGCGTGTGGATATGACTGATGCGTTAAGAGAAGTTTGCTCATCTGGAGAGGCTTCTAACAAGGTTAAGGATCTGAAGCCAGTTTACAGGATCTGGGCTAAGATTTTCATGAGCTGCATTCACCACAGAAAATCTTCAAATTCTCCAGATTATGTCAGCACTGATCAGCTATACTTCATGTATTGTCTGAGTCAGAGCACCAAGGTGGATCGGCCATATCTTCTGTTTAATCATATGTGGACACATGTTAAACAGTCAAGGGAAGAGGTCAGAACCAAGCATCAAAAGCTGAGGAACTGGATTCCAATGGGAAGACTTATCTCAGACATTCTGACTAAGAATGGTCTTGTTGGTCATCTGGTTGAAGCTGAAATGAAGGAAGAATTAGCCTCTGCAGTTGGAAAACCTCTGAACGGGAAGAGTCTTCAGAGGATAAAAGTTGTAGAAGAAGTTACTTCTGCTCCAAAGAAATTCAACACTGAAGAGGTCACTCAAAGAAGAGTTCCAGTTGCAAATTTTCCTATGTTCTTTGCTAATGAACCAAGGGAGATTGTTCTGAATTACATCACAGAGTGTCTGAATGAAGGAATCCCTCTACCAGCAAATCTGGTTCAGAAGGCAGGTGAACCTGCTCGAGATCTTTATGAGGCCAGACACAAGAAGAAGAGAAAGGTTGCTGTAGAAGAACCTTCTAAACCCAAGAGGAAGGCTACTGGTGAAGCTGTTGCTGTCAAGCCTAAGAGAGTCAAGAAATCAGAGATCAATCCTCCAGAAGCAAGTCTAAATGAGATTCAGGAAACTGTAAAAGAGGTATTAACATCTGATCAAACTCTTCATGAACCTATACCTCCACCTTTACCTTCTCCTCCTCGTGTTTCTAAACCTAAGAAACCTTCTGTTACAACTTCTTCTGTACCCCAACCTCTAGCAACTCCATCTAAAAAGTATACATCTGAACCAACACACTTTAAACCATCTGATATTCCCTCATCTGATAAACAAAAACCTGCACCAGAATCATCTGAAATTACCCCACCAGAACCACCATCTTCAACACCAGCAGAACCAACACCACAAGAACAAACTGAATCTGAACAACCTGAACCACTACCATCTGAACCTATTGTATCTGAACCACCAAAATCTATTCCTTCTAATCCACAACCTAATCCTTAACCAGAGCAACCCAAACCTACTGAATCATACATATCTGATTCTGAGGTTCTGGACATCCAACCCCTCAAAATTATGTTTGACGTATCTTCCACATCCTGTCCTTCATCTACCTCATCTGATTCATCTGAATCTGATGTTCACCCAGAAGTAAGCTTACCCCCTCTCTCAGAGGATATGAACCTAAAAAACCAGATACATCTATTTCATCTGATGCTATCATTCCTAAACCCACTCCAAAACCTAAACCACAAACATCTGAGTTTGTTTCATTTGCATCTTTCAAACCTTTACCATCTGATCCCCTTTCCTCTTGACTCAAACTCAAACACTTCTTTGACAAACCAAAACAATCATCTTTTGTTCCATACTCTGTTGATCCAAGAGCTATTATTCCATCCATTCGCAGAATAAAACCATTCTTTCACCTCATGCCTGCTCAGAAGAAACCACCATATCCCAGTCCTCTGATCATTATTCCAACTTTTACAATACCATCATCATATGACCAACCTCAACCACCCACTCTGGAAACCTACCTTAAACCTAAATCCAGATTAGATGTTAATGCTCTGTTTGCTAGTTTCAAGAAGGAAATCAGAATAAGTCTAAACTCTGTGGAGGAGAAGTGTCTCTCAAGCATCAATCCAGAATCTTCTGAAGAGTGTTGGAATAAGTTCATCTCCAGATTCAACACTGTTGCTTCAAATCTGAAGAGTGTCTGCTCTGATGATGCAAAGATCAGATTCGCTGAGCTTACTAGAACAATGCTTTAGAATGTAACCAGATCTCCTACATTGCTTCTTGAGGATGCACCTTCATCTTCTGGAGTGTCTGCTACTTCTGAGACTATTGAAGGATCTACTTCTGAAGTCATTCTGGAAGACAATCCTTTAGCTCTGATGATTGTGGATAAATCATATGAATATGTGCTTCCAGAATCTGCAACTCCAATGGATATTGACTCTGCTCCTACTCCTGCATCAGAATCTACTCCGTCTACTTCTTCTGAGATTAAGAAAGAGAACCCAGACTTAGAAGATAAGATTGTTGTGCTGGAAGCTGGTCAATCTGAGATAAAATCCTGGATGGCAAGGCAAGATCAGAAGACTGACAACATTGAGAAATGGATGACCAAGCAAGAAGAATCTTCATCTGAAATTACTCACCTTCTGAAGATGCTTCTCTCCAAATAATCTTAGATTTATGTTTTCTTTATCTGATGTTTGAGCACTTGTTTTGCATTTCTCATCTGATGTTTGAGCACTTGTTTTGCATTTATCATCTGTCTGTTCTATCTGAATATATTTTAATGAATGAATCTGCATGTTTTCTCTATATATTTGTATCTTTTCTCTCTGTTTCCTTTTATTTGTATTTAAAAGTTTTCTTTTTGATTATGACAAAAAGGGGAAGAAAATGAAATTCTGACTGTTCAAATAAACTTTACCTGAATGGAATTCAGACATATCAAATTATAACTAACATGAATTTTTAGTCTTTTAGAACAATAATGATAAATCTGACAAAATTCTTTAAAGTAACTCTGAGATCCCCATATCAAGTTGTAACCAATCAGGCTCTGGTTTTGAAACGTTCATCCAAATCAAGCTCTAATTTTGAACATTCAGGCTCTGATTCTAAAAAGAATACTCATGCAAAAAGGGAAGTTTCTATTCTTTCTTAGTATTCAATTCAGGGGGAGATTCATAATCTCAGGGGGAGTTATATTTATCTCTTTATTGAACAAACTTTCCTATGTTTTTGTCATCATCAAAAAGGGGAAGATTGTTAGAACACAGATTGGTTCTTAGTTATATCTCTATGTTTTGATGATAACACTAATGAAATTTTGTATTAAGAAATTATATACTCTAAATTTGTTCAAGCATTTTTGCTGCAGATATTAAATTTAATATTCTTCTGAAAGCAAAAATGAATCTGAATGTTGAACTACACAAGGCTCTGAGCGTCAAAAGCATCTCGTTAGAAGACTCTGAAGCAGAAGCTACAGAAGCATCTGAAGCATAGACTGAAGACTTTGTATGAAGAGTTTCAAGCACTGTTTTTCAGAAGACTCTGATAGTACTGTTCGCTGCAAGTACTGAGGATCTGATCTCCAAACTCTGCTCTGATTAATTTCACGCTGAAGCACACTTGCTGCAACACTCTGATACAACAAACTCTGATGACATCAAGACTCTAATCAGTCAAGGCTCTAATGTTGATTGCTGTGAAATAGAAACTTGTTGAAGAAGATTATTCAAAGTTATATCTGTTGGTTATGCCAAACGACTCTTTCCTCTTTCATGCTAGACACAAGAACTCAGGCAAAAAGGATTTCTCTGAACGTTCTACTTCTAGGAAAGGTCAAGTGATGTGAAGACAAAAGGCTACAACTACTTTGCAGTACACGGTCTTCAAGCTTGCAACGTCTTGGACTTCATTGTCTATAAAAGCAAGCCTTCAACAACTTTCTGCAATTGACGAAATTGACGTAAATTGACAAAACTATTGAAAACTCTCTCAAAGCTCTCATACAAATTATATTACTTTGTTGAATAGTTTTATACGTTCTTAAACTTAAGTGTAAATTACAGTTGTGATATAGCTTTCTTAGAAGCATTTCAAACACTTGTTTAGTTTACATTTGATTGTAAAAGTTCCTTAAGAAGACTAAGTCGTGGTCAGTAGTTCTTGTGAAGACTAAGACAATTGTTCTTAGTGGTTGATATTGTAATCAGTTTGGTTATAGTGGGTTAAGTCCTTGTGGAGAAAGTCAAATCATTCTTGATAGGGTGGACTGGATTAGTTGAGTTCAACGAACCAGGATAAAAATCATTGTGTTTTTTATTGCCATAATATTTTCAAAATCCTTATTCAAACCCCCCTTCTAAGTATTTTCTCACCTTCAGTTATTTCATGAACAGTTCTACATGGGACAAACCAAGATTAGTCTAAAAGAATTGGCTAGCATTAAACGTAAAGTTACAGAGCCAATTGATGACTACTTGAATAGGTTTCAACTTCTTAAAGCCGGGTGCTTCACCCAAGTGCCAGAACACGAATTAGTCGAAATAGCTGCAGGGGGTCTAGATTACTTCATTAGGAAGAAATTAGACACTCAGTATCTCAGAGATATGGCACAATTGGTAGATTGAGTTCGCCGCTTGGAAAAATTGAAAGAAGAGAAGACTAGGTTTAGTAAGAGTAAGAAAGTAGCCTTCGTCGAATGCAATGAAAATGTCGAAAATGCGTGTGACAACACACCTTATTTCGACGAGAATGAGGTAGACGTTGCTGAATTAAAGCAGGGTCCACCTTATGCTTGTAAATTTCTCACTCCATCAAATGGGAAAAATACCACGGAGTTAAATGATAAGTTCCCTAAAAGAACATATACTTTTGACGTTACTAAGTGTTGCACCCCAAAATTTGCTCAACCTTGAGTTTATGTTCCATTGCATAGCATATCATAGTTCTAACATAGTTCTAGCATCTGCATATCATAGCATTAACATTTAACAGGGTATCAAGAGTGAGATATAAAAGAGGAGAGCCTAATCAGAAGATCATACAAGCTAGAGAAGCCACCAAGGCCATCAGTCAAAGATTTGGGTGCTTAAAGAGTTGCATTGGTTGTACAAAGGTCTATCTCCAAGTGTGAGGGGTTTTGTGAAGAGTCTCAGGGGTCTATGAAGCCTTGATCAAGGGTATGAGATGTGAATAGAGCTTATTGAGTCCCTAGAGAGCCAAGAAGGAGCTTAAGCAAGCCATAGAATCAAGTTCAAGAGTTCTGATTGAAGTGCGTGTAATTAGGGTTTTGTCTGAGTAATCCTAGCTCAAGGAGAGTGTTTGAGAGGCATCAAAGCCTAGCTCTAGATCATTCTAGCCATGAAATGATATGTTGAAGCATATGTGGTGTTGTGCCAAGATCAAATCAAAAGAATCAAGAAGGATCGAGGGTGACAAGACAGGGTTCCTAGGGTAAAATCCCCTGTTTTTCACTGAACTTCCAAGCCTTCTAAGTCAAGATGTGAGCTTCAAGTGACTTGGATATCCACATGAATGTTGTAGAGGAGGTTCATAAATTTAATTTGAGTACTAGAAGTCCTCAAGGGGATTTATAGAACTCAAGTTATAGCCCAGACAAGTTAGGGGTCCTCAGAGGCATCTGAAATTTAACTGTGAAAGTCCCTTGACTTCCAAGCAACTTTTAAGCTAGAAGGAGTTTTCAATGGATTCTTGGCAAACATGAGAGATGTTCCTTATCTTCTTAGCTTTCCAAAAAGTTATAGAAGTCCTCATTTGGATTTGTGGAGCTCAAGTTATGAGTTGTACAAGCCAGGGGTTATTTTGGGAAAGTGAGATTATAGGTCCTTTTTGAGCATAGGTCAAAATCTCCATGTTCCACTCTTCAGATGAAAAATCGTTCAGCACGGAATGTGCTTAAAATTATGTTTTTAGGTCAAATAAGTCATCATGGTAGATTGATCGGCTTATTTCAAAAAGTCACTTAAAATGGCCTAAAAAAAGGGAATAAGTCAAATAAAGTTTGGTGGGAAAAATCAAATTTTGGGTTAGAGGTCACAAACATGTCAAGTGAATACTCATTTTGAGTAGAAATTGCATTCTAAAGACAATGGCATTGGCACATTTTTGAATTGAGCAATAATTTCATGACTTGCTTTGTAAAAGTGGTTACTTGAAATGTAAGTCACTAATCCAAACCACTTAACAAGGCATTTGGAAGGCTATTTTGGTTTGAATCAATCAAGGGAAGATACATGAACAATCTAGAAACTTTTAAGGCAAGCAAATGAAGCAAATTAATAATCTAGAAACTTCCAAGGGAAGATACATGAACAATCTAAAAACTTCCAAGGGAAATGGATTTTATTATTTTGGGCTTGGGCTTCACTTCTAGAATCTTCCAAATACCTCTATAAAGGTTGATAAACTCATTTGGATCAAGGTTGGTGATTGACTGGAGTTGGATTGGAAGAAAGCATATCAATTTTCAAGAGAGCAAATCAAGATTCGATTCTTCATTCAAGGCGTTTTCGGTTCGATTTGAAGATTGTAGTAGCTTCCTCGCTTATTGTTGAACAAATTTGAAGCTTTCGGAAGCACGAAAAGAGCCGAAGATACTCCGTTTTGAAGCTCCGATCAAGGTATTTAAACCTTCGCTTTACCATGGATTTAGGATGAGATAATTAGAAATTCTTATGCGGTTAGGATCGTGAACACCTGTGGATGATTTTAGGATTGTTAATTCGGAGATTTTCTTCATTCCCTTTTTCTTTTTCTTTTTCTATTTTGAGGCCTGTTTGCTTTTATTGCGTAAAAAATAGTAAATCTGATCAAACAATTATGAATTTTTTTTCTGTAGATCTTGATTGCCTTAAGAAATTTTAGGCGCTGAGTTTGCGTTTTTTGGATTTTTTTTTATTTAGTTATGATTTTTCTTTCATGCTAATATCCATTGTTGTGCATAATTGACATTGCTGTTTGTTTCATTTTTCTCTCTTTGATGCTTTATGCTTCTGAGCTGATTCTTTCGATATGATTTAGAGGACATGCATAGGTTTCCCCATAAATTTTATTGGAATTTTTAGACGAATCTAAGTTTAGTTTTGAATCCGCTTTTTAGAGCCATCCCCATCTGAATGTTCCCTGGACACTTTATAGGTTTTCCTTTAGAAAGTGACCTTAATTTTAGAATTTGGTTTTAATTTTTTTACCATAGGTTGCTAACATCTTCAGGAGATTATAAAATTCTTCTTAGATTTTTGTGGATTGTTTTCCCATTTCTTTTGCATTTTACATTCTGATGAGTATTTTGCATGATTTAATTGATGTTTGCTTTGCATATTTGATACCGCTGTTTTGTAGAATTTTGTTCTCTCAATTGGTGATGATTCTTGCTTAGATCTTTTGGTAGATTGTAGCTATCACTCGCATGTTCCCTTAGGAATTTTTGTAGATTTTTTAGATGTAATTTGGTTCTGTTTTAGGGTTGTTGATTAGGACCTTCCCAATTGATGGTTAACCTTGACCCCTTGCATGTTAGGAATTGTTTAGACCCCTTAGAAGTTGATATAGGGTTTGATCTTCGATCTTGATAATATAGATATTAATATACTTTAGGGTTTCCCTTAGGATAATGTGATAAAGCTTTAGAATAAAAATGGTAGTAAAAAAATGTTGAAATAGATATGGGTGTAATAAAAAACTTAGAATATTTTAGGGTAAGCTTAGTATAATTTTTAGGATTTAACACTAGTTTGTACATAAAATTGTAGGATAGAATTTAATCCAAAAACACTTAGTTGTAGTGTATAATGTAGTTGGGGCATGTAGCATTTGGTTTAGGTTATAGGGAAATATATGGGCTATAGGGTAGATAAATAGGTCCCCTTAGAATAAATCCTAGAATTTTAAATACTATTTTACTATTTTTAGTATATTTTGCAAATGGAGTGTTTGTTTGGTGTTCCCACTTGGGGTTTATATTTGTTTGCTTGGGCTTTTGGGCTTTTATTTGAGGTATGGGGCTTGGTTTGAGCTTGTGGAGCATGAAGACTTCAAAAGAGAAAATTGAAGATGATAATCAATGTTGAAGCTTGAAGATTGCTTGAGCTGGGAGTTGTCTTGAAGGCATAGGAAATGATAGGAATAAGCAGAGCCTTAGAATAGACTGAATTGTTTTGTGCAAACATGGATAGCTTCATGTACTTCCATTCCTCTCTATGACATAAAGTCCTTCCATGGTATTCACCTCCCTCCTTTGGAGGGATAAGTGGCCTTACCTTAGAGGTAGAACTTTGAGGGAAACAGTCTGTTACAATGTCAACTATTCATAGACTTCCTTTGGTTGTCAATGAACTGTTTGACATTCAATTTATTCTGATAAATCAATTCTCATCTAGGAGAGCTTGTCTTGAAGAAAGAAACCATTGAAGATAGAGATGAAGATCAAAGATTGACAAAGATGAAGATTGTTCATGTCAAAGCTGTGCAACTGTTAAAGCTAGGGTTTACTGCTGTCGGAGCTATCTGCTGTCCGATGCTGTCAACTGGTTAAGATTATGTGCTTGCTTGAGCAGGGTGATTTCTTGGAGATAGAAGCTTGTTGTAGCTTGGGTACCATTGGAGTTTGATTTTGGAAGTTCAACTGGAGCTGGGGTGCTGTCAGGGCTGGTTTTGGGGTTTTATTTTCTTTGCTGTATTGTTTGTTAATTTTCCCCTTGAGGTTGAGGTGAAGCTGTTTCACTTTGCTCATTGTTTTCTAGGTTCGAGGTTGAGTGGGACTCCCTTGCCTCGCTTGTACTGCTGCATTCATACATTTTACTGCTTTACTGTATATTTGCTGTTTCTTTTCCGTCTATCCCTTAGGATCTCTGTTTCTCTCTGCGCAAGAGAGAAATATGACAGACATTAGGCTCTCACCCATGCATGACAACATTAGGGTAAATTTTGATTCCCATTTTAACCCTAGGTTAGAGTTCTTTCTCTTCTCACCTCAAAACAATCAAAAATACAATAAACATTTCAAACATCAATAAAAGACAGTTCTTGTGTAAAAGACTGTAAACCAACAAAGGTGTCATTTTTGTCCGCTTGGACCCGCAATCAGGAGAAAACCTTTTTCAGAAGGATAAAAAATAAAACAATCAAGACAGACTTGTGTCGTACGTGGCCCGAACTACGTTTGCTCTGATCTTTCATGTTGTATGAAAGTACGTAGGCATAGGATGCGATATCCTAGCGAACAACCTTCCCCTTCTTTCCCGTAGGTAGGCGAACTACGTTGACTCTGATTTCTCTTTCCAGACGGGAATACGTAGGCATAAAGTGCGATACTTTGCCGAGTCACTTTATTTTCTTTTAACCTCAGACCTGTAGAGTAGATAGAATAACAATCCGTACTAGAAAACAAGCGTGGATCCCGTCGAGTACGACGGACGTGAGGGGTGCTAATACCTTCCCCTTGCGTAACCGACTCCCGAATCCAGGATTTGGTTGCGATGACCATTCTTTTCCCGTCTTTGTGGTAGGTTTACTTCGAGCGTTTCCTTTCCCTCCTTTGGGATAAATAACGCACGGGTGGCGACTCTTCTGTTCAGCCGGCGCCGATTTTCGCAAGTAGCGACAGTTGGCGACTCTGCTGGGGACTCCAACGGTTCCCTACGCGAGTCAGTCCTAGCGCTTGTTTTCCCGTCGTGGATTTTGTATGGATTTACGTTTCCGCATTTACATTCAGCATTATATTATTGTTATTATTGCTGTGGGTATGAGGGGGTTCTATGATTGAGAGATAAGCTGGACCTGGGCTTGAGTGCACCTAGAATTAGAGTGGAAATTAGTGGGGCGCATGCATGCTTTGCATGCACTAGTGTCTCATGAAATCCACGCTCGGACGAGGTTCTTTTGGTTGACTTCTTTTTCAACCCTTTGGGTTGAGGGGGTTGTTGGTTAGTTGGATTGTCGACTCCGGGGACCGATCATTTGGAAGTTGGCTAAGTGAGGCCTCTTCAGGACATGATGATGCCACACCTTCTGGGTATCGTATCATCAGTCTTGAAAGTTTGTGACGCCGACGACCGCATAGGATGCCATACTTTGTGTCAGTTATTAGGACACCTACCTGTGAGAGGGGGTTGGGACATGCAGGTAACTTGACCTCCAGATTACCGGTTTTCTTGATTGAGATTCAGTGGTGTGATATTTGAGGACAGTGTTATTGGGTCTGTCAGAGACCAGGTTGGAGCATTGTGGATGGTCTTGAGCAGTTTGTGGGTCTATTTGAGGCCAATATGGTGGATTGGGCTTCTCAGCCAGGGGGCTGTGATCCCGTGTTTGCTCCATCTTGCATTACATTTGCATAAACATGTTTGCATCATATTGCATATCATTCTCCAGCTAGTCAGAGCTCTTATCCAGCCGTTGTTTTGATTCTGAGGGTGATTCTCCGGTGATTGGTCTGAGCAAGTGTTGATTGTTAGAAGACAACCAAGGGGTTGAGGCAGATTTGAGCAGAATCAAGTAGTGAAGTCAGTGGAAGGTTGTTGGTAGCTATGTCAGAGAGCGCAGCTTCCAGTTTGTTGATGCCTTGTCGGGTTTCACTGTGACATCCAATCCTCTGTATGATTCTCTGCATGACGAAGAATCCCTGCAAGTGAACAACTTTACTGCAGCTCAACTTGTACAGCCTTCTGTTGAAGACCGAGATCTACATGAGCTGTTTGTTGTCCGAAGTGAGCGTTCTCCTTATGTTGATACCTCAGATTATCAAGGTGTTGTCTTCCCTGTACCGAATTCCTGAAGAGAGGTCCCCGATAACCAAGACCGAAGACCTAAGAGCTCCTGAGTATGCTATAAGATTCTGAGCGTCGGAAGGAAAAGTTAAAGCCTTGAAAGTTAAAGATGTTGTTAACTTCAATGTTGCAGACATGTGTTTGGTTCCTGGCCTAGTGTTACCTCCGAAGTTCAGAGCACCGAGGTTTGAAAAGTACAGAGGAGATAGCTGTCCGAAGCAACATTTAGTGATGTTCTGCCGGAGAATGACTTCGTTTGTGCAAGACGACAAGCTAATGATTCACTGCTTCCAGGATAGTCTGACTGGGGCATCTTTGAGTTGGTATATGCAATAGAGAGTAATCAGATCCGATCATGGGTGGATTTAGCCAGAGCTTTTCTGAAGCAGTACGATTATAACCTAGACATGGCTCCTAGTCGCATGCAGTTGCAAGAATTGTCTCAAGAGAACAATGAACCTTTCAGGGAGTATGTTCAGAGATGGAGAGAAATTGCTGCCAGAGTACAACCACCACTCCTAGACCGAGAGCTAACGGGCATGTTTGTAGACTCACTGCAGAGTCCGTACTTTGAAAGAATGCTTGGAATTGCGTCAAATTTCTCTGACTTGGTAGGATTTGGAGAACGCATTGAGCATGCCGTAAATATTGGGAAAATTCATATTGTTTCGGGCGGTCAGGCTAGTGAAAATGAATCTCTCTGTAGCTACCAAACTAAAGAAGGAGTTGTGATCAATGCAATCATACCAGATGTTGAATGTCCTCGAGGTGAATCGGTGAAATCTGTTGGTTCTTCATCTTCTCAGAGATCAGTACCTCCTGTGGCTTGTTATGCGGGACAGACAATTGTGCCCAGGGCACCATATCAGGAACTTTATGTCGCTTCTCTTGCAAATCAGCGAACTCGTGGTCGAGGTTGTCAGAATCAGCGCCCTAATCCGAACAGACCTCGTAACAACTTGGAACGAAGGAATGCTCCTTCCCACCCAGTGCCTATTCCGTATAGCCAAATTCTGCCATCTTTGATCCAGATTTCTTTGGTGGAACCTAAAGCTCTTAAGCCTGTTCCAGAGCCTTACCCTCTTGGGTACAATCCCCACGCTCAGTGTGGTTACCATGGCAGATCCCTGGGACATTCAACTGAAGATTGTAAAGCTTTTCAGGCAAAAGTACAACAGTTGATCGACCAAGAGTACATTTCCTTTCCAGAAGGAGTTTTGTTTGTTCATGCCAACCTCTCAGCTGTCTAAGCTCGTAGATTTAGAGGGTCCTTTTCAAGAAGCCAGTGGTCCAGACAGGCGGGCACCCTCAGCATTGGCAGTCCTCAGGCTTTTTATTATTTGCATTTGTAGTTTCTTTTCTGTTAGTTACTACTTGTTGTTGAACATTGTTTGTTTCGAATGGTAATATTGATAAAGTGACTGCATTTTTCTGAATTAATCATGTCGATGTCGCTCATTTATTGCATTGCACTGACACTTGCATTTTATTTACTCCACTTTGTCACTGTGATTAGCCAAGATTGGAGGGAGGATGATGAAACTGAATACTCATAACCGATGATCGTATGCTTTCAGATAAAACCTTGCCGATGACGTACAAGGCATTATTTCAAATTCCCCAAACACTGGAGATATAAGGAGTTAGTCCCTTGTTAACCACTTCGAGCCAGGAAGTAGAAGTTTTTCGGACTTTTAAACCCTCACATCTTGACCCGGGGCAGGGTAGTTGTCAGTTAGCTTGACCGAGCGTTCAAGTCTTATAGAGGAGTGTTCCCTTTCGAGGACCAAGCAAAGTTTATTCCTCTCAAGAGGTCGTACCTCGCCAACCACCGTGGTTAAACCTCACTAAGCAGGAGTAAGACAGTTGCAACCCTTTCGGGGTAATCAAGACAATCAGTGTCACACGACTTGTTCCAAGAAAAGAAATAAGAAAGCCCGCTAAGTAAAAAAGAAAATGAAGAAGCTGGAAAGCTAATACTTAGGCAAAAATCAGGGCATCCCGCTGGACTTCAAAAATCGAAAAGAACTCAAAAGGAGTCAGTCCAGGCAAAAGTTAGGGAATCAAAAGAACGAAAAGGCGGGATATAAAAAGAAAAATCCTCGAAAAAGGACAAAGTCGTGTGGATACAGACACCGAAAACGAAAAGGAGTAACTGTCACTCCGAGAAAAAACCTTGTGAGTTCCCTAACTATGGTTCTTACCATTCAACATACCTCTCGAAGAGGCGAGCGCTCGAGCCAAGTTAACTGAACTGTAGGATCGGAGATCACCACGTAGAAGGGGTGAGTACAAATCATAATTTGAGCCAAATATCCTTTGTTTCACGAACCGTGAACCCGACCACGATACAACCCTTAAAAGACCTAATTGAGGTAGGGTTTATTCCGAAAGCGCATTACGGTAAGGTCGAGTAACCTGACTCCCTCTTGATTTGCTAGTCATATCCTTGTTGTATTTTTCACTGATCATGTAAGCACTGCGTTTGAACTTTGGTTCATTCGTCACTCACAATCATGACACATAAATGAATGACAACACATTTTTTCAAAATTTGCATGAACACTGCATTAAAATTACCATTCGGGACTGAACAATTTTATTTGCAGGTCGGTAGTTGATAGGAAGGAAAGTCCACCAGGGAATAATCAAACAGGATTGAATAATTCAACAGTCTGGACCAGAATGGTGTATGTTGAGAAATCCCGCGAATCCGGAGCATTAACTTTCAGTGAGTTCAGAATCAGTCGGTCTGAGGACCAGTCCCGAAGCATCGATTGATTACGGGGCAGTTTACTTGAGAAGCAGTTGATCAGAAGCGGATCTTCTCGAGAGCCAATCAGGGGCAGTTATCCAGAATGCTATGTTTGATCAGGGCAGGTTAAGTCGCTCAACGCTCGTTCAGGGGCAAGTCACTATGTTGATAGTTGAGGGAATCCTTTTGTCGTGCAAACACCGGGGTAAGCCATCGCAAGGTCATATTGTAGCAAGGTGCTTTCGGTTCAGAGTGGGTTTTTCCAAGAACCAGATTAAGGCAAAGTCATTGCAGACAGGGGCATGCCATCCTAAGATCGCAGGGGTTATTCTTTATTCGAGAGGCATTCGATTCGAAGCATCTCGCTGAAGTTCAGAATACTGGGGCAGTTCATATCAAACCATCAGGGTACAGATTTTCAGACTATCCCACAGAGGTTCCTGCAGGCCGGGGCATAACAGAGGCGAAAGATTTGTTCTTCTCAGTGTCATCAGGGTTACTCAGAGCTACTTGAGCAGATTCAGCCAATCTTCAAGTTTGAGACAAATTATCGGGAAATCGTGCTGCCATCCATTGACCCTTCTACTAGAAGCCGTGAATTCAGACAGGGTATTGTCCAGCATCAGAAGTGTATGACCTATCACGGATGTGCAGAAGCCCCATCCTACTTGGCACGTTCGGTTATCCCCAGTAAAGTCGCAAATCTCTCGCAGCTATGGGCACTGCTCCACGAGTCAGTCGATCAGGGGCAAAAGATTGTTGCAAGACCGGGGCAGATCACCCTAAAAACAAAAGATGTTGTTGGGACATTCTTTTGGGTTTAACATGCAGAAAAAGTTCAGATCTAACCGGAAGGGTACAGAGATCGAGGAATCCTTATCAGAAGGTTGGTGCCGATTCAGGGGCAAAGTATTGTGAGTAGCACTATGGCTAGCCTTCCTTTCCAGATGAAATGCTCAGACTGGGGCATATTGGTATTTTTGGGGCAAATTTCCGAGAAGGAATAGAGTTCATGTTGCCCTAACTAGAGGCTTTTGATGAAAGACTTGATCATTATGCGAGGTGAATCCCCGCGCAGGTCGCACTTCATTTCCCGAAGCTGAGATGACACCAGTCTTTACTGAAGAAGGATCAAACTCTCCAGCTAGTCGCAGCTTATCCGAAGGATGTCTCCAGCAGATTGAAATTCCCCGCAGTACGTACTCCCCAGAGAGTCAAATAGGCGCATGTGCAATCCCCAGCCAGGAGGGTTCTCAAGGTGTTTAACCAAGTCAAGATTGGTTCAGAAGGATGTTTCACCATAGAAGATGGTTTTCCCTTCTCCCCGCAGGTTGTTAGACCGATGAACAAGATGTTTAGCCTTCGCACAGTGATAGTCCCGAGTTCGTGAACTATAGCCAGACGGTTTACTTTTCCCAGCAGGGTCATTTATCTTCAACAGAATTGATGATTTCAAGATTGTAGGCTGTATTCAAACAGTGTGGTGTTCCCCAAAAGGATTCCCTATCCCGAGCAGAGTTGTTTAGCCTCAGAAGACTAATATTTCCAAACTTGTGAGTTGTACCCAGACAGTCTACTCTCCCCAGCAGAGATTCCCCTCCCAGTAGGGTCATTTATTCTCCCCAACAGAGTTAGTTGTGTGTCCTGGCATTTATTTTGCCGGAATACTTTGTGATACCCGTTCATTCCCCAGCAGGGTGATATTTGTCCTCGACGGCCAAGATTGATGAAGCAAGCTTGTTAGAGCTATCCCAGCAGTTCGGGCCTGCATTTGCATCGGCATATAGTGTCATATTTGCATCCACCAAGCAAAAAACGCGTAGCATTTCCATATTGTATGGAGCATTACGCCATTATCAAACATACGCATTTTGAAACATAGATCAGGTTGGTTGACTTTTTGCTTTCAGGTGTGGTTCTCAATAGGAGTATGAAGTTCTAAAAAGTTCAAATATTACCAGACAATCGAGGTCTCGCCAGGAGACGTGTGATGACATAGTTCAGTTTATTATTTTCCCCACAGAGTTGCCAATTGAGGCGGTATCGTATCCGGCCAGCGGAATGTTTTCTTCAAGATTTGTTGTTGCGGCAGCGTTTCAGGTTTTCATAAAATCAAAGTTCAGAAGTAGCCACTTGTTATCAAGACGAGTGTTTGATAGTTGTTTTCGGAATATCCCCAGCGGAGTTAGTTACTGCAGCGAATAGGCAAAGAAGCTATGTCCGAGAAGATTTTCCTGTGTTGTAGGCAGAAGTATGTTCCTGTATTGGATAGGCGGATGAAGATTTTCCTGTATTGTAGGCAGAAGTGTATTCCCGTATTGGATAGGCGGATGAAGATGTTCCTGTGTTGTAGACAGAAGTGTATTCCCGTATTGGATAGGCGGACGAAGATTTTCCTGTGATGTAGGCAGAAGTGTATTCCCGTATTGGATAGGCGGACGAAGATTTCCTGTGTTGTAGGCAGAAGTGTATTCCCGTATTGGATAGGCGGATGAAGATTTCCTGTGTTGTAGGCAGAAGCGTATTCCCGTATTGGATAGGCGGATGAAGATTTTCCTGTGATTTAGATAGAAGCGTATTCCCGTATTGGATAGGCGGATGAAGATTTTCCTGTGTTGTAGGCAGAAGTGTATTCCCGTATTGGATAGGCGGATGAAGATTTTCCTATGTTGTAGGCAGAAGTGTATTCCCGTATTGGATAGGCGGATGAAGATTTTCCTGTGTTGTAGGCAGAAGTGTATTCCCGTATTGGATAGGCGGATGAAGTTTTCCTGTGATTTAGACAGATGTGTATTCCCGTATTGGATAGGCGAATGAAGTTTTCCTGTGATTTTAGACAGATGTGTATTCCCGTATTGGATAGGCGGATGAAGTTTTCCTGTGATTTTAGACAGATGTGTATTCCCGTATTGGATAGGCGGATGAAGTTTTCCTGTGATTTAGACAGATGTGTATTCCCGTATTGGATAGGTGGATGAAGTTTTCCTGTGAGTTAGACAGATGTATATTCCCGTATTGGATAGGCGGATGAAGTTAGACAGATGTATATTCCCGTATTGGAAAGGCGGATGAAGTTTCCCTGTGATTTAGACAGATGTGTATTCCCGTAGGGGACAGGCAGATGACAATTAGTTTCCTCGCACGAAGCAGGCAGATGAATTTTCCGATGTAATTTGAAAAAATAATAAATATTTTCCTAGCGAAGTCGTCCGGGTTGTTAACAAGTTTGACGTTACGCAGGCATTTAATGTTGAGATCACAAGTGTTATTAGATGAGTGATCAGTTGTCGCTGTAGCAACATGATTCAATGTTCGAGATAGTTTTCCCCAAGCAGTGGTGCCGTTTATTTCTGCAGTTGGCAAATTTCCGGGTTTATTGGTATTCAACTGTCTTGTACCTCGATTGTTTGAAGGTCGTTCGCTCTTCACCCAGTCGGGTCCAATCCGTTTGAATAGGGGCAGCTGTTGCACCCCAAAATTTGCTCAACCTTGAGTTTATGTTCCATTGCATAGCATATCATAGTTCTAACATAGTTCTAGCATCTGCATATCATAGCATTAACATTTAACAGGGTATCAAGAGTGAGATATAAAAGAGGAGAGCCTAATCAGAAGATCATACAAGCTAGAGAAGCCACCAAGGCCATCAATCAAAGATTTGGGTGCTTAAAGAGTTGCATTGGTTGTACAAAGGTCTATCTCCAAGTGTGAGGGGTTTTGTGAAGAGTCTCAGGGGTCTATGAAGCCTTGATCAAAGGTATGAGATGTGAATACAGCTTATTGAGTTCCTAGAGAGCCAAGAAGGAGCTTAAGCAAGCCATAGAATCAAGTTCAAGAGTTCTGATTGAAGTGCGTGCAATTAGGGTTTTGTCCGAGTAATCATAGCTCAAGGAGAGTGTTTGAGAGGCATCAAAGCCTAGATCTAGATCATTCTATCCATGAAATGATATGTTGAAGCATATGTGGTATTGTGCCAAGAGAAAATCAAAATAATCAAGAAGGATCGAGGGTGACAAGACAGGGTTCCTAGGGTAAAATCCCTTGTTTTTCACTGAACTTCCAAGCCTTCTAAGTCAAGATGTGAGCTTCAAGTGACTTGTATCTCCACATGAATGTTGTAGATGAGGTTTATAACTTTAATTTGAGTACTAGAAGTCCTCAAGGGGATTTATAGAACTCAAGTTATAGCCCAGACAAGTTAGGGGTCCTTAGAGGCATCTGAAATTTAACTGTGAAAGTCCCTTGACTTCCAAGCAACTTTTAAGCTAGAAGGAGTTTTCAAATGGATTCTTGGCAAACATGAGAGATGTTCCTTATCTTCTTAGCTTTCCAAAAAGTTATAGAAGTCCTCATTTGGATTTGTGGAGCTCAAGTTATGAGTTGTACAAGCCAGGGGTATTTTGGGAAAGTGAGATTATAGGTCCTTTTTGAGCATAGGTCAAAATCTCCATGTTCCACTCTTCAGATGAAAAATCGTTCAGCACGGAATGTGTTTAAAATGATGTTTTTAGGTCAAATAAGTCATCATGGTAGATTGATCGGCTTATTTCAAAAAGTCATTTAAAATGGCCTAAAAAAAAGGGAATAAGTCAAATAAAGTTTGGTGGGAAAAATCAAATTTTGGGTTAGAGGTCACAAACATGTCAAGTGAATACTCATTTTGAGTAGAAATTGCATTCTAAAGACAATGTCATTGGCACATTTTTGAATTGAGCAATAATTTCATGACTTGCTTTGTAAAAGTGGTTACTTGAAATGTAAGTCACTAATCCAAACCACTTAACAAGGCATTTGGAAGGCTATTTTGGTTTGAATCAATCAAGGGAAGATACATGAACAATCTAGAAACTTCCAAGGCAAGCAAATGAAGCAAATGAACAATCTAGAAACTTCCAAGGGAAGATACATGAACAATCTAGAAACTTCCAAGGGAAATGGATTTTATTATTTTGGGCTTGGGCTTCACTTCTAGAATCTTCCAAATACCTCTATAAAGGTTGATAAACTCATTTGGATCAAGGTTGGTGATTGATTGGAGTTGGATTGGAAGAAAGCATATCAATTTTCAAGAGAGCAAATCAAGATTTGATTCTTCATTCAAGGCGTTTTCGGTTCGATTCGAAGATTGTAGTAGCTTCCTCGCATATTGTTGAACGAATTTGAAGCTTTCAGAAGCACGAAAAGAGCCGAAGATACTCCGTTTTGAAGCTCCGATCAAGGTATTTAAACCTTCGCTTTACCATGGATTTAGGATGAGATAATTAGAAATTCTTATGCGGTTAGGATCGTGAACACCTGTGGATGATTTTAGGATTGTTAATTCGGAGATTTTCTTCATTCCCTTTTTCTTTTTCTTTTTCTGTTTTGAGGCCTGTTTGCTTTTATTGCGTCAAAAATAGTAAAAATGATCAAATAATTATGAATTTTTTCTCTGTAGATCTTGATTGTCTTAAGAAATTTTAGGCGCTGAGTTTGCATTTTTTTGGATTTTTTTTGATTTAGTTATGATTTTTCTTTCGTGCTAATATCCATTGTTGTGTATAATTGACATTGCTGCTTGTTTCATTTTGTTCTCTTTGATGCTTTATGATTTTGAGCTGATTCTTTCGATATGATTTATAGGACATACATAGGTTTCCCCATAAATTTTATTGGAATTTTTAGACGACTCTAAGTTTAGTTTTGAATCCGCTTTTTAGAGCCATCCCCATCTGAATGTTCCCTGGACACTTTATAGGTTTTCCTTTAGAAAGTGACCTTAACTTTAGAATTTGGTTTTAATTTTTTTACCATAGGTTGCTAACATCTTCAGGAGATTGTAGAATTTTTCTTAGATTTTTGTGGATTGTTTTCCCATTTCTTTTGCATTTTACATTCTGATGAGTATTTTGCATGATTTAATTGATGTTTGCTTTGCATATTTGATACCGCTGTTTTATAGAATTTTGTTCTCTCAATTGGTGATGATTCTTGCTTAGATCTTTTGGTAGATTGTATCTAACACTCGTATGTTCCCTTAGGAATTTTTGTAGATTTTTTTAGATGTAATTTGGTTCTGTTTTAGGGTTGTTGATTAGGACCTTCCCAATTGATGGTTAACCTTGACCCCTTGCATGTTAGAAATTGTTTAGACCCCTTAGAAGTTGATATAGGGTTTGATCTTCGATCTTGATAATATAGATATTAATATACTTTAGGGTTTCCCTTAGAATAATGTGATAAAACTTTAGAATAAAAATGATAGTAAAAAAATGTTGAAATAGATATGGTGTAATAAAAAACTTAGAATATTTTAGGGTAAGCTTAATATATTTTTAGGATTTAACACTAGTTTGTACATAAAATTGTAGGATAGAATTTAATCCAAAAACACTTAGTTGTAGTGTATAATGTAGTTGGGGGCATGTAGCATTTGGTTTAGGTTATAGGGGAATATACGGGCTATAGGATAGATAAATAGGTCCCCTTAGAATAAATCCTAGAATTTTAAATACTATTTTACTATTTTTAGTATATTTTGCAAATGGAGTGTTTGTTTGGTGTTCCCACTTGGGGGTTTATATTTGTTTGCTTAGGCTTTTGGGCTTTTATTTGAGGTATGGGGCTTGGTTTGAGCTTGTGGAGCATGAAGACTTCAAAAGAGAAAATTGAAGATGATAATCAATGTTGAAGCTTGAAGATTGCTTGAGCTGGGAGTTGTCTTGAAGGCATAGGAAATGATAGGAATAAGCAGAGCCTTAGAATAGACTGAATTGTTTTGTGCAAACATGGATAGCTTCATGTGCTTCCATTCCTCTCTATGACATAAAGTCCCTCCATGGTATTCACCTCCCTCCTTTGGAGGGATAAGTGGCCTTACCTTAGAGGTAGAACTTTGAGGGAAACAGTCTGTTACAATGTCAACTATTCATAGACTTCCTTTGGTTGTCAATGAACTGTTTGACATTTAATTTATTCTGATAAATCAATTCTCATCTAGAAGAGCTTGTCTTGAAGAAAGAAGCCATTGAAGATAGAGATGAAGATCAAAGATTGACAAAGATGAAGATTGTTCATGTCAAAGTTGTGCAACTGTTAAAGCTAGGGTTTACTGCTGTCGGAGCTATCTGCTGTCCGATGCTGTCAACTGGTTAAGATTATGTGCTTGCTTGAGCAGGGGTGATTTCTTGGAGATAGAAGCTTGTTGTAGCTTGGGTACCATTGGAGTTTGGTTTTGGAAGTTCAACTGGAGCTGGGGTGCTGTCAGGGCTGGTTTTGGGGTTTTATTTTCTTTGCTGTATTGTTTGTTAATTTTCCCCTTGAGGTTGAGGTGAAGCTGTTTCACTTTGCTCATTGTTTTCTAGGTTCGAGGTTGAGTGGGACTCCCTTGCCTCGCTTGTACTGCTGCATTCATGCATTTTACTGCTTTACTGTATATTTGCTGTTTCTTTTCCGTCTATCCCTTAGGATCTCTGTTTCTCTCTGCGCAAGAGAGAAATATGACAGACATTAGGCTCTCACACATGCATGACAACATTAGGGTAAATTTTGATTCCCATTTTAACCCTAGGTTAGAGTTCTTTCTCTTCTCACCTCAAAACAATAAAAAATACAATAAAAATTTCAAACATCAATAAAAGACAGTTCTTGCGTAAAAGACTGTAAACCAATCAAAGGTGTCATTTTTGTCCGCTTGGACCCGCAATCAGGAGGAAAACCTTTTTCAGAAGGATAAAAAATAAAACAATCAAGACAGACTTGTGTCGTACGTGGCCTGAACTACGTTTGCTCTGATCTTTCATGTTGTATGAAAGTACGTAGGCATAGGATGCGATATCCTAGCGAGCAACCTTCCCCTCCTTTCCCGTAGGTAGGCGAACTACGTTGACTCTGATTTCTCGTTCCAGACGGGAATACGTAGGCATAAAGTGCGATACTTTGCCGAGTCACTTTATTTTCTTTTAACCTCAGACCTGTAGAGTAGATAGAATAACAATCTGTATTAGAAAACAAGCGTGGATCCCGTCGAGTATGACGGACGTGAGGGATGCTAATACCTTCCCCTTGTGTAACCGACTCCCCGAATCCAGGATTTGGTTGCGATGACCATTCCTTTCCCGTCTTTGCGGTAGGTTTACTTCGAGCATTTCCTTTACCTCCTTTGGGATAAATAACGCACAGTGGCGACTCTTCTGTTCAGCCGGCGCCGATTTTCGCAGTAGCGACACTAAGTGTGACGAAATCTTTGACTTATTAGTCAAAGATGGACAGATAATAGCACCTGCCGGTGCTAAAATACCTCCTGTAGAACACAAAAAGAAAAGAGGATTTTGTAAATACCACAATTTCTTGGGTCATAAGACTTCTAATTGTTTTCTTTTCAGGGATTTGGTGCAAAACGCCATCTAAGAAGGAAGGTTGAAGTTTGGAGATAAGGGAAAGGCTCATATGAAGATTGATTCTGATCCATTACAAAAAGTGGAAGCCCACTACACAGAGCCTAAAGTCCAGATGGTCGAGGCTATTGAAAGGTGTCCTGTCAACTTGGGAGGATCTACGAAGGACTTGTCCATAATTTCCAAGGCGACTAAATCAACCGAAGACGGTGATAATGCTGAAAAAGCTAAAGATCATGGTTCGATGTTGGTAACCAACGCAACTGCCGAAAATTTCATCCGACTCGACAACAATACCAAAGAACTGAATGTGTCAGTTGGAAAGGTGAGTGCAGGCGAATTTGGTGAAAGGACTGGTATCAACGTTGATGGTATTAATACTAACGAAGTGATTAGAGGAAGAAATGTTACTAATACACCAATGGCTCAGAAGATGGAACGCATGCTGGTGGTAGGAGAAGTGACTGAAGTCGATGGTTGCGTCTTAGAGAATTGGATTTTCTTGGCAGCAAAATAATATTTCAAGAATGCTCCTGATGTCGAGAGGTTTGATGTCAAAGAGTTAAGCTTGGCTGGAAATTCTAAAAACGTTGAAAATTTGGAGACTCATATGTCCAAAATGAAGCTTGAGGACAATGTCAACATCAACATGGTCGAGATCAACAATCAAAAGGTTAAGGAAACAGTGAAAGCAGAAAGAGCAGAAGAACTTAATGCAGTGGCATACCCTGAGCAAGAAGAGAACATTATGGACTTTTTGCACCGCTGCCAGAAACGTGGGTTAGGGGCGATGCTATGCCCTAGATGCAGTGCTATCTTTGATGAGAGGGGCCGCTCGAGAGTTGGAAGAGAATAAGAAAACCAACAAAGCCTGGGGGCAGAACAAGAGTCGAGACCCCAGGAACGAGGATCCTAAAAAACCCCAACTAAGAGTAAATACTCCAGCAAAGCCTAGTACCTTCAAACCAGTGGGAAATGTACCTGTAGGAAAATGGGGTAAACCCGTCGAAGGACAAGGACAGAAAAAATGGAGGAAGTTGATCGCGACTTTCTATGTCTAACTCAATTAACTGCAAGTGCACAGTCTATCGCGTAGTAATAATAGATATCGATCCCACAGAGACTCGTAATCAAACTAGTATTATCGGGTGTTACTGTGTTTATCTAGGTTGATAATGTTTTAGGGGAATAATAACGAAATAAGAGCGTAAACTAAAGGGAACTAAAGCTTTTAATTAAGGTATAAATGCTTGAATCGGTATGTAATATGTTACTTCTTCAGGGATTCTATAGGTCACTGGTGTCTTTAGGTTTTCAAAAATAGTTTAAGAAGAAAATGATGGTTTAAAGACCTTTGTCTCACGATGGACCTGTGACAGTCGTCACACCCTTGTGACGGTCGTCATATCAGCAGAACTCATTTTTGCTGCTTTTTGGCCTGATTTTCACCTGGTTTTCACCTGTAAATGCTTCTTTTCTTTATCTTGCTCCATTTGAGCATGAACTTTGAATACCTGCAAAATACTGGGCAAATAGTGTGGAAATATCCGAAATCAGTTTGAAAACGGTCGCCGATTAGTAGAAAAGTACATCATTATATATATATATATGATTTGCGTTATCAAACTCCCCTAAACTTGAATCTTTGCTTGTCCTCAAGTAAAGGTAGGAAAAATTTAAAGTTCGGCAAGCACGCGACACACTCTTCCCTTGATAAGATTTGTCGGACGCCAAGTTAAGAAAAACCGGGGGTCAAATGGAAATAAAGTGTATATGGCGACGACACTTGATTGTAAGTCTTCGAAGGCCTCTCTTTTATGCAAGCCGGTCTCAATCATGTTACTGCAGCTCGGCTTCAAGTTTCTCGCGACAGATTTTACCCGGCTTCGCTCTGGCGCAGTCACATTAAGCCCGTTATCCATACATGCTCATGGCAAGAAAACCTGTTGGTGATTTTGATCTCTCTGCTAGTTTGAATTTTTTTCTTTGCACATATGCTTATTCTGCTATAAATCCGCAAGAGTTTCGTACCGTTGGGCTAAATGCTCGGGTGAGGAGCACCTAACTTAGAAGGGACATATCTCTATATTCATGCAATATGGCTTTTCTTTTCTTTCAAGATTATTGAATTCTTACTAGAGATCATACACTTATTTGCATCGGTTTCTTGCTTAGAAGTATTTAGGATGGTGCTGACTGCTCGTATAAACTACTGGGGGATCTGTTCAAGTCGAAACTTGAGGCTTTGGTACGAGTAAGTAGTGAAACTGACTCGCATAAACCAGAGGTCTAAGGTGTCAGGGCGTAGAAGCTTTGTTAAAATTTTCTTCTCGGAAATTCCAACTTGGTAAAGTTTAGGCGTAACGCGTGATGCTCTGGAGAGGATAAAAGTTTCTTTGTATATGTCATATGAAGCGCGGGGAGTTCATATAACGGAGATATATATATATATATATATATATATATATATATATATATATATATATATATATATATATATATATATATATATATATATATATATATATATATATATATATATATATATATATATATATATATATATATATATATATATATATATATATATATATATATATATATATATATATATATATATATATATATATATATATATATATAAGAACTTATTTGCCGAAAATTAAAATTACTTTAAATTGAAAACTCGAAAGAAAAAGTACAATAGGAAATGGGAAATAACAGGAAAAAGGGAAATGAAAAGGGAAATAACGGTCCGCTCTCACACTAACTCAATCAGTGTCCTCACTGATTTGAAAGAATACGGAAGGGAGAAATACAAAGGGAATAAATAAAGGAAACAAAAAATGACAAAAATGAAAAATACTGCTAGTCCCTTCCTCTTCCTCGATCTCTACCTCGACCTCTGGCTGTGCCGTCGCGTGTCGCGAGGTTCAGAGCTCCGATGTGGAAGATGTAATCACGGAGGCCGTCGACTCGCACAGTGAGGTGTGCCATCTCATCGGCCATGCCGTAATGGACATCCTGCATCATCTGCAAAGATTGCCTAATTTGACCGATTTGCTCTCTCTGCCATGCTTCGAATTCTTCAACCCTTCGGTTCTGCTGTTCCATCATAAGCATCATCTGGTTCTGCTGTTCGATGCAGCGGAGGAGGGCCTCGGATATGTCATCAGTGGCAGGACAGCGGTGGCGGCGCGCGGAAGGGCCTTCGGCAACAGGTGCTTGTGATGGCTCAGGCTGGTCGGCTCTGTCTAGCTCCTCTTGGACTTCGTCCCTGGGCTCTTGGATATTATCCTGTGTTGGGGAAGCAGGGGCAGTGGTATCGAAGAGCCAGTTGGCTCTATCCTCCGGATGCATTCGGGTGCGTGAAGGCATGATTATGCTCTGGATAGTGCGGCCTCGCACTACCGAATGGTATCTCCCATCTGCGCGGGCCTTGATGAGGTGGGAGGCGCGGCAGTGGTCGGTGTCTAGGAAGACAGGGGGCATCTGGAGGAGTATCTGGAGGCGGTCGCCAAGGCCGAGGCCTATGGCAATGGATGTGATGATGCCACCGAAATAGAAAGGTTTTGAGCCGCGGTTACAATTGGCTTGAATGTGAGCCAAGAGGAACGGGGCGGCGTTAACAGGTTCCGAAACGAACACGCAACGGAGGAAAAACAGCTCCTTCAAGTTGACCTTATGGTTACTGTCACGAGCGAATATGGTGTTGCTCAACACGCGGTGGAAGTAGCGGATAGTTGGGTTGTGGATATGAGTGGCGTTCAGAGTGTCCCAACTTTCTGGAGTGGTTCCGGTCAGTTGGTTCCAGAGAGGGAAAGCTTCTTGGTAGAACTGATCGGATATGCGGCGGTGAGCATCGTTGTTGTGAGGTAGCTGTAGAATGACGGCGATGCGGTCCTGGGGGACTTGATATTCGGTGCTCCGAACAGACAAAAGCAGGCGGCGCGGTAAGTTGGTTGGTATCGTCGGGCGATGTTGCGTATGCGAAGGAGCCGAGAAACTCCAGTGTGAGTTGCTGCTCGTAGGTGGGTTGGGGATTGGTGCAGAGATGCCAGATGCCGACTCTCTGTAACATCTAAGTTACGCCATCCAGAATCCCGAGTTCCGTCAGAGAATCCAGGTGAGCATACCGGGTCGGCTGAAACGACCGCTGATGGAATGCTAAGAAGTTGGTCTGCCGCCGTTCGCCGGCCTCGCCTTCTCGGAAAGTGATAGTGCTCAATCGGGGTTTGCACGATTTTGTCTGGCCATTTTGGTGAGAGAAGTGCAGAGGTTTGAGAATAGGAAGTTTCTGAGGATGGTGAGGAATGGGAATGCAGAGGTTAATATATAATAGTGGATTGAAGTTGAAATGGTGGAGATTTAATGGGGGATTCGGAGGGTTGTTAGTGGGTTTTAAATGTGGGAAAATGGAGAATTAGGGGAGTGGAAGTGGAGAGGTGCGTGACCTCTGTTTTGACAGAATTGGGGTTTTATCTGTGTGACGACCGCAGGGGTGTGTGACGGTCGTAACACGCGTGATGACTGTCACAACAGTAAATTCTGCAGAAATGCAGAATTTCGCTTGTGGGGCGTTTTAACAGTGGAAAATTTGATTTTTGCATTATGATAGACTGATTACAAAATAAGAAATAACAGGAAACATAATTAAGGGAGATACTGGAATGAAATGAAAATAACATTGAATCAAACATGAGTTTTAAAGTAATACAATATCCAAAAAGAAATAATTGCAAAATGGAATAATGTGAAACAATGTGAAATGCAGTAAACTAAAATTAAAGAGAAAACTAAAATATCACTCATTTGGTTTCTTCAAGTTGTTGACCTGCTGAATAATGTCATTAAATTGGTCGCTAACTATGTCCATGTAAGTAACGAAATCCATGTGAAGTTGCATTAATTCACCTTTGATAGTAGTTATTTCCAGCTTGAGGTCGTCTACAGTTCTTAGAACAGTGTCCAACTTGTCTGTGTTTTGTTCAGGAGTGGGGTCAGGAAAGTTATGGTAGTTAGGAGGGGTGTTAGGATCTATTTCCACTTCGGACTCATAATCTTGGTAGTAAAAATAGTCATGTGCTTCTGAGATTTGATCATTGTCATACATGTAAGCCTGGGGTGTGGAGTGAGGTGATGGGGGTCCCATAGGCTCGTCCAATTCATAAAGCCAATTATCTCTGTTATGGATACTGGTTAGCTCATGGTTGGGCAATGTGAAAAGGTGGACAGGTTGATCAGCTATGAGGTATTCGTAGGCTCCTGGTCCTAAGGTACCTAAGATACGTCTGTTGAAGCAGAACTGGATGTCCATTGATTTGAGGTTGCCGAAACGAACGACTTTGTTCAGGTAATACCTCTGGCCAATTTCATGGGCGATCATGGTGACTAGGCCTCATATTAAAATGGGTGAGTGCGGTTCCTGATTGAGACGTGTAAATGCCCTCATCATAAAAGGGACAGCATTTACAGGGCAGCCTTGTGAAGCACAGAGAAGGATGAACAACTCGTCCTTTGAGACTGTTGTAATGTTTTCCTCCTTCCCAAAGAGGGTATGGGCTAAAATCCTATGGAAATAGCGGAAGGCTGGATTGTGTATCTCGTTGTTGTGCATGTGATTCGGTTCTGGGTGATAGTTACCGGTGATGGAACCCCAGAATTGGTCTAATTTGAGATCAATATCCTCTTCAGTGGTGGTAAACACAAAAGGTCCGCTAGGGAGGCCTAGGATGTTAGCTAACGTGGTCCGGTTGTGTGTTTGGTCCATTCCAAACATTCTAAAGGTTATCAGCTCTTTAGTGGATCCATAGCCATGTTCAGGTAAGTAACTTAAGGAGCTAAGGAATTCGAACGTCAGTTCGCGGAAGGTAGCAAATCGGGTCTTTAGAGCAGTTTGCTCCCAGCCTAATTGGTTAAATAAATACTGAATGCTATCCTGGATTCCTAGCTTGTCCATGGTGGGTTTATCGTAGTACAGAGTCGAAGCAAAGCTTCTCTGAGTCAGTGCCTCAAATCTGGTCTTATGAGCTAGTCCTCTAAACACAACAGTCGTAACGTCGATGTCAGCCATACTCGTTAGTCGGATAAAAACGGGAGAAAAGTAGAACGACTTTAAAATCCTGTAAATAGTTAAAATCATATTCACTCAGATCATATTTTAAGAAGCAAAGGGTGCTAAAAGAAAGAAAAATGAAATAAGTAGTGGAAAAATAAGAAAATAAAAGTTTATAGAAATTATAAGTTAAAAGGAAAACATAGTTTTAATAAATTTAGAAGGGAAAAAAGGGAAAAATTGGGTTGCCTCCTAATCAGCGCTATCTTTAACGTCAGAAGCCTGACGATAGCTTGGGTGTAAGCTATTCGGGGGGCTCGAGCAATTTCAAATTGCTCACGTGGTCGCTGTGTTCATTTTGATTATAATGCTTCAAACGCTGTCCGTTTACTATAAACGGTGCGTTGATTTGATTTTTGATTTCAACAGCTCCACTCTTAAGGACTTTGGTGACCTCAAAAGGTCCAGACCATCTAGATTTTAATTTTCCAGGGAAGAGTTTTAATCTGGAGTTAAATAGGAGCACGATATCTCCCACACTGAATTGTTTTCGGACCGAACGTTTATCATGCCATTTCTTGGTTCTTTCTTTGTAGATGCGTGCATTCTCGTACGCGTCTAATCTGAGCTCTTCCAATTCATGAAGGTTCAAGATTCGTTTCTCTCCTGCCGCAGTGTAGTTGAAGTTTAGCGTCTTAATAGCCCATAAGGCTTTATGCTCTAATTCTACCGGCAGGTGACATGATTTTCTGTAAACTAGTTTAAATGGTGTGGTGCCTATTGGTGTCTTAAAGGCAGTCCTATAAGCCCATTAAGCTTCGTTCAGCTTTGATGACCAATCTTTCCTGGAGGTTGCGACAGTCTTTTCTAAAATTTGCTTTATTTCTCTGTTCGAAACCTCCACTTGTCCACTAGTTTGTGGATGATATGGTGTGGCTACGCGGTGTTTGACTCCGTATTTGGAGAGGAGTTTGTCAAAGATTCGCGATATGAAGTGCGAACCACTGTCACTAATGACGAGTCTGGGCACACCGAATCTAGTAAAGATTGTGTTTTTAAAGAGTTTAACGACTACTTGCGTGTCATTTGTTGGAGCGGCAACGACCTCTATCCATTTAGATACATAGTCGACATCGACGAGTATATATTTATTTCCAAAAGAAGACGGGAAAGGTCCCATGAAGTCTATTCCCCAGACGTCAAAGATTTCTACTTCTAAAATTCCTTTCTGAGGCATTTCATCGCGTCGTGAGATGTTGCCAGTGCGTTGGCACCGGTCGCATTTTAGTACAATGATATGGACATCCTTCCAGAGACTGGGCCAAAATAGGCCACATTGTAAAATTTTAGCGCATGTCTTTGAGGTGCTAGCATGACCACCATAAGGTGCTGAATGGCATTGGGAGATGATGTCTTCTATTTCTTCCTCTGGGACACAGCGACGGTATAAGTTGTCGGCGCCTCATTTGAAGAGTAGAGGTTCGTCCCAGTAGTAATGCTTTAAGTCGTGGAAGAATTTCTTCTTTTGTTGATAAGTCGGGTCCGGTGGAAGCACGCCTGCGGCCAAGTAATTAACGATGTCGGCAAACCACGGCACAGTGGCTTGGGCATAGACAGCTTCCATGGCTTTTTCCAGTTCCGGTTCTTCCGAAGTTGAGTTGGACATATCGCTTTCCAATTTGGCTAGCAGACGTTCGTAGGGAAAGTCGTCATTGATAGGCACTGGTTCTTGTTTAATGCCCTCTATACAGGATAAGTGATCTGCAACTACATTCTCGGTCCCCTTCTTATCTTTAATTTCTAAGTCGAACTCTTGTAATAATAGGATCCATCTCAATAATCTGGGTTTGGCGTCCTTTTTGCTTATTAGGTACCTAATGGCAGTGTGATCTGTGTATATGATTATTTTGGCTCCTACCAAGTAGGAACGGAATTTGTCAAGAGCAAACACGACTGCTAGAAGTTCCTTTTCCGTTGTGGCGTAGTTCATTTGGGCAGGGTCTAAAGTTCTACTGGCGTAGTAGATAGCGTGAAGCTTCTTGTCTTTCCTTTGTCCTAGAACTACGCCTACAGCGTAATCACTCGCATCGCACATGATTTCGAATGGTAGTCGCCAATCTGGGGGTTGCATGATTGGTGTGGTGATAAGTGCTGACTTTAGAGTTTCGAATGCCTCTAAGCATTCTTTGTCGAAGATGAACTCGACATCTTTCATTAACAAAATTGTAAGAGGTTTTGTGATTTTCGAGAAATCCTTTATGAATCTTCGGTAGAATCCAGCGTGTCCTAAGAAGCTTCGTATTTCTCGTACGGTTTTCGGAGGTTGGAGATCCTTTATGATCTCTATTTTGGCTTTGTCAACTTCGATCCCCTTTTCAGATATGACGTGTCCTAAAACGATGCCTTGTCGGACCATGAAATGGCATTTTTCCTAATTAAGGACAAGGTTCACTTTAGCGCATCTTTTGAGTACCATTTCTAAATTTGACAGGCAGCTTTCGAAGCTTTGTCCGCATACAGAGAAGTCATCCATGAACACTTCCATGATGTCGTCTATGTAATCCGCAAAGATTGCCATCATGCATCTTTGGAAGGTTGCTGGAGCATTGCACAGTCTAAACGACATTAGGCGATAAGCAAAAGTACCATAGGGACAGGTGAATGTTGTCTTTTCCTGGTCATCGGGGTGAATAGGAATTTGAAAGAATCCCGAATAACCATCTAGATAGCAGAAGTATGAATGTTTCGCTAGTCTTTCCAACATTTGGTCTATGAAAGGTAAAGGGAAGTGATCTTTCCGAGTTGCCTTGTTCAGTTTTCTATAATCGATACACATCCTGTTTCCGGTCACAACTCTTTGGGTTATCGATTCGCCTTTTGCATTCTTCACTACAGTAACGCCTCCTTTCTTGGGTACTACGTGTACTGGGTTGACCCATTGGCTGTCGGAGATCGGGTATATGATTCCTGCGTCTAGTAACTTTTTCACCTCGTCTTTGACTACAGTGCTTAGGATTGGGTTTATCCTCCTCTGATGTTCTCTTGAAGTTTTGCAGTCTTCCTCTAGCATGATACGATGCATACAGATGGAGGGACTTATACCTTTTAAATCGCTTATATTATAGCCTAACACGGTTGGGTATTTCCTTAGGACTTCTAATAATTGCTCAGTTTCTGATTGTCCTAAATTTGCGTTGACTATTACTGGTCTTTTGAATTCTGTATCTAGGAATTCGTACCTGAGGGTTTTAGGTAGCTCTTTAAGTTTTAAAGCTGGGTTTTTCGGACCTGGCATGTGATTTGGAGTGAGTGCTAAGATCTCGCTCAGACTATCATCTTTGTATGGTGCACGCCAGTTGTCGTCTTCATGAATAGCAGGGATCTGGATTTTCGTGATTTCAGAATATGTAGTTTCTTCCTTCTCTAATTCTCGTATGCATTCGTCAATGACATCTACTATATAGCATGTGTCATCTATAGCTAGTGCCTTCAAGAACTTGGTAAGGATGAACTCTATCTTTTCTTCTCCTACTTCGAATGTTAGCCTTCTTTTCTTTACGTCTATGATAGCTCCGGCTGTAGCTAGGAACGGTCTTCCTAGGATAATTAGGGTAACAGAATCCTCTTTGATGTCCATGATTATGAAGTCGGTTGGGATATAGAATTGGCCTATGCGTACTGGAACGTTTTCCAGTACACCGACGGGATATTTGACTGATCGGTCAGCCAATTGTATGGACATTTTAGTTGGTCTTAGTTCTCCCATATTCAGCTTTTTGCATATAGATAAAGGCATGACACTTATACTGGCTCCTAGATCGCATAGAGCTTTGTCTATAACGAACTTTCCTATGACGTAAGGTATGGAGAAGCTACCTGGGTCTTTTAGTTTAGGAGGCATGTTGTTTTGAATGATTGCGCTACATTCGGCAGTAAGTGTCACTGTCTCGTTATCCTCTATTTTCCTTTAATTAGACAAGATTTCTTTAAGAAACTTAGTGTATGACGGCATTTGAGTTATCGCTTCTGTGAACGTGATAGTGATGTTTAGTTGTTTCAGAAGTTCAACAAATTTCTTAAATTGTCCTGAAGTTTTGGAGTTTATTAATCTTTGAGGATAAGGGATAGGTGGTTTATATGGCGCTGGAGGCACATATGGGTTTTCATCTTTGGCGGCCTTTTGCTCGTCACATTCCTTCTTTTCTGTTTCAGACTCCTTTTCGGTTGGTTTATCAGATTTCTGATGCATTACTAAATCTTCATTCCTAGGATCTGTTGGGCCTTCCAATTCTTTTCCACTTCTCAATATAACAGCATTTGCGTGACCTTTAGGATTAGGTTCGGGCTGGCCTGGAAATGTTCCAGCTGGGGCAACTGCAGAGGCTTGTTGTTGAGCCACCTGTGATATCTGCGTCTCGAGCATCTTATTGTGGGTGGCTAAAGCGTCTACTTTTTCGGTCAGCTGTTTAATCTGCTCGCTAGTGTGTATGTTTTGATTCAGGAATTCTTTGTTTGTTTGAGCTTGAGTAGCTATGAATTTTTCCATCATCAATTCGAGGTTTGATTTCCTAGGGGCAGTCTGGGTAGCAGCGGCTGGTTTCTGATATCCTGGCGGAGCAGCGGGTGCTTGCAAGGCATTATCGTTCTTGTAGGAAAAATTTGGGTGGTTCCTCCATCCTGGGTTGTAAGTATTTGCGTAAGGATTTCCTTGAGCGTAGTTTACTTGATCTGGTGGCATTCCGGCCAACAATGGGCACTCGGGCGCATTATGAGTGGCAATTTCGCATAACTCGCAGTTTGGAGTTACAGCAGCTACGATTGCAGTTGGGTTAATGGTCAGACTGTCGATTTTCTGTGCTAGAGCGTCTACTTTAGCGTTGAACTTTTCAAGGCTGCTGATCTCGTACATCCCACCTTTCGCTGTGGGTTTCTCTACTGGAATTCGTTCACCTCCCCATTGGCAGTGGCTCTGAGACATGTTTTCAATTAGTTGATAGGCTTCGTTGTATGGCTTATCCATAAGTGCACCGCCCGCGGCGGCGTCTACCGTTAATCTGGTGTTATATAGAAGCCCATTGTAGAAAGTATGGATCGTCACCCAGTCTTCTAGACCATGGTGAGGACATGCTCTCATCATATCTTTGAACCTTTCCCACGCTTCGTAGAGAGATTCAGTATCTTTTTGTCGAAATCCGTTGATTTGAGCTCTAAGCATAGCAGTTTTGCTTGGCGGAAAGTATCTCGCTAAGAAAACGTTCTTCAACTGTTCCCACGTCGTAACAGAGTTGGATGGTAAGGATTGTAACCATGTCCAAACTCTATCTCTAAGAGAGAAAGGAAAAAGACGAAGTCTTATTGCGTCTGGAGTTACTCCATTTGCCTTCACTGTGTCTGCGTATTGCACAAACTTCGTTAAGTGTTCGTTTGGATCCTCAGTTGCATTTCCTGAGAATTGATTTTGTTATACAGCTGACAGCAATGACGGTTTTAGTTCGAAATCGGTTCGATTGATAGTTGGGGCAACAATGCTACTTCGAGGTTCCATCTGAGAGGGTGTAGCGTAGTCCTTCAGCGGTTTGCTATGAGGTCCTTCAGCCATCTTTGCTTCTTCAACAGAAGGATGAGCTAGAAGATCAGGAATATTGTGTCTTCGTTGATATTCGATGATGCGCCTTCTTAAATGTAAGAAGCG
This sequence comes from Lathyrus sativus, assembly GCA_963859935.3. Taxonomy (NCBI): domain Eukaryota; kingdom Viridiplantae; phylum Streptophyta; class Magnoliopsida; order Fabales; family Fabaceae; genus Lathyrus; species Lathyrus sativus. The sequence goes on along the minus strand of OZ012740.1, from coordinate 82,591,266 downwards.
CTCTAGTTCGGCGATTGTAGGTTGTAAGATGTCGCCTTGTGAGTGAGTACTTGGCATACAATCGAAGAACGAGTAGAGGGAGAGAGAATTGTTAACCTAGTCTATACTGTGTAACAAAAGATTACACTATTGACTAAACGGGTCCGGGGCAACGGCGCCAAAAACTTGATCGTGACTTTCTATGTCTAACTCAATTAACTGCAAGTGCACAGTCTATCGCGTAGTAATAATAGATATCGATCCCACAGGGACTCGTAATCAAACTAGTATTATCGGGTGTTACTGTGTTTAGCTAGGTTGATAATGTTTTAGGGGAATAATAACGAAATAAGTGCGTAAACTAAAGGGAACTAAAGCTTTTAACTAAGGTATAAATGCTTGAATCGGTATGTAATATGTTACTTCTTCAGGGATTCTATAGGTCACCGGTGTCTTTAGGTTTTCAAAAATAGTTAAGAAGAAAGTGATGGTTTAAAGACCTTTGTCTCACGATGGTTGTTGACGCTAGTCGCAACTCTAGGGCGGAACGTATGCTGTCGCTATCCCGTTCGGGGTTAAAGTTACTTTTTGAAAACTATTAAGTTCTAATTCCTTTTAAAGCGTTGTCGCTGTTTTTAAAATGAATGCCTAGTTTTTACTATCTGGTCTTAGCCTCAGCTGTCTCTTGTTGGTTCGTACCTTTATGAATTTCCCACTGTCCTGGCAAAACTACTGTAAATAATTTCTCGTTGTCGCGACGAAGGTTTATTTAGAAAAATCGATTTAAAAACTGAAGCCATAAATAAGTTTTGAAAAGGTAGATATACACCGGTTAATTATCGAATCCCATCAGATTATTTATTACATACCGATTACTTAAGATTTAGCCAGACATGGAATATAAATTAACAACACGTAAATAATGGCAGAACATTATAATATGCATTATAATGGGAAATAGCAATCAACAATCGATTAAAATAGAAACCTGTAAATAATTCGATTTGGCTTTGGGAAATCCTCCAAAATGGTGGCAGGATTTAGTCTTTATGCCAATTACTCGTACAGAATAAATGGGAAAGTAAAACAACAATTGCAAGGAAGGAAAGAAAAAGGAAATAAAACAACGATAAGAAAATTGGAAACTGAATAATTGCTCTGAAAGTAAATTGGCAGCACTTCATCTCTTCAATGCGGCTCCCCTTTTTTCTGGTACCAGCTACCTCCTTTTATAGATGGGTTTTTCAATGGTTTATTTCTTCGGGAAGTGGGAATGATATCAGAAAATATAGGAGTTAGTGGTCCACTTCTCTTTGGCACTTTCATAACTTGACAACACGTGCAAAAAACTGCATTTTAACTCCATGACGGTCGTCATGGACCTGTGACAGTCGTCACACGCATGACAGTCGTCACACCCTTGTGACGGTCGTCATATCAGCAGAACTCGTTTTTGCTGCTTTTTGGCCTGATTTTCACCTGGTTTTCACCTGTAAATGCTTCTTTTCTTTATCTTGCTCCATTTGAGCATGGACTTTGAATACCTGCAAAATATGGGCAAATAGTGTGGAAATATCCGAAATCAGAGTGAAAACGGTCGCCGAGTAGTAGAAAAGTACATCATTATATATATGATTTCGCGTTATCAGAAGTTTGACTTAGAGAGGGGTTCTTCGTTCAAGTATCTCAAAGAAAATCACACTACTAACAAATCATTGTATGTATCAGCGAATTACAAAGGGAAAAATCCTATGACAATATCCCAATGGAGAAGGGAACAACGTAGGCGAAAAGCTGCTAGGGAAGGCTCAGGGTTTGGAACAAGGAGAATCTAGTACGAATCCGGAAGGTCCAGAGAAGATCACGGAGAAATTGCCTATAAAAAGGAGGTTGTTTGGGGATCATGATAGTGAGCCAGTTGGTCTAGTTGAAGATAATGAAAATATGACTGACAATTTCGACAGTGAATCTGCCGCTTTGTTGGACATTATAGTAAATATGGTGTTTGTAATGCCCAGGGAATTTAGCCAAGTCACTGAAATTGAAGACATAGACCAGAACGCTGAAATGGAAATGATGGCACACAAACCTGTATGCTATTATATCATGAATAATGGGTGTGTCGAAGAACAAAATGAATTCTTTGAACGTCCTACAGAGGAGATGAAGAACCATTTGAAACCTCTGTTCATCACCGGAAAGGTGGAAAATGTGCCTATCAACAAGATTCTGGTAGATTGTGGCGCGACTGTCAACTTGATGCCTCGATCATTGTTAAGCAAGATCGGGAAAGATGATGATGATACGAAGCCCCACAACATGGTTTTATCAAACTACGAGGGCAAAGTAGGCTCGACTCTGGGAGTCATACAAGTAAGCCTCACCATAGGGACATTTACTAGACCTACAATATTCATGGTTGTCGAAACCAAAGCCAACTACAACTTGTTGTTAGGTAGAGAATGGATTCATGGTGTCGGCGGTGTACCATCTTCAATGCACCAGAGGATTGTTATCTGGCGACCAGATGGAATTGTTGAAAACATCGAAGCGGACCAAGGATATCTTAAAGTTCGTATGAATTACGTGGATGAAAATCAGTTTGATAAGCATTTGGTGAATATAGCCCCATGTCCTCCAGCAGGATTTGAATTTATCCCAAATGAAACAACATTCCATTCTTTGTACCTACACCCTGTTAAAGGTTTTAGATGGGATAGTAAAGTTCCAGGAGAAAGGCTACCAATTTTGCCAGGGCCTTCAGTGGATCCCACTGGGTGGGGAGAAGGTTTCAGTGATAATGACTGAGAATGAAACCTTGAAAAAACTTTCGGCCTACGTGGCTGAAACAAAATTACAAACGACTCTCGAAGCTGTGGATGATTACATGGCTGACGAAGCCATCTGCGAGTCTCATCAAGAAGATCCTAGAAAGGAATTCGACATAATAAATCCAGATGGAGGCCAAGACCAACGATTGGACGCCATTTATGATGATGAACCATTGGGGTTCGAAAAGGATCCACTAGCAAATCCTATCAAGATGCTAGCACAGGACCCTTTAGAAGAAGTTGATTTAAGTGAAGGGGTGCTAAAAAGTCCGACATATATCAGCGCAAGGATAGAGCCCCAACTCAAAGCCGAAGTGGTTCATTTATTGAAAGAGTTTAAGGACTGTTTCGCTTGGGACTATGGCGAAATGCCTGGTTTGGGTAGGGAGTTGGTCGAACATAAGCTGCCTCTGATACCTGGGAGAAAGCCTATCAAGCAAGGTCTAAGACGGTTTGCCCCAGAAATATTGTCAAAATTCAAAGAAGAGGTCAAAAGATTACTTCATTGCAAATTGTTGCACCCCAAAATTTTCCCTCTTTCAAGGCTTGACTCATTTCTTCATTTCTTTCAAATTCAATGACATAAGGGAGGCCTATCATTCCAAATTCAAGGTTCATGAATTCAAGGCTAGATTCAAGAATTTTTACAAAGAGAAATCTCTTGACAGTTTCAAGAATGTTACATTGGTTACCAAATTTTAAACTCTTGATAATGCTTAGGAAATTAAGCTATTTCTAGTCTTAATTCAAGCTTCTAAATAACTTCATGCCATGGTACCCCCCATGCTCCATCAAGTCCACATGACCCTCTTTGTGCTTACAAACATGCAAGGAAAATATTTAAGAGCTAATTCAATGTTGGAATATTTCAAGATCAATACCATGCATGTTCAACCATGAGCAATATGAATGCAATCCAAAACAGCCCCATGCAAGAAGTGACAATGTGTATCATATTACAAAATCATTTTATGTCACAAAACCAAGGCTATAAGCTTATGTTGATACATCTACACATTAAAAATCAGAATTTGAAAAAGATGTCCAAAAGGTAGTGTTATTGGTTACATGTGTGTGTCTAAGCATAAGCCAACCAATGGATACAAGGATGAAGGGCAAGGTAGAGTGCTGCAGAAAAAATACAGCAAAACAGGCCTAGAAATGGAAAGATGTGGGGCTGCACCAAGAAAGAGGTGATAAGTACTCCCAAAAATGGAAACTTCGAAGATTGAGAGTTGTGCAAGAGTTATGATTTTGGTACAGCAGAAAATACAGCAAAAAAACATACTAGAAATGGAAGGAAAGTGGGGCTGCACCAAAAGGTGGTAAAAGATATTGTCAAGAATGGAAATTCTGAAAATGGAGAAGTGTGCAAGAGCTGTGGTTTTGGTACAACAGAAAAAGTGAGATAAGGAGGATAGGAGGCTGCAAAAAAGGATATAGACTATCATTCACTATCAGTCACAACATTTTGGAGATAGAGAGATTGAGAGGAAAGAAACCCTAAAAAACCAGAAAAATAGAGAGAGCAAAAACCAGCCAAAGATTAAGAGAGCAAAAGAGAAACACAAGGGGACCATTGAGGAGAGTCATCAAAGCATAGAGTGAATAGAAGTGAACACCTAGCCAAAATCAGTGGAGGCTTTGCAATGAGGGTAACAACTCTTGGGTATCCATTTCTTCAAACTCTTTTCTTCTTTTATATTGTGCATTTATCATTTGTTCTCTTTGTTTGAGTGTTGTTGTATTGAGTATAATATGTAAGATCCCAAGGCGGACCAAGAAACCATTTTTTAAGAACCACAAAAAGAAGCAAAAAACAAGAGAAAAGTTTGGTTTTTCACCCTGGTAGCCTGACACGGGCCGTGTCACACGAAACGACCACCCGTGTCCCATCTCTGCTTGAGTTTTCATGGCGTATTTTCCCTGAGTCCCTTGACACGGGCCGTGTCACACAACACGGCCACCCGTGTTGCACCTCTGTTTGAGGTTTTAACGTGTAAATGCCCAGGACCTTGTGACACGGGCCGTGTCATGCAACACGGGCGGCCGTGTCACACCGCTGTTTAGGTTTTTTCTGCATTTTCCCCCCAGACCTTGTGACACGGGCCGTGTCATGCAACACGGGCGGCCGTGTCACACCGCTGTTTGACTCAAAACTCATTTTTCCTAGAACTGTGACACGGGCCGTGTCACACAACACGACCGCCCATGTCAGACCCCTGTTTTTCACGTTTTTTCGACTTTTTTACCTCAAAAAAATTTTTCTCAAGGAGTTCGCCATTTTTTTTGTGTTTTGTTTTTTTTTTAAGCCGATTAACCCGTTGTGTTGGTATGATTTTTATGCACGTTTATTGTTGGTCATTTTTTTGACCTTTGGTTCTAAAAAATATTTTCTAGAAAACAAACTCTCGATTCTCATCGAGCCATTTTTGACCTTGTAAGCCGATTGCCTTGTGCGTCGCCATCGACCTTGCTCGCTTCACCTTAAATCTTTTTAAGCAACTAAAACCCTTGACCCAACGTCAAGCGGATTTTCTCAAATAATGGTTAAACCAACTCACCATATTTAACAAAAGGATAAAGTTCATTTTGTATTGAACTAAAGAGAAGGGATTGAGTGTAGACTTCTTCCTCTCCGAGTGTCGAGATGCTCAATATAGTGTGGGTGGTTTTGATACTCGTCTTTCAATACGAAGACATTTTCATTCACACCTTTTTCTCCTAAAAAACCTCGGGCCCGTACCGAGTGCATTTTCAAAACACTTACAATAAATAAATCGATTCTCTTTGTATTGAACTAAAGAGAGAGGATTGAGTGTAGACTTCTTCCTCTCCGAGTGTTGGGATTTTCACAGTAGCGTGGGTGGTCTCGATACTCGTCTTTCAATACGAAGACGTGACTCTATCCGCCACCTATCTCCTTTTACAACTTCCTTCCGCAACTTTCCCCGCCTAAAATCTCGGTCCCGCACCGAGCGCATTTTCAAACTTATTTTCGTAACAAAAATTGAACGGTCGTGGAGTGGTTAGGCGTAGGCCTTCTCCTATCCCGAGTGCTGACGTTTACCGTAGGATTCTCCGTCGCGAAAGCACTTACCATTCAAAACCAAAAACACTTTAATAAGAGAATGAAGTTCTCTTTATATTGAACTAAAGAGAGAGGATTAAGTGTAGACTTCTTCCTCTCCGAGTGTCGAGATGCTCATTGTAGCGTGTGTGGTTTTGATACTCGTCTTTCAATATGAAGACGCTATGTTCGCCACACCCTTTCATAACAAAAACTTTGAGATAAAGAATTGGGTACTACCCGTAGGGGTTACTATCCGAGGACCTATCTCACCCCTAAAAAACAATTCAACAAATCAAATGTGACATCTTGCCTCGCATGGCGAAAACTAATCTTTCAAAAAGGATATGATACGTCCGTTCTACCACAAACAGGTAATGCCTAAGTCTCCAACGAGCGAGCAGCAATACACCTAACTGCTAGAATGCGTACGATAGCATCATCCATAAAGTCATCAACAAATCGTAGGCCGAACTACGGCTGCTCTGATTTCTCATACCAGATGAGGATACGTAGGCACAAGGGTCACAATCCTTGGCGAGCACAATCCCCCCTATTACCCGTAGTTTCCCGAACTACGTCAACTCTGACTTTCTCATATTCGTTGAGAATACATAGGCCTAGGACCGCGAAGTCCTATCGAGTCTGTTCTTTCCCTTCTTCCCCGCGTTACCTTTCTTTCCCCGTTTCTAAACCTTTTTCTGTATCTTTTGGAACACTCTTCATAGTAAAATCTTTAAGCAAATATAATCACACACGACAAACAAATGGTTCCCATCGAGTACGATGGATGCGAGGGGTGCTAATACCTTCCCTTTGCATAATCGGCTTCCGAACCCGTTCATGGTTGCGAGACCATCTTATCTGTTCTTTTCTTAAGGTTTTCTCGATATTTTCCTTTCCCCTCATGGGATAAATAAAGTTCGGTGGCGACTCTTCTGTCCTTTTTATTTTCTCCTTCCCCGTCGTTGCGCGTATTTTTTGAGTAGCGACACAAATTCATTCGCACAACAAGGTATGTCAAATGGTTAGCTAATATAGTGCTTGTTATTAAAAAGAATGGATCTTTAAGAGTATGCCAATAGCAGAAATGTTAGTGGGCTCTGCGGCTGGTCACGAATATCTTAGCATGTTAGATGGATATTCTGGGTACAACCAAATATTCATTGCTGAAGAAGATATTCCGAAAACTGCTTTTCGATGTCCTGGGGATTTAGGCACCTACGAGTGGGTAGTGATGCCCTTTAGTCTAAAAAATGTTGGCGCTACCTACCAAAGAGCCATGAATTCTATTTTTCACGATTTTATAGAAACTTTCATGCAAATTTATATTGACGACATCGTCATAAAGTCCGTTTCTGGGCAAATACACCTTGACCACTTAAGACGTTCATTTATTAGAATGAGAAAATTTGGTCTTAAGATGAATCCTCTTAAATGTGCTTTTTGTGTACAGGCAGGAGATTTCTTGGGATTTGTGGTCCACAAGAAAGGGATTAGAATAAATCAGAATAAAACCAAAGCAATAATGAAAGCGAAAGCGCCATCAACCAAAAAAGAGTTGCAGTCGTTATTAGGCAAAATCAACTTCTTAAGAAGGTTCATCTCTAACCTGAGTGGCAAGACACAAGTTTTTTTTGCCATTGCTTCGTGTCAACAAAGATAATTTCGAGTGGGGGCAACTTCAGTAAGATGCTTTTGACAAGATCAAGGAGTATTTGAGCCACCCACCAATTTTATCTCCACCTTGTAGCCGCAAAAGTATGAGATTACATATAGCTGCATCAGAGAAAACCTTAGAGAGCATGTTAGCTCAAGAAGATGAAAATGGAGTCGAAAGAGCCATTTATTATCTAAGTAGAGTTTTAAATGATGCAGAAACTAGATACAACATGATTGAGAAATTGTGTCTATGTTTGTATTTCTCTTGTACTAAATTGAAGCAATATATAAAGCCTGTTAATGTGTATGTTTCGTCTCATTTCGATGTCATTAAACATATGCTATCCAAACCTATTTTGCATAGCCGGATTGGTAAATGGGCTTTAGCTCTAACAGAATATTCGTTAACCTATCAGCCTTTAAAGGCTATGAAAGGCCAAATTGTGGCTGATTTTTTAGTTGACCATGCTATAAACAAAACTGATGTAAATTATGTTGAAATTCCATCTTGGAAGTTGTACTTCGACGGGTCCAGCCATAAGAATGGTACATGAGTAGGTATACTAATTATTTCTCCTAAAAGAATTCCAACAAAATTTAAGTTCAGGATCGAAGGTCCATGTTCTAACAACGAGGCTGAATATGAAGCATTAATTGATGACCTTGAAATTTTGTTAGAATTGGGGGCAACTAGAGTCGAAATAATGAGAGATTCTGAATTGGTCATAAAGCAACTTACAAAAGAATATAAGTATGTTAAGGAAAATCTCATTGTATACTTTATGGTGGTGAATAGGCTATTAAGAAAGTTTGAGATAGTTTCTATCCAACACGTGCCTAGGATAGAAAATCAAGTGGTTAATGATTTAGCCCAAATCGCTTCTACGTATAAGGTATCAAAAGAAAAACTTCAAGAAGTAATTGAAGCAAGAGGAAAGATAATGACTATGGGATTATGCCCATCAGATCTGGAAAGTAATTCTGCCTATGGATAGGAAAGATAGAACCTTAGGCAAATGGTCACCTAAATGGGAAGGCCCATTTCAAATCACCCAAGTATTCTCAAATGGAGCTTATGAGATTGATGAACTAGATAAGGATAAAAGAATCTTGAAAGTAAATGGCAAGTATTTGAAGAGATACAGGCCTATCTTGCAAGAGGTGCATATTAAAGTTTAGATTTTAGTAAAATTAACAATAGCCAAAATAAGCCAAAAGGCTAACATGGCCAACAAGAAATCAACAACAAGAGTAAGAGCATTACAATGGTTCATATCTCAAAACTATTCAAAGTCTCTCAAATCAATAGACTTGAGGTACTCCATATAATCTTCGTCAACTTCATCATCTGAAGAAGGGAGACGAGGACGTCTGGTCTTGGATACCTTCATACGAGTTTCTGTCTTCTTCGTGGGAGGAGGCGCTCCTTGAGAGGTTCCAGATTTCATTGCTGAGTTGGTTCGTGCCACCACCGTAAGATCATTTGCTTCTCTTGCTTGAGTCTTTTTGACAGTCTTTTTTGGAATTAAACTCATGCTTGCTAGTAGTAAGTTTAGGATCACGGTCCCAGGAGAGAGGGATTTATAGAGGAGAGGATGAGCGTGGATTGGTAAAGAAAAATGGAAAAAAGATAAGGAGTGGCCTTGAAGATATAGGCAAGTATATGTTTCATTAGCATAGTGGAATTAAGAGGTCAGGTCGTTGGAGCAACCAATAAAATTGAGGATAAAGCATTCCGTCATGGGGAAAGTAAAGCTTTAAATACGATTTGGACTAAAGTTTTTAGACCATACAAAAGTATAATGTGGCATTCATAAGCTACGTCAGGGTCGACAGAGTTTTGTAACTCCAGATTTTGCTTCTCAGCGATGGCTTCTCCTGAAGTTCCTTGATCTGCTGCTGCCACACAACGATGTCCTTCTGATTGGCCGCTATTTCCTCTTGGAATTTCCTACGAGCAGTTTCCATCATGACAATCTTAGCCTCAGATTCTTGTGCACCAGTCCAGGCTGTACTCTTTTGACCAACCTTTGTTTCGACAACCTTCAAAAGAGGAGGAAGTTGTCGAAGTTCTAAAGACAAATCATCCACCACGACTGTCAAGTCTAACAAGAAGCCATGAATGTCTGGGCTGAGAGTAGTCAAATTCATCTTCTTAAGCTGGTCTTTCAAGTAGAGTCGAGATGTAGGATATGCATTTAGTACAATTTGGATATCGCCTTTAAAAAACTTCTTCTTGATAGATTGAAGGATGGCGTTGACCAGAGCATCCGAAGCAGGAGAGTTGGAAGGTGTCAAAGAATCAGAAGCAGGTCCACATTTTTGCTCAAGAATCCTCTTGGCGTATTCTCGTGGGTTCGACCATTTAAGAGCTATGAGAGGATCCTCAGTATTTATTATCGGTGGAAGCTTCTTCATTATAGATGAAGTAGGGTGGGGTTCAGAAGTAGTTTGATCGTCTTCCTCCATAATTTCTCATTCTTCTTCTCCTTCTTCATTCTCAATTTATTCAGAGCTCCTTTCTTCTCTCGAATCTTCATCTTCATCAAGAGTTTCTTCCTCTGTGGACTTTGGTGTTCTTTCTGTATCACCAGTGGGGGAAGGAATACTGAGGATAGGAGTAACGTCAGGACGAATAGTTTTTTGTGCTTCTTCTGGAATAACTAGAGGCAGAGTGTGAGTTGTTGGTTTGTTTTAAGGAATAGGGGTTTCTTCAAAGGTTACTTCTTCAGTAATCATAGGATCAGAATGGATAGGATTTGGAGGGCTGGAGGCATCATCATTACAATCTTCAGCATGAACTCGCTGTGTAGTAGTGGGCACTAAAGGAATTTTGGTTCCTATAGAAGGAACAACAGGTTGGTTCACTTCACTTAAACCAAAGCCAAGGTCAGAAGAAGGGTGATAAGTCCACTCACCTTGGCTATTAATGGAGTAAGGAACAGAAGCGTTAGAAACTGGGGATGAAGCAGTAGTAGTGACGTCAACCTAAAAAAGCACGTGAAAGGAAGGTAAACCCAACGTGTTACGAAAGGAAAGGCAGATAACCAACATGATAACATTCATAGCACCAGGGTTAAGAAGACTAGTCCCATGATCATTGGAAGCGGAGGGGCAAATGCCACTCCAAAATCAGCAGTAGGCAAGCGAGGGAACTTAGGAGGGAAAAGTTTAAAAGCTACCTCATAACGTTTCTCACGAGGAACATTAAGGGGGAGTTTTAAGTTATCCAATTTTTGGGAGAATTTGTATTTTAAAATAACAGCAGCCTCGTGGATGGTTCGACTAAGATCATTTGGTCGATAAACAGTTTCAAAGTACTTATGGAAAGCTTGAATTTCTTGAATATGAGTAAGCTTACTTTTTGTCGACTTGTCCTGCACAGCAAGAAAAGCTTGATCAAGTAGGGAAGAGATAGCAGCATTATCAAGGAAATGTTCAACATAATGTTTCGACCACCAATGGTGGAAAGAAGAAGTACATAAAACGGAAGGTTCAAAAAACACGGGCGAAAGAATGCCTGTTCTATGGTTAGACTCAACAAAAATGTCACTGAAAGTATCCTCGTAGAAACTGGCGGTAAAGAGGATCACTTAGCCCTTTTTGTTATACAAGCATTTGGGAAAACTCTGGATCAGCCCAAATTAACGAGATACGAGGTTAGGTTGATATGCAATCAAAGATGCTAGGCACTTCCCTGCATCAATCCTGTTAACAATAAATCTAGGAATCAAAAAGGCTTCCCAGATTGCAGTAGAATCCTCGCTATCGTATCCTTGAGGAGTAGGAAATGGTCCTTTAAACCATGAGGGGCCAAACTGTCTAGCAACAAAAGGTTCCATACTAGGAGTGAATTCATAATAATTGGCAAACATCATAACATATCTGGTAAAAGCTTCCCTGATAGTTGTGCCATCATCGGTTGGGGTCATTTGAACCAAACGAGGCCATTCGACGTGCCTCTTCTCAATTCCAGCGAACATCTCGATAGCTGGTCCTCTTCTAGGGAAGCTGGTCTCAAAAGTAGCATTCAACCATAGTTGAAGTAACCATAAAGGACCAGCCAAAGATACGATTTCACGGGCTTTTAGACGCCTCAGTCGAGATACCGTCTCGCTCAAGGATTCATAAAGGGATGCCAAAATAAGTTCACTTAAGCAGACACCCGTGTTTTGGTGTAGTTGGTTGGCGAGAAGGAAGTATTTCTTGGCCACTTGGAGAGACTTGGTACAAAATACATATCTCGACAACCACGTAGCAAGAAACGCCACATGTTCTTCGTCTAAGAAACTATCAGTATCCTGGTTAAAGTGGTGATTGATGAAGTGAGTATAAGTGAGTTTGGGACTGGAGATGTTGACATAATCTTCAGCATCGACATCGCGTCGGTAAGAAACACCATCGGGTCGAAGGCCGATGATAGAGGCCATGTCGAAAAGTGTGGGAGAAACCATTCCACATGGTAAATGAAATGTATAATGGGTACTATTCTATAAATACAATGAAGCCACCAGTAAATTGAGACAATAAGGAAAAGAAGTCTTTGACAACATCAAAAGATCATAAATCCCTACAGATTTCCAATGATCAACCTTAACTTTCTCTATTTTGGCCATCCAAAGATCGAAGTCCTTCAGGGGACCAACAACTCTTAACAAATGAGTACCATCAGCAAGGTAACTTAGGTCAAAAGATGGTAATAGAGTAGAACCAACAGTATCAGCAAAAAGTACGGAAACGTTTTTTTGCCCTAAAGGCCTGGTTTTCCTGTAAGACGGTAGAAACTCACTCAGTCGGGGATCAAAAAGGTCAACCTGTGCTAAAGGACCAAATATAGCGTGGGGTTTTCCTGAAACAGTTAAAGGGATCATTACCTGAGAATGATAGATGCTTTTGGCCATCTCGGCGGTAGGTTCCGGAACACATGGACGATTCTCCACCACATGAGGATCAGCCAGGTTGATGAAGGGAGGAATAGGTTGTTTGGTTTGGGTGGTACGTCCTTTCTGGGTTTTCTTGTCTTGAGCAGCAGTTTGGGAGGAAGCCATTGTTTGTGTTGGGGAGTAAGAAAATGTTCTTTCTGAACACAATGAGGAAAACTAGAGAGGACAAAGACGTTTGAAATTCAATAGAACGTAAAAGTTTTCACGAAGCGGTGAGGTGAGGTATTTATAAGTGTTTGTAAATACCAAAGGAATGAAATCCACCGTTAAAAATGACCAAGCAGTGGGGCACGTGTTAGTTCGAGGATGCGTGTAAAAAGTTGTGGTCAGAATACAAGCGCATGTTTTCAAGACAAATGATGATGAATCCGGCTGAAAAGATGTTCTAGATTTGTCATAATGGCGTAGTGGGTGTCATAAACATGGACAAAAAGAACTGAACAATTGGGCCACTAAACAAATAGTGGAAGTTAAAATAGAGACATGCAAAGTGACATATGTCAAAAATAAAAGAAAAAACCGACCTTCCAGCCCAAGACTGGCGAAAGGACGATTTTTGGGGGCAATTTGTTGACTCTTAATTTTTGACGCTAGTCGAAGCCCAGGGTTATCTGGAGCCAAAAAGTTAAATACACAGTATAAAAAAAAAATAGGGTTTCGACCAAAAAGCTTCAACGTCGAAGAAAGAGGAAAAGAAGCTAAAAAATGCTAAGTATTGGGAAACGCTCGACGAAGACTATAACAAAGGAGGCGCGAAGGAGGTTTGCTAAAAGTGGGGGGAACTGCCAAATATTCAAAATTCGAATCAAGTGGAAAACGTGGGAACGGTTAGAAGGACGAAGATAGCGCCAAAAGGAGCACGTTAAAGAAGCCTCAACCGCCATATGGAAGTTATTTCATAGCATTATAAATAGATGTAAATTCTATGTAATAAGGGTGTTCATTCATTACCGTACTAGTTCATACCACTCTGAGTATCCATGTGTAGAGAAACGAGTTAACGAGAATGTACGTGATACAACACCAAACCCTTTATTATCAATGTGATTTGTCTTTACAATTCACTTGCCATTTTTAACTTCCAGTTTTTACATTTCAAACTGCCCTTTACATTTTTCTGCCTATTTGTTGTGCAAAAACCCCCTAGTTGAACGTGGAGTTCTGATTAGAGTTATTCTTCAAGCCATTTACTTACTTGCCTCTTTATTTTCAAGCTCTATTTAATTTCCAAAGGATTTACAACGAATGCGGAGTTTGGAAGTAATCTTTTCGCCTTTACATTACAACTGTTATTTTAAAGCCTTTTTACTTTCAGCTTTACATTTTACAACCTTTATATTTGTGTTGCACTCTCCACTCCTCATTTCACTCAGTCGAAACAGAAGTTCATACACTCCTAGCACATGTTCTAGGATTTAGTATGGTCGATCCTACAAGTTACTCAATTGTATCTCAAATTGATAGACCATCGGTTGTTTACCAAAAATCACAGTAAACAGGAAGCAGAACCTGCTAGGAGGTGACAAAGTCAAAAAGTTGGAGTTTTGTGAATCTTGTGTATTTGGTAAGTCTTGTAGGCAAAGTTTAATAAAGGCAAACAAAGAACACATGGATCCCTGGATTACATTCATGCTGATCTTAGGGGGCCTGCAAAGAATCCTTCACACTTAGGTGCAAGGTATTTTTTATCCATCGTTGATGACTATTCCAGAAAGCTATGGGTATTCATTCAGAAGACGAAGGATGAAACTTTTGAGAATTTCAAAAGTTGGAAGATTCTGGTCAAAACTCAAACTGGCAGAAAGGTTAAAAGGTTGAGAATCGACAATGGCCTTGAATTCTGCAATGAAGCGTTCGACAGTTACTGTGTTGAGTCTAGGATTGCAAGGCATAAGATTGTAGCAGGTACTCCTCAACAAAATGGCTTAGCTGAGAGATTCAATCGAACAATCCTTGAAAGGGTTAGATACATGTTGGTTAGTGCTGGATTGGAGGTGTTTTGGGCGGAAGCTATTTCGACAACAGCTTACCTAATAAATAGATGTCTCTCGACTGCCTTGGGAATGAAGACACCTGAAGAAGTTTGGTCGGGACATCCGCCTAGTCTTGACAGACTGAGAGTATTTGGTTGTGTGTCGTATGCTCATATTAGGCAAGACAAGGTCAAACCTAGAGCTCTGAAATGCATGTTCATGGGATGCCTTGAAGGAGTCAACAATTATAGGTTATGGTGCCTAGAGCCAGGTCACAGAAGGTGTGTCACCAGTCGAGATGTAATTTTCAATGAAGCATAGATGACTTTCAAGAAAACTGATAATGCTGACGAAGTGCTGGAACATGGAGAAATTCATGTTGAGATGGAGCATGTTGATGCTGAATTGCGTACCCCAAATAAAGTCGAAGAAGACGCAAAAGATGTTTTCGAAGATGAGGAGATTGATAATGACTACCTACTAGCAAGAGACAGGTCAAGGAGAATCATCAAGTCACATCAGAGACTTGGGTATGCAGATCTTATAGCTTATGCCTTAATCTTTGCAAGTGAGGTTCTAGATGAAGAACCTAGAGACTATAAGGAAGTTTTGAGGAGTCGAAAGAAGACTGAATGGCTGAAGGCCATGGATGATGAAATGAAATCTCTTCATGATAACAACACCTGGGAACTGATCAAGAAACCTGCTGGAGCCAGATTATTCAGCTATAAATGGATTTTTAAAGTTAAGGAAGGAATCAAAGGAGTGACGTCGAAGAGATACAAGGCAAGATTGGTTGCTAGGGGGTTCACTCAGAAAGAAGGTGTTGAATTTAATGATGTGTTCTCTCATGTTGTGAAGCACAAATCTATTTGAATGTTGCTTGCCACAGTGGCGCAATTCGACCTTGAATTGGAATAGATGGATGTGAAGACTGTGTTCTTGTATAGTGACTTAGATGAAAGAATCCTGATGAGGAAACCTGAAGGGTATGTCAAAAAAGGGAAGGAAGATTATGTGTGCAAGCTGATTAGATCCTTATATGGATTGAAACAATCTCCTCGACAGTGGAATAGGAGATTCGACAAGTTCATGTCACGCATAAGTTTCATCAGAAGTCAGTTCGACCAATGTGTTACTTAAGATTTCAACAGGGTAATTCATTTGTTATTTTGTTACTCTATGTGGATGATATTCTAATAGCAAGCAACAATGTCGAAGAGGTAATGAGGGTGAAGGTTGAACTAAATAAGGAGTTCGACGTGAAGGATATGGGAGTTGCGTCCAAGATTCTTGGGATTGATATCCAAAGAGAGAGAAAGCAGCCGAAATTATGCTTATCTCAAGAGGCATACCTACGGAAGGTCCTCGAAAATTTTGGTATGTCGAATTCAAAGCCTGTTGTGACTCCAACAAACCCTCAATACAAGCTAAGTATAGATCAGTTTCCCAACACTGATGTTGAAAGAACTTATATGAACAACATTCCATATGCTAATGTAGTGGGTTCTTTGATGTATGTTATTGTTTGTACTAGACCCGACATAACATATGCAGTAAGTCTTGTAAGCAGGTACATGGTGAATCCTGGAAAGGCTCACTAGCAAGCATTGAAGTGGAATCTAAGGTATATAAATGAGCCTTTGAATAGAGTCCTAATTTATGGTAGAGCCTTGGGTGAAGATAATAAAGCAGCAATCGAAGGATATGTCGACTCTGATTATGCAGGTTGTATGGATTCCTGAAAATCTATTTCTGGATATGTGTTCACTATGTTTGGGACAACGATCAGTTGGAAAGCAACACTTCAGAAGTTCGTTGCATTATCAACCACTGAAGCAGAGTATATTTCCCTAGCTGAAGCTGTGAAGGAAGCATTGTGGCTTAAAGATTTTGCAAAGGAGCTGAAACTTCAAGGCCGAGTTATCACTATTAAATGTGATAGTCAAAGTGCAATACACATGTCGAAGAATTCAACCTATCATGATCAAACCAAGCACATTGATGTGAGGCTGCATTTCGTCAGAGGGGTAATCGAGCATGGATAAGTTCAAGTGCTGAAGGCTTTGATAGATCATAATGCTGCTGATATGATCACCAAGACGTTGCCCAGTTGCAAGTTTTTCCACTGTATGCAATTGATAAAGCTGCATAAAGAAAGCTAATTTCTTGATGTTATAGAGTTACATCCAAGGTAGAGATTTATGAGATGTTGGATCGAACTCTAGTGTCACACCCCAAATTTTACCCTCAGATCATTGATCATTTGCATTTCATTTTTGTTCATCTGTCGTTTTAGCTAACCATTCTAACCAGTTTTATTTGTGAAGACAGGTTCGTTGCAGAGGGTGCAGATCATAAAGCTGCATAAAGAAAGCTAATTTCTTGATGTTATAGAGTTACATCCAAGGTAGAGATTTATGAGATGTTGGATCGAACTCTAGTGTCACACCCCAAATTTTACCCTCAGATCATTGATCATTTGCATTTCATTTTTGTTCATCTGTCGTTTTAGCTAACCATTCTAACCAGTTTTATTTGTGAAGACAGGTTCGTTGCAGAGGGTGTAGATCATAAAGGCTGTGTATATATGCTCATCTGGCTCATATCCTGCAAAGTTGTGTTTGAATCCCTGTGGATGGTCGTTGGAAGAATTGATTGAAAATGTGTGGGGTATGGTATTATAAATGGCATCCTCATGATCAAAGGACTTACTAAGCAAGATTTTGTTCAATTCACGAAGTTAATTCCTATTAAGAAATTGGTTATTTGTTGGAATTCAACGGGCTTTAAAGTAGGGAAGTTCTGATAAACCTTTTAGATCAAGCTTTATCAAGGAGTTTAAGGTGGAAATTCACGAACAATACAAGTGATGATTCAAAACCCAAATTCAAAATCAAACCATTACTTCACGATTCAAGATAGTTCAAATCTTTTTGAAGGCTTTACAAGATTTGAATTTCATGATTTAAAGTTCAAGTTTCACCATCATTCAAATCTTTGGTTTTGCAAGCAATAAAGACCTTACTATAATTTTTGGAGTTGAATCATTACGTAATTGGTAGCAGTAAAGTTGGATATAATTCGGATTAACTCTATGTCAAAAAAACCCGCCAGATTCACGAGGTCTAATTGTCGTTCGAATCCTAGAAATCACATGATTAAAGGTTGTGGCATTGGAAACTATTTTGTTCTCTCAGATGTAGTGTTTGTCCATGCTTTACATATATGGTGCGGTGTTCTAACTATAATCTGACGATGTTATCATTCTCACTTTTTCTATGTTATCCGCTCATTATGCATCATTTTCTCAAGTGTTCAAGAGAAGGCATATACGGAAAAGAAGTTAATGGATGTCAGTTGGTAAGAATTCAAGAACTGCAAATTCTATTGAAGAATTCCTAGAGAAACTAAACATTGCTATTGATACAAATTACATATGGCTTCCTTTAAATCTTTATACTCATAAAAGACAAAAATATCTTTGACAAAGTAAAGCCTAATCATTTATTCACAATTGTATTCGACACCACATACGAAGCCTCTGTCTGTTGTTCAAGCTCCTCTTCTCATAGCAGAGTTATTGGTAATGATTGAAGCAAAATTAGTCGGTACGAAACCAGGATGCAGATAATTACTATGGACTTGTTTTTAAGAAGACTACTCTTGCAAAGTCTGAGTGTTACTAACAGAAACCTCAAAGCTTCCAAACCTGATGCAAAAGAAAAGTACAGAGTATGTCAAAAGGATGAACCGATGAACTATAACCTACTTTAGGCAAAAGAACATAATTTCATCACAAGCAACTATTAGAAAAGGGAAGGAGTCAAGAGTAATTACGACCAATAACTCCAAACATGATCAGAAGAAATTATTTCACGTTCGAGCTCCCTTTTACTACCAACGTGTTCCTTTTACCTGCATTTCAACAACACAATTCAGATAATATCCGAACATAATTAAGCAGTATATTTTAAAATGGCAAGTTCCGCAACATTGATTGTATTAGTTTTGGTAAGAGAAATCAAACAAAAGCGCATCAAGATGGAAATAACTATCCACAACCAACTCTTTCCAAAACCAATCCCTGACATTTTTAATTTTCGATTCAATTGGGATTAATTTCAAGGCCTATAAAACAGAAGAACATTCACAAAATACGAAGGCAAAACCAAAATACCCAAGCTACATAAAAAGATGGAGCTAAGAAGCTTATCTCTCTGACTTCTCAGCGAATCGCCTCCGAGTTTGCACCGCCATTCCGCCGAGCCTTCTGGAAGCTGTCTTCCGTTTTCCGTCACTTCCGCTGTCACGAAACCCTCGTTTCGGTCCCCGCTTTTCATCGTCGTCTCGCCGGAGCCACTGTTGTTTCCTCACTAATGTAATCACCCTTTTCTCTTTGTTTTATGACATTTTAAGGGTTTATGTGTGCTTTGGTTTTTGTAGCCATGTGAAGTAAGTGAAGCGGAAGGTGAATCGAGGAAGTGGAAAAGAAAACGGAGTTGGAAGTTCGAAAGAAGAAGAAGAAAAGAGTGAGGAGGAAGAGATCAGAGAGAAAGGATCCTAGGGGGGAGGCGCCGCGATGTTGATTTAGGGTTAACGAAACCCTTCCCCCCTCTTTTAATTAATCGGGCCAGGTCTGGGGATTTCATCGCCCCAGCCCACCCATTTTTCTTTTTTTATGTTTTAGTTTTTATTTTGTTTATTGTAATAGTTAATTATTATTAATAAAACATACTAACATAACTAGTTACTAACAACTAACTTTTTATAAAAAAATCTGAAATTAAAAAAATAAAATAAAAACAAAAGTATCTAAAAATATTAAATATTTTAAGTTTAGATTTAATATTAATTTAACTCTTCTAATAAAACATATAAAAACAAGAAAGTTATGTTTAGTATTAATTTAATTTTTCAATTCAATTCAAAATAATTTTTTTTTAGTTTTAATTAATCTTTTTTTTTAATAGCAAAAATAAATATGTCTAGATTTTATTATAATTTCATTTTTTTTAATAATATATTCAAAATCCATAATATATATATATATATATATATATATATATATATATATATATATATATATATATATATATATATATATATATATATATATATATATATATATATATATATATATATATATATATATATATATATATATATATATATATATATATATATATATATATATATATATATATATATATATATATATATATATATATATATATATATATATATATATATATATATATATATATATATATATATATATATATATATATATATATATATATATATATATATATATATATATATATATATATATATATATATTAAAAATTCAAGAGAAAACTTTTTTTAGTTAACTAATTATTTTGACTTAAGTAAATTAGAACTTTTTTAGGATTTAATATTTGCTAATTAATATTTCTTCTTGAAAATAACAACATTTTAATTCAAGGTTAACTACTAATTTAAATACCTCATATAACTTATCAGTTCTAATTACATGACTCACAAAAATCATAAAATAAATAAACTCTTTTAATTTGCAAATTAATTTATTTTCCAAACATATTTTCAACTTAGCCATTAAACTCTCAAAAATATTTAACTTCAACTTCAAACTTCTAAGTCAATTAAATCAAAACAATTCATCTCGATCTCACCACTTCCATCAAATCACGTTCATATACTTATATTTCCATATCTCATCACTCGTATATCATTGCTTATCCATTGCGCTTTACTTACCGTTTTCCCCTCCGAAGGAAAGGTTCACCATTTGACCGCCGAGTCAATTTTCCTTTACCTTCACCCCATCCTAGCCTTAAGATCCGAGCGTACTTGTGCTTAGGCGTCCCACCGTGGACACACCCTACCCTTTTAAAACCTTAAGACTTTGAGTCGCCGTACTCATGCTTAGGCGTCCCGCTGTGGACATTCAACCCTTTATCCTAGCCTTAGGATTAGGAGTCGTCGTACTCCATGTAAGTTTCTCGTCGTGGAATACTTATCTCACGCCCTTTTTAATTCATCTGCAACATAGAAATCAGGAGTCGCCGCACTCCAAAGTAAGCGCTTCCCTATGAACGTTTACTTTCCTCTGGAACCTTGACCACAGTCAAGAAGTTTCTCTTTCTCCCTCTGTGAGGGGAACTACGATTACTCTGATTCCACCCCCTACCCAGGATACGTAGGCACAAGATGCGAGTCTTGGCGAGTAAACTTAGGACTAACCCCTTAGGTCCTTCTCTTTACCCTTTAACCCTTAACACGCCCTTAAGCAGATAACTATAGCAATAGCACATTTTAAAAGTAAGAGGTTCCTGTAGAGTACTACAGAAGTTTAGGATGCTAATACCTTCCCTAAGCTTAACCAACCCCCGAATCTTAGATCTCTCCCCGCATTGTGTTTACGATGCAAAATAGGTTTCCCCCTTTCTTTAACCTTTCCTTCGGATAAATCAAAGACCGGTTGTAAATGAATTAAGATTCAAGTTAATCAATATCTTGACATCCAAATTTCACCGCAACATCTAGTATGGTCGAAGGGTAGCTTCTGGTCCGACAAGAATTAAACATGAGGTCGAAGTCTGTTCGCATGCTGCTGTCGAAGATAATGCGTGTTGTAGTCAAAGTTTGTTCTAATATGCATTAGTCAATATTGCTAGGTTGTTAGCATATTGGATTGAGCCTTACTTGTAAGCCCAAGTGTTTAAGTTACCTTGTACCCTAAGTTAGCTTGTAATGGGTAATTGTTAAAAAGTCCATTAGGTAAGTGTGTTATTTTTCTTATAAATAGGATGCTAGTTTCTCAATCTTGACATAAGGAAAAATAGGAAGATAAAATCCTAATTTCAAGTGAGAGAGGTTATTTTGTTATTCTTGTATACTTGTAATCTTGTTTTAAGAGAAAGGAAAGAATAGCAGTTTATAACCAATCCTTGTGTTCCTTGTTGTTTTAACTTGTCTTCTTTGTTAACCCTAACCCTTGTGTGTTTCTTGATCATTAAGAAATTGTTTATACTTTGTTTAAGGTATCTGATTCACAATAATATATATATATATATATATATATATATATATATATATATATATATATATATATATATATATATATATATATATATATATATATATATATATATATATATATATATATATATATATATATATATATATATATATATATATATATATATATATATATATATATATATATATATATAAGAGTATAATGAGGTTGAATATTTGTCCGCTAGAGTTGTCAGACACTATGTATAGGTGATTATGCGAAATTTGTGAACGTCTTCTTTTTCAATGATGGGATTGAGGCATTTATAGAGGACTTTTTTTAGGTGTAAGATAGAAAATCATGAGTCATTTTCCTCTTTCGTGTTTTCTAAAGCATTGGACTGTTAGTGTTCAATTTTATAATAATTTGTTGTACCAAAAATACTCGTATCTTTAACTTTTATTATAGTGGAATATGCTATTGTTTTCGATGATTAACATCATTGAAGAATGAAGTAGGCATAAAGATGACGAATTTTCAAACCACTATATATTTTGTGTGCATTCTTCTATCTTTATCTCTTTAATTTTTTTTTGTATCATATCATGTTTGATTAAGCATAATTCATCATTAAATTGTTATGGGCTGGTCAAATGCCCAAATAGGTGATACCAAATTCATCTTAGATTCATTCCACTTGACCCAAGGTATAAAAGTCAGTTTACATGAAAAGCAAGATGTATTATCTGATCTCCATTTTTCACTATACTCATCTGAAATCTTGAACTGACTTGGGCGTTAATAGTTTTGTTTGATCTCTTGTGTCTATGATAATGAGGAAACACATGTTATTGAATCCATTTATCATGTTTTGATTCCGCTCATTATCTTTTGTTTCAGTGTGTTAACTCTAATTTTATAAAATAGATAGTTTTCGAATTTGGTCATTTAAAGGGAAACTATCTATTCAACCCCTTTTTAGACCTTATTGTATCTACACTCTCACCCAACACAATTGGATGTCCCATTTGTCATATTTCAGACAACCTGCCACTCTATTTCAAGTGACTGAATGCTTAATGTGGTTGATTTTGCTCGTGTCCTTTAAAACTATCTCGTTTAGAGACCAATACAATTATTCCGATACATTGTACCTTAAGCATGCGGCTTTTGAAAGGACGAAATGATTTAATGTAGGCATAAACAATTTATTTTTGGACAAAACTGAAACAATCGAGTCCTTCAAACGAGATTTTATAAAGATGAATTTCTTAGACGAGACTTAAACTTAGATAGTCAAATTATCATGCATTATGTGATAAATAATTAATTATGGAGGATAAAACATTGAATTAAAAAGTTAAAATAACTAAACCAAAATTTTTTGTAAAAGTAGAATTTAAATAAATAAAATAGTAGTAATAAGATTTAATTATAATATCTAGAAGTCGAAGGGATAAATTTGTATGAAATTAAATTTTTATTATTTAGAGGATTTAAATTAAAATTAAACTATTATCCATTTAAAAGTGGTAATTGATCCAGTTTGATTTATTTTAAATAAATATAATAATAATAAGAAGAAAAACAAAAAATGGAATGGCACGTTTAATAGCAAAAATAATTAAAGAACACTAAAAAGAGAATTAAGCTTAAAATAAATATATATTTTTTGGAAAGCTAAAATACGTTTTGCTGTTTTACTTTAGAAACATAAAATTGTTATTATTACATTACTGTCATTAATGAAAACTGCAAGTTTTCCGCATGTTTTTTATTTATAGTTTTATAGTATTAAAAATGGAATAGTAAAAAGCAAAACATAACTCACCTGTTTCAATTTTTTTTTGCTTTTAAAAACTGTAAAACTAAAAAGAGTTTTTAAAAACATTTTTGCAGAACATTATATTGAAACATGTTTTTAATTTTTTAATTTTCAAAAACTATAAAAAACAGTTTTTAAGAGGCATTTCAAACATGTTTTTAACTCTCTTCTACGTACTCTTTTTCTAAATAATAATATAAAACCACATATTGAATAGTAATGTGTATATATAAACATATAAATCACACATGCATACGAGGATTTTTTTTCTCTATTTATTTAATTTTATTCTTTTTTTTCTGTGTAGTGTGGTTGATTCATTCAAAACAGTTAAAATTATTTTTAAGAATTTTTAAGTACGTGTCATAGAAGCTTTTGATAATTTTGACTTGGTTTTCTTTTTACCCTATTTTTACGAACTAACATAACACACTTTTACCACTCATTTTTATGATTAGGGTAACAAATTCAGTTACTTCTTTTAATTAATTTCACAAAAATAAAAATTGCATTTTGTGTAACTGCCTCTAACTTCCCCTGAAAAATCTGAGCATGAAGTAGTGAGGTTGAGTTCAGTTTATTATCATTATTATTATATCATAGCTGTTCTTAATTTTTTATTCTTCTTTTTCTCTTTTCTCTCTCACAGTCCTCTCAAGTCTTTTTCTTCCTTCAATCTCTCAAAACATAGTACACTGTTTTCTCTCTTTCTTACATTGTCTACATCAAACATTCTCGTACTTGTCTTCTAAACAAACATTCTTCTATTTTTTCTTATCATGGGATTCCTTAGGACACACTACAATAGTTCTTATCCTTCTCAAACTCTTGAAACTATCGACAACATCTCCGAAACCATCACTTTCCAACATCATGCACAAGAACAACAACTGTTTGAACTTTCACAACAAAACTACGACTTCTCGCCTTCTTTTCTAGATGAAACCTTGTTTTTTCCGAGTCCTTATTTTTACTCAAACGAGACTTATCCCTGTGAAGATCAACTAATCATTGACTCAACTTTCTCTTGTGATCAAAACGATGGTTTTGTTTCAGTGAATGAGATTTTCCCAAATGATGAAAATTTCAATAGCTATGATGTTCCATGTGCGAAGCGACAAAAGCTAGGTTATGAAGAAACAAACCAACAACAACATGAACAAGAGGTTTTTATAGCGAACCCTTTTACTACTTCCTTTGAAGCGGAACCGTTTTCCGGTTGGAATGTGGTTGATGTTGTGCAATGTGAGAAGAAGGTTAGCGAGAGGAGCATCTCGACGCAGAGTATTGCGGCGAGAGAAAGAAGAAGGAAGATAACTGAGAAGACACAAGAGCTTGGGAAGTTGGTTCCTTGTGGACCTAAGATGAACACTGCTGAGATGCTTAATGCTGCTGCTAATTATGTTAGGTTTCTTCAAGCTCAAGTTGAAATGCTTCAAGTTATGCAAATTTTTAGCAAGGTAATAATTATAACTGCTTTTTAGTAACAAAATGGTGTATTTAACTTCTGCCACTGATGTCGGTGAATGTATTATCATATCATAGATTTTGGTAATTGATGATTTCAGGAAGAAAAGGAACCACCTCCAAGTGAAGATCTACACAAACTAGTTGTTTCTCCTTTTGTTCAAGAGAAGTTGTATTCGGAAGAAAAATGCTTTATTTCAAAAGAAATTGTCACAACATTGACCAACAATGTTGATGTTAGGTCAAAACCTTCAATCCTTCAGAGTCTTAAGCAACTTGTTGGGACCGAGATTCTTCATCAGAATGAGAACAAACCAAAACAAGAATAATTTTACTTTCTATTGGTTGTTTTCTCCATTTTTGAGAGTTAATTTATTTCATTTTTTATGTTGTTATTTTTATTTTATTTTTCAGGTATGCTATTTCTACACCCTTTCTTACACTTTACACCAAATGTACTGTTCATAAATATATGAAAAAAATGCTCAGAACATGGTTAATGGTATGTATTTTATTGGTTAATGAAGTAGTGAAAGTGGTTAATAAATTATAGGTAAAATAATTGGTTAATGATGTAGATTTTTGTGGTTAATGCAACTGTGAAGTTGGTTAATGCGTAAAATTATATTTGTGTTATAAAATAAATTTTAAAAATAAATATTTTTTTTTTAAAAAATTAATATTTTAAAAAAATATATTATTTTAATAAAAAAAACACTGTTCACCGTATAAATACGGTGAACAGTGCATACGGTGTATGTATGGGGTGTAAGAAATGATGTCAAAATAACATTTTTCTTTATTTTTGAGCCGTGTTGTATTTTTAATATGGCTCTTTTCTCATTAGCTATCATAGTGAAATATTACTATTTCAATAGAGTTCTACTGTACCATAAGTCCACTCAACCAATAAGTTTGTTTGTGTATCTTCGGTGGTTAACTTTTCTTTTTATTTCCGAAAACTCTGTTGCACTCTGAATTCCAATTGAGTGGAACTTCTTTGTGAAGTATGAAAGTAAATCAGAATATCATATTGAAGATCACAACAAACTGATCCAAGTATGATTGGAACACACGGATCATGTAGTCCATAAAAATAACTAGCACATTTGTCAATCCAAAAGGCATTGCAAGAAACCCATAATATCCAAATTGGGTTCTAAATGTGGTCTTTAGTGGATCAGAACTCTTTACTTGAATCTTTTTTTTAATGCGCAATTATATTGAAATAGAGCAGAAAACGTGCTCGAAACAATTACAAAATCATTTCAACATGAGATAATCTAAGCAAAACTGAATTACTCTTCGTATCTAAGAAAATCCAATTCCAAAAAGTAACTTTTATATGATTACACGTTTCTTTTAAATTCAGCCCCGCATTGTTGAATATCACGTTGTTTCTCCAAATCCACAAACACCAACACGTCGCCAACCAAATCAGCATATTCTTTTTATTCCTAACTGTCGCTACTACGAAAATCGGCGCCGGCTAAACAGAAGAGTCGCCACCGTGCATTATTTATCCCAAAGGAGGGAAAGGAAACACTCAGAATCAACCTAACGCAAAGACGGGAAAGGAATGGTCGTCGCAACCAAATCCTGGATTCGGGAGTCGGTTACGCAAGGGGAAGGTATTAGCACCCCTCACGTCCGTCGTACTCGACGGGATCCACGCTTGTTTTCTAGTACGGATTGTTATTCTATCTACTCTACAGGTCTAGGGTTAAAAAGAAAAGAAAATGACTCGGCAAAGTATCGCACTTTTGCCTACGTATTCCCGTCTTGAACGAGAAATCAGAGTCAACTTGGTTCGCCTACCTACGGGAAAGGAGGGGAAGGTTGCTCGCTAGGATATGGCATCCTATGCCTATGTACTTTCATATAACATGAAAGATTAGAGCAAACGTAGTTCGGGTCACGTACGACACAAGTCTGTCTGTTTATCTTTTATCCTTCTGAAAAAGGTTTTCTCCTGATTACGGGTCCAAGCGGACAAAAATGACGTTTTGATTGGTTTCCAGTCTTTTACGCAAGAACTGTTTTTTTTTATTGATGTTTGAAAGATTATTGTGTTTTTGATTGTTTCGAGATGAGAAGAGAAACGACACTCTAAAAACCTAGGGTTAAAAAGGGGAAGCAAAACTACCCTAATGTTATCATGCATGGGTTAACACCTAATGTCTGTCATAATTCCCTCTTGCACAAAGGAAATCAGAGATCCTAGGGGATAAACGGAAAAGAAACAGATATATACAGTAAACAGTAAACATGCATGCAATGCATTAATACAAGCGAGGCAAGGGAGTCCCACTCAACCTCGAGCCTGGGAAAACAATAGGCAAAGTGAAACAGCTTCACTTCAAACCTAAGGGGCAAGCTGAACAAGCCAACAAACAATACAGAAAAAGAAATAGAACCCAACACCAGCTCTGACAGCAGCACCAGCTCCTACAGTAACAGCTCAAACAACAACAGTTCTGACAGCTACAGCTCTGACAGCTACAGTTGATTAACAGCAAAAAGTTGACAGTGACACCTTCAAGCAAGACCCCATCTTCACTCTTCAATGATCCCCAAACTTTAGATAAGCTTCTGTCTTCAAAAATCTCCAAGCTCTGGCAAGCACTGAACCCCAACAAATAGACAGCTTCAAACAGCAACAAAACCCTAGCTCCAACATATGACTCTCTTTGATAGGCACATGCTTTATCTTCACCAATCTTCAATGAACTTCATTCTTCAATAGGCTTCCATCTTTCAATGCACTCACTCTAGAAGAGAATCAATTATCAGATCAAGCTGAAGTGCTAAACAGCTTATTGACAACCAAAGGAAGCCTATAAGCCCTTAGCATTGTAGGGGAGAGGTTCCCTCAAAGTTCTACTTCTAAAGTATGTCACTCATCCCTCCAAATGAAGGATGTGAATACTTTAATAGGACTTTATGTCATAGGGAGGAATAGAAGCACAAGATACTTTCTAAGTTTGCAAGAAGAAATCCATTTAATCTAAAGCTCTCCCTATATTTCCTATCTCCTAAGCCACCTTCAAGGGGAAGAATCTTCATGCTCCCAGCTCCATCCTTTGTCTCCAATCATCTCCAATGTCTTCATGAGCTCCAACAAGCAAAACTCAAGCCCCAAGCCCAATTAGAATAGCCCAAATCAAGCAAACAAGCCAAATGCCCAAGGGGGAAACACACAAACATCAACCAATTTGCAAAAATCAAAGAAAATAGTAGTATTTATTATAAAATCCTAAAATAATTTCTAAGGGAACCTAGCTATATACCCTATATCCCATATAGATCCCATAACCTAAATCAACTATTAAACCCCAAAACTATGTGTCAAATTGCACCTATGTGTTGTAAAACCCTAATTCTAGCACACACTCACTTTAACACTCAAACTAACCTAAATTTTAATCACAAAAATGTGACAAAATTTCAGGGGGATCATGCTTTACTAACCTAACTATAGCAACAAGAACCACATCAAAATACCAAGTGGAATGACCATACAAAAATCAGCAAGTAGAGGGTACAAAGCAAAAATGAGATAAATGCACTAAATGTAAAAATATGCTAAAAAATGAAAAATGCATGAATTGATATTTTTATTATTTTATTAAATTCTAGAAACCCTAAGGAAAATAGAGAAAAAAATTCCTATCCAAAAATGCTTATTTTTCAATTAGTTGTGAATTTTTCATTAACTATGTCAAAACCATAAAAATGATTAGAAAATATGAGAAAAAGAAAAACATGCGTGTTGAATAGCAATGATATGTAGTGTAAAACAAAAGCTGGGCCCAGGAGGGGGTGTGAAAAGGAAAACGCGCGTTAGGCCCAAACACAATCAGAAAATGAAATGAAAAATCAAATGAAAATGGAAAAGTCTTGGTATGAATAGCAAGTAAACTACGTGTAAATTCCATTGGGCCTTGGACAAGGGGTGTACATAGCAACAAAATCATGAAGCCCATGTCAATCCTATTAATGAAACGGAGCGTTTAGCTCCTCTCAGACTCTCTCACGAAATTGGAGCGCGTCCTGGCCCTTGGTTATTGCTTTTGGTCAAAGTCCACACTAATCCTAGGGTCCTCATGTTGTCTTCCCCAATTCAAAAGGTTGGAGGGAAAGGTTATCAGACGGTGGTCGGAGGTGGCGCCACCGTCGTCCCCAATCATCAGCATCGTCAATCTTCACCTAAACTCAACACTAGACACAACATCCTACTCGTTTCTCCACGAGCAACTCAACCATGTCCTTCATTAACACTGAATCCTCCTCCATTTTAAATCACGAAGCAACTTTCAGAAATTGCTCAAGATTCAAACCTCATTAAACCTAAAATTGATAATCCTAGATTCATCACCATGCTACAATGAGTCATTCTAGCTATCTAACTATGATTAAATCACCAAGAACTGCAAGATATCTCCACCAACAGAAAATGTGCTCGACCTAAAATTGTCTCTAAACATTGAATTTAGTTACCAGAAAGCACCTAGCCATGTTCTACATCATATCTAACTATCTAAAACCTAACAAAACTACATGAATTATGCCATAGGATGAAGTTTACATACCTGCAAATTTTGGATGAATAGAGTGAGCAAAGCTTCAAATCAAGCTCAAAGATCTTCCAGATACGATCTATGAGTGATAATCAAGCTTCTGTATACATCAATTTGTGGTGAATCTTCTTGAATCACCAAATTTGATTCTGAGTTGCAAGAGATGAACTCAATATGCTATCTCACGATTCTTCATAGTTCTTGATCAGAAATCTATCCAAATTCACTCACAAACTCATAACAATGCTTCTGAATGCAAAAGTTTGGATTGAAACCTCTCCAATTTGTGTAACCGATTTGGATTTGCAAGATGAAAACTCAAAACTCAATCTCTCCAATCTCTCTCAATATGCACCAACCCATGCCTTGAACCAGTTCTAATCTATATATAGAACCTGTAGGAACCAACTAGAACCTTCTGGAATGATCTATATGAGAAATCCAATTTCTCATCTCTTGAAATTTTCATGATAAGCTCCATACATGACAGTCACATAGCAGCTGGTATTTGCACTTGCTTCTGATCCAATTTGTCCTCAAATGATATTTTGAAAGTGTTGGCAATGGTTAAGGTCTTGGTTATGCTCTAAAAAATGGTTTTTCATATGTGACTTATAATGTAAGTAACCACTTTTACAAAGCAAGTCATGAAATTAACCCTCAACTCAAAAATGTGGAAATGTCATTGTTTCCAAAATGTGCTTTCCAATCAATTTGGTATGTCATATGGACTGGTTTGGACCTATAGCTCAAAAATCTCAATTTTCCTCTTTGGTTCATTTAAAATCCATCCTTATTTTAGGCCATTTTTGCAATTTTGTGATACAAGCCCTTCCTGTGGAGGCAAGTCGCCACATATCACACATAGCTGCAAGACATTGGTAAATGCAGGTTTCGATGATGACAAATTCCCAGGATAGACTGGACATGGGTCAACCAAAGGGTCGACGTATCTATCAAAAACAAGGGAAGTACTGTCAGCGCACAAAACATGCGTCGACCATTGGGTCAGCGCATGAAAGGATAATTTTCCAGCGGGTCAACGCATGAAAGCTTTGGTCGACCATAGGGTCGGCGCACAAAGGAAAAGAATTCCAACGGGTCAGCGCACGCCGACTGTATGGTCGACGCATACTGATGAAATTTCCAGAAATTCAAAACATCACAGGCCATGCGTCGACGCATAGACCTGTTATGGTCGACCGCTCGCGCGGAAAAACTGATTTTAACTTCGTTCCCTCTCATATTTGAAATACTGTTGTGTTCTGAATTTTTTGGGCTCTATATATACTTGCTTAAACACTTGTGTCTAACAACATTTGATATTCTTTTGATTCATGTGTTCAAAAACAAGAAGGAGTGAAATAGGTGTCCAAGATTCATCATCTTCATCTTCAACCTCTCACAACATTTCAATTACACACAATCATTTTTGAAATGCATTTGTGAGAGATTCAAGGCGATAAGGTTCGAGGCTTAGATTGGAGAATCAAGCTCGGGTTGAAGATTGCGACAGGTTCTTTCTTGAATAAAACCATTGGGGTTTTGCCCTCCAAGATTGGTTCTGATTTTGGGGGTTTTTGGACGAGATTCTTCATCAACTATCAATCGAGCGAAGGTGATTGTGAAGAGGTGGTTTTCACAAGTCTAGTAGCTGATTCGGTGACTTTGAAGGGAAGGTCTCAGGTTCGATTTGGTGCTGTTGGGATCAGCCGGAGCCAAAGGTTTGAACAACAACGTGTTCTTCAATAAGGTGGCTGGAGTCGGAGGTCCATCAACACAAATTGAAGAACTTGATTCAGCTTGAATCAAGGGGCAAGGAGTGAAGGCAACTTTCAACACATTGATATTTTTGTTGTAATTCTGCTGCTCAATCCTTGTATAAACTGTTCATTCAAACAGGTGATATATATTCAATATATCTCAATTCTAGTTTTAGAATTGAGGGCAGACGTACCCCGAAGCGAGGACGACGGGAGAACTGCCTCACCAAATTACTTGTCTTCTTTATTTTCAGCATTTTCTTTACCGCTCAAATAAGTAATTTTTGTGTAAGCTCTTGTGTCAAAACTGTGATATAAATTGAGTAAGAGATTAAAACATTGTTTTAAACTCTAAACGTACAACAAAACGTTGTACTAGGCTGATTGAAATCACTTACTCAACATAAACATCACTTGGAGTGCCTTTGCACACCAAGTGTTTGACATATTGCTTGAACCAAAATTACCTTACTTGTGTATCTTGTTTTGGTTTAATTTTGGATCATTGGAACTAGGTAACCTTGCAATTGAAGTAAATAATTGATAAGCATAGTGTGTGTTGTGATTCTATTTTTTCGAATTGTCATAAATCCATAGGCTTACGTATATCCGGTTTTCCAATAACCGTTCGTTTTAGACTATATTTTTCCTCGGCCGCTTCCGCACTTAAAACATTTTTAAAACCAATTTTAAATTGGTAGCGCCGACTCAAATTTTAATTGGGGATCTATTCAACCCCCCTTCTAGATCCGTGCCATAGTCTAACAAGTGGTATCTAGAGCTCCGGTTATTTGGTGCTTCAAATACAACGAGATAGAAAATGGCAAACGAACCTAAAGGGGCGTATAATAGGGCTCCTGTTTTCAACGGTGAAAATTATAGTTATTGGAAAGACTGTATGCGTGTGCATATAAAATCCATAGACAGAAAAATATGGAACGTTATCCTTAATGGTCCAATAGAAATTACTATGACCAATGCGGATAATGTAGTTGTGCCAAAGCCTGAAGCACAATGGACCGATGACGATGAGAAAAAATACAATTATGATTGGAAAGCTAAAAACATCTTAATCTCCTCATTAGGTGTAGATGAATACTATCGTGTATCCCATTGTCCTACTGCTAAGGCCATGTGGGATTCACTACAAATAGCCCATGAGGGGACAAACGATGTTAAGTTGGCTAGAATCAATACATTAACTCAAGAGTTCGATCTCTTTTTCATGGAGCAAGGGGAAAGCATTGCTGACATGCAAAAGAGATTTACACATCTCATCAATCGTTTACATTCATTAGGTAGGCCTGTTTCCAATGATGTTGCTACTAATAAGATTTTAAGATGTTTAAACAGGGAATGGCAGCCTAAAGTGACCGCCATCAAAGAAGCACATGATCTTACCTTATTAGATTTAACAACATTGTTTGGCAAATTACAAGAGCATGAACAGGTACTCTTGAGCTTAGACCAACGCGAAAAGATGGAAAAGAAAGACAAAGCGAAGGTGAGTGAAAAGAAATCGATAGCTCTCAAGACTTCCTCCTCAAAGTCTCAAGCAAAAGAGCAAAATGATTATTCCTCGAGCGACGAAGAAGAAGAAGACACAAGCGAAGATATGGGGTTGTTTGTTAAACGGTATAACCGTTACGTGAGAAAGAACGGCATACAACATTCTGAGAAGAACTTGGTAAACTTTCGGAAACAATCAAGACACTCCAAGGATGATGACTCGAAAGGTAAAAAGACTAGAGGGACGTGCTACAAGTGTGGAAAGCCCGGTCACTACAAACCGGACTGTCCAATGAATAAAAAGGGAAAGGACAAGGAATCATCAAAATCACACAAGAAATCATCAAAGCCTAGGAGAGCGTACATAGCATGGGAAAGTGACAGCGACTCTTCCTCCTCTGATGAAAGTTCTAGTGATGAAGAAGAGTCCGTGAATCTATGCCTCTCCGCCAATCAGAAAAATAAGAAAAAACAGGTACGTCACTCTAAATATGATAAGTCCTCAAATATGTCGCATTCAGAATTACTAGCCGCATTTCATGCCTTACATAATGAAGCAGTTGAAGCCTTCAAGAAACTTGCTTCTAATAAGAAAATCTTTACGTATTTAGAGCATAAGGTTAAAGAGTCCGAAAAGAAATTAGAGGACCTAAAGGCTTCCATTGTGAAAGGCAATGAATCGGATTGTAAAGACGATAGAAACCCTTTCAACTTCGGGTGTGGCACTTGTCATATTTGGCAAGGTGAGGTTAGACACCTCAAGGCCAAATTAAACAAGGCACTTGAGCCTAAAGTTACATTTGATATTGATAAAAAGGATTTTAGAAAAAGTATGATTAACCCATACCAAAAATATGCATATGTAATTAGGGATCAAGCAAGTGAAAGTGTCTCTAAAGTTGATTTTGCTTGCTTATACTGTTGTAGGAAAGGCCACTCCATTGGTAAATGCCGTTTTAGAAGATTTCTTGTTCCTAAAGGCATCTACCAATGGTTTCCCAAACGCAACCATTTTGCCGCTAACCTATTAGGACCCAATATGCCATTGGGTACCTCCTTGTGCTAATTATGTTTTGACAGGTGAAATGTGTCGAGACCACCGAGAGAAGATGGGTTCTCAATAGTGGGTGCTCAAGACACATGTCTGGAGACATATCCTTATTCATAGACTTTGTGGCTAAGAAGAAAGGGTATGTAACTTATGGTGATAACAACCGCGGAGCAATACTAGGTAAAGGTAGTGTAGGTAATCCCGCCTCTACTATGATTTCCGATGTATTGCTTGTCGAAAACCTTAAACATAATCTGCTTAGCATTAGCAAACTGTGCGATAAAGGATACAATGTATCCTTTTCAAAAGATTGTTGCAAAATTGTGCATGAAAATGATAAGAAGAATATGTTTAATGGTTTTAGAGTAAACAATATATATATGCTTGACTTAAATGAAGTATCATTAACAAGAGACAAATGCCTCATAACTATGAGTGAAGACTCATGGCTATGGCATAGGCGTTTAGCGCATGTTAATTTTGACTTACTCAATAAGGAAGTCTCAAAAGACCTAGTCTTAGGACTTCCCAAAATAAAGTTCACCAAGGATCACCTTTGTGATGCTTGTCAAAAAGGGAAGCAAACGAGGATCTCATTTAAATCCAAAAAGATAATTTCAACAACGAGACCTCTTGAACTTCTACACATGGACTTGTTTGGGCCGTCTAGGATCAAAAGTCTAGGAGGAAACTATTACGGGTTCGTAATAGTGGACGACTTTTCTAGGTTTTATTGGACCATCTTCTTAGTAAGTAAAAGTGATACATTCGCCGCTTTTGAAAAGTTTGCTAAGCTTTCCCAAAACAAGTTAAATACAAACATAGTGTCCATAAGGAGCGACCATTGAGGTGAGTTTGAAAATCATTTGTTTGAAGAATATTCGGTAACCATGGTATTGATCATAACTTCTCCGCTCCACGCACTCCTCAACAAAACGGGGTTGTGGAGCGCAAAAACTGTATTTTAGAAGAATTGGGAAGAACAATGATTAATGAAAGTGGTTTACCTAAATATTTTTGGGCCGACGCCATTAGTACGGCATGCTATGTTTTGAATAGGGTACTTATTCGCCCCATTCTAAACAAAACACCGTACGAACTCTTAAAAGGGCGAAAGCCAAATGTCTCTCACTTGCACGTGTTTGGATGTAAATGTTTTGTATTAAACAATGGAAAGGAAAACTTGGGCAAATTTGATTCCAAAGCCGATGAAGGTATCTTTATCGGATACTCTCACTCGAGTAAAGCATATAGAATATATAATAAACGTTTACTTGCTGTAGAAGAGTCTGTGCATGTGTAAACCCATAATTTCGACAAGACCATAATTTCGACAAGATTAAGATTCAGGCTTTAAGGTCATCTTTGTCGAAGGATAGCAGCAGGAGAAGAATCCAAGAATTGCTGACAAGGTTTTAAAGTTTCATTGTTTCGACCAGAAATAGATATAATGTTCTGGCAGAATAGTTTGGAGAGTTTGTGACTAAGGGCTTCGACAGAAGAAGTTTGTTAATAAAAGATAAGGTTTGGCAAGTGCTGAAGAGTTTTTTTTTTAAAGGGTTTCGACAGTTTTGAAGAGTTACAAGGTTTCGTCACCAAGGAAGAGATTCAAATTTCAAAAGGTTGTAACCTTTGGCAGTTGGACACATGGAGGTTTCAGAGAAGAAATTTACATGCAGGCTGACACTTGTCGTTTAGTTACAGTTTTTCCGTTCTAAGCAGTTATTCTGTTTGTGTATAAATAGGATAGTTTGTGGTTAGAATGTGTGTGTGAAAATTTGTACAAAATTCCTGTAAAAACTCTAAGTACCCAGTGTGAGAGAAAATGAGTCTAGTATTTGGAACAATGTACGTTTAAACACCAGTTATATTTCAAAGTCATTTTAAATTACTTGTTTATTCTTCAAGTTCATTACTTGTTTATTCTTCAAGTTCATTACTTGTTTATTTTCAAAGTCATTTTACATTTCATTTACTTTTCTGCAAGTTTTAGCCTTTCGACATTTCTTTGTTCTTGTTTAAACTTTTAACCTTATTTCACCTTTAAGTCAAAACTTTCGTTACTTACAAAATCAAAGTCCTTAGTACTTTGACAACATTGATAAAACAAACCACAAATTAGTCACCAAAAGTCTAAGAGTATTTCGACAGAACCAAATGCACATGTATCCTAGGACTTGTATGGTTGGTCCTGCAAGTAACCCAATTTTCTGAAGAAATTGGTTAACCAGAGGTTGTTCGCCAGAAAACACAGCGAACAAATTGGCACACCCGGTGGGACTAGTGTATTTGATAAAATCTAATAGAAATTTCTAGACAAATTGTTCCTTGCTACGTTGTATGATTCTTAGAAGCGGTAAATTAGCCGTAACCGACGTAGAGAGACCAAAGAGAACAAGAAGAAGAAACATGGCTAACTTGCCAAATGCTTCAAATATTTCTGACGAAACCATTCCAGTTTCCAATCCTATCCCTTCGTCAGGAACAATACCAGTGTCTGGCCCTGTTTTAGAACAGATTAGGCCTCCTTTGGGGGATTCCATACCAACGGGTTCAGGATCCCAGAATGCGCCTAGTTCTTCCACCATGGGACACGCCAGACCCTTGGGAACCCCTCCCCCTGGAGGAAATACATTCAGGCCATATCTGAATTATTCTCAGCCTTTGGTTGGGAGAGAACAACCGTACGGAATGCCAACTTCAATGATGGCAAGCCTACATAATTCGTCACCATTATTCTCTGATGCCATGGTTCAAGTGTCATCACCATTGCAGGGATCAGGATATGGTGGAAATGGAAATAGAATGAATCAAATTCCACCAGGTTTTCATATGCCCGCTATGACAAACCATTCTGCACAAGTAATCCGTCAACAGATGGATGAAAGCAATCATGATATGGTGCAGGCTTTGACACAACAAATGGGAGAAGTGTTCAATCCCTTAATACAAAACACTACCCAAACAAACCAAATATTGGCAGAACAGATGGCACGCATTGCTGATTTTTTTGGAGTCCCACAAGCACAACAAAGAATGCAATTAAACCAGAATCCTGCCAATAGGGCTGTCGAAGAGGAACTCACTATAAACCAAAGGCCCTTAGGGAACCCTCAGGAAAATCCCAGGGGGCAAGAGGTGATGGTCGAACAGCCTAATGTAGAAGAGCCTATTCGACAGGAACCAAGAAGGATAATAGTCCAGAGAAACCAAAATGCTGACGAAGTGTTACAGCAGAGAATGCGTTACAATAACATGCCTGTCGAAAATAATATTGCCACCATGGTGGAGAGAATAATGGCACAAAACGGAGTAAACGTAGGATTACAAAGGCCTAGTTATACTTCCCCCTTGTCTGAATTTATCTTACAACAAGAGTTACCACCAAGGTGGAAAGTCCCCAAATTCACAAAATTTTCAGGGGATACTAGTGAATCCACCATAGAACACGTGGCACGTTATTTGATAGAAGCGGGAGAGATTGCTAATAACGAGAACTTAAGGGTGAAGTATTTCCCAAGTTCTTTGACAAAAAACGCTTTCACTTGGTTTACGTCACTTCCTCCAACTTCAATTTTTACTTGGGCCCAGTTAGAGAGATTGTTCCATGAACAATTTTATATGGGACAAACCAAGATAAGTTTGAAAGAGTTGGCAAGTGTCAAAAGAAAATTTTCTGAACCCATAGATGACTATTTGAATAGGTTTAGATTATTAAAAGCCAGATGCTTTACGCAAGTGCCGGAACAAGAACTAGTCGAAATGGCTGCAGGAGGTCTTGATTATTCCATAAGGAAAAAACTGGATACCCAATATCTGAGAGACATGGCACAGTTGGCAGACAGAGTAAGGCAGATAGAAAGACTAAAAAATGAGAAATTTAGATCAAATAAAAACAAGAAGGAAAGAGTGGCCTATGTAGGAATGGTTCAAGATGATTACGACGAAAACGAACCAGTCATTTTCGACCAGCAAGAAATTGATCTTGCAGAATTAAAGCAAGGCCCTCCATATTCTTGTAAAGTTTTAGCCCCGTCGAATGGAAAAAGTCCAGTCGAAATGGAAAAGAATGACAGGTTCCCTAAAAGAACCTATACATTCGACATCACCAAGTGTGATGAGATATTTGATTTACTAGTCAAAGATGGTCAGTTAATAAAACCAGCAGGCACTAAAGAGCCTCCTATAGACCAACAGAAAAAGAGAGGTTTTTGCAAATACCATAATTTCTTGGGTCATAAAACTTCTCAATGTTACCTTTTCAGGGATCTTGTCCAAAATGCAATCCAAAGTGGAAGGTTGAAGTTTGGAGACAAAGGCAAGCAGCAGATGAAGATTGACTCCAATCCCATGCAGATTGTGGAGGCAAATTATGCTGAGCCAGAAATGGTAAACGTAGTCGAAATGGAGATCATGGCAGAAGAAAATTCTGAAATGGTAGGAGTTACTGAAAGTTTCGACACCAACTTCACCATGATAGAAGCTGCTGAAGGTTTCGACACCCATGTCAATGTGGTGGAAGAAGGTGATAATTCTGCTGGCCAGGCTGAGGCAAAAGAAGTCAAAGTTTCTGAAGACTTCGACAGTGAGAATGCCACTGAAACTACTGAAGGTTTCAACGGAAGAAATGCAGTCAAAGTGGGAAGAAGCTTCGACAAGAAAAACCGTGAAGGAGATGCTGAGCACGGGGTGATCTGGGACACTTTGGGAGAGTCAAATGGGAAATTCGACTTCATGGTGAAATATTCAGCACCACCAAGCTCCGAAACAGATGCCAACGAAATCAAACCCACAGGATGGGGAGATTCTTTCAAAAGGGATGACGAAGAGGAGGATAGCAAAACCCTCGCTGCCCAAACAGAGGTCACTGAAGGCCCTGACCAAGAGGAGATTAAAACACCAGGGACTGATGACAATTCCCTCACTGTCAAACAAATGAACAGTGATACCACCAAAAATGAAGAACATCCTGTCGAAAGGGTTGCACATTGCTGCAAATACATCTATAAGGGCTTACACCCAAAAGGCAATGTTAGTCAGTCAAAGGAGGACATCCCAGAGGAAATCATGCTAGTCGAAAAAATGAACAAATTGAAAATTACAACTGAACAGAGTGCTGGGATTCATATGGTGGAAATCACTCAAAAGGGAGGACCAGACATCGACAAGGGAAAGAAGCGTCAAGAGGAGCATCAGAAGCTGGTTTACCCAGAAGAGAACGAGAGTCTGTTTGAATTCATCCAGAGGTGTCAAAGGAAGAATGCAGAAGTCATGCTTTGCCCAAGATGCAGTGCTGTGTTCGACAAGAAAGCAGCTGATGACTTAGAAGCAGCAGTAAAGACCCAGAGGAAAAGAAATTGGGGAACAGTCCCACCAACCAGAAACGAAAGATTCGACCCAAGGAGAGGGGAGCATCACAGTCAAGGGGTCGGAGAAAGACGTTTCAACACTTACAAACCATCCAACAGGCCAAATGATGACAAATGGGTTCAGCCTATAAGGGATGTCCAAGGTCAGAAGAGATGGAAGAGTTTTGAAGTGAACAGGGGTCCTTCCATGGAAGTTAAAAAGGAGGCAAAGCCAAAATACGTCTCTGAAAACTACAAAGGGAAGAATCCTATGTCCAGATCCCAATGGAGAAGATTCCAAAGGCAGAAGAAAATTGAAAAGAAAACTGTAGAATACCAAAAGGTTGGGCAGAAGGAAGCTGAATCAAGCAAATGTGTGCAGATTACGAACAAGGGAATGCCCCTGGCAGAAAAGGAAATCATTCAGAAGAATAGATCTGGTGACACCACAGAGATGCAGAAAACAAACAATAGAATGCCAGTGGACGAAGAAGTCACAGATGAATTTGGTTCAGAATCAGATGCTTCTTTCGACGTAACTTGCAATGTGGTTTCTGTACTGCCCAGAGACTTCGACAGGATAATGGAAGTCGAAGACGAAGAGGATGACATGATAGATGATAGCATAAGCTTGAAGCCTGTATGCTACTACATAATGAACAATGGCTGTGTCGAAGAGCAAAATGCCTTCTTCGAAAGGCCAGATGATGCAATGAAGGCTCACTTAAAGCCTCTCTTCATAAAAGGAAAGGTAGAAGGTGTAGGTGTCAACAAAATTCTGATAGATGGCGGAGCAGCTGTAAATTTAATTCCTCATTACATGATAAGGAGAGTTGGAAAAGATGACTCCGACACTAAACCTCACAATATGGTGTTGTCCAACTATGAAGGTAAAGTGGGAACAACACTGGGAGTAATACAATTGAACTTGACTGTGGGATCCATCACCAGGCCTACAATGTTTGTGGTGATAGCATCAAAAGCAAATTACAACTTGCTGTTGGGAAGAGAATGGATCCATGGGATTGGGGCTGTGCCATCCTCCATGCATCAAAGAATAGCAATCTGGAGGCCAGATGGGATTGTCGAAAACATTGAAGCAGATCAGAGTTACTTCACAGCTGATGTGAACAATATCACTAGTCGTAACTTCGACAAGAACCTAGCCCATATAGCACCATGCAATCCTGCGGCTTTCGACCTGACAGCTTCCGACAACGCTTACTGTTCCATGTACCTCCATCCTACACATGGTTTCCAGTGGGATAAAGAAATAATTGGGGAAACAAATTACACTTGGGGAACTGCCCACGTCAACCCAACTGGATGGGGAAGTGAATTCAGTGAAAATGACTGAAATTTCAGCAATGGAAAGGATTTCGGCTTATATAGCCGAAAAACAACACAAAGCGGCCCTTGAGGCTGAAGTAAGAAATATGGCTGTCGAAGCCAGCACTCAGGTTGTCGAAGGACAACACCCTCAAGAAAATATTGAGGAGCAACATGCAAATCAGAGTTTTGAAGAAGACTCAAATGGTGAATGGCAGAACCAAAGACTTGATGCCATTTATGATGACGAACCTTTGGGGTTCGAAAAGGATCCAAACTCCACCAATATGAAAATGGTGGCACAGGATCCCTTAGAGGAGATTAATCTAGGACTGGGGGCAGAGAAAAGGCCCACTTACATCAGTGCCAAGTTGAATCCTCAACTCAGAATCGAAATAATCCAGCTGCTGAATGAGTTTAAAGACTGCTTCGCATGGGATTATGACGAAATGCCTGGTTTAGACAGAAGTTTAGTGGAATTGAAGTTGCCAATTCTGGAAGGGAAGAAGCCAATAAAACAGACCCCCAGACGCTTTGCACCTGAAGTTCTGTCGAAGATCAAAGAAGAGGTCGAAAGACTTCTAAAATGCAAATTCATCCGTACAACAAGGTATGTCGAATGGATTGCTAATATTGTTCCTGTGATTAAGAAAAATGGCACGCTAAGGGTGTGTATTGATTTTAGAGATCTAAACTCAGCCACCCCTAAGGATGAGTATCCTATGCCAGTAGCAGAAATGCTAGTAGATTCTGCAGCAGGTCATGAGTATTTAAGTATGCTTGATGGCTATTCTGGTTATAACCAGATTTTTATTGCTGAAGAAGACGTTCCAAAAACAGCTTTTCGTTGTCCAGGAGCAATAGGAACATATGAATGGGTAGTAATGCCCTTTGGTTTGAAAAATGCTGGAGCTACTTACCAAAGGGCTATGAATTCTATTTTTCACGATTTCATTGAAGCGTTTATGCAAATTTATATAGATGACATTGTGATTAAATCTGCTTCAGGCTTCGACCATATTAACCATCTTCGACAGTCCTTTGAAAGGATGAGGAAGTTTGGTTTGAAAATGAATCCTCTTAAATGTGCTTTTGGTGTGCAGGCTGGGGATTTCTTAGGCTTTGTGGTCCACAAAAAGGGGATTGAAATCAATGAAAACAAAGCTAAAGCAATAATGGAAGCAAAAGCGCCATCGACAAAGAAGGAATTGCAGTCTCTACTAGGGAAAATCAACTTCCTCAGAAGATTTATCTCCAACCTTAGTGGAAAGACTCAGGCCTTCTCACCCTTGCTTCGACTGAAGAAAGAGGGTTTCACTTGGGGGCAAGAGCAACAAGCTGCTTTCGACA
Organism: Lathyrus sativus; assembly: GCA_963859935.3. NCBI lineage: Eukaryota > Viridiplantae > Streptophyta > Magnoliopsida > Fabales > Fabaceae > Lathyrus > Lathyrus sativus. The sequence continues at coordinate 82,549,559 of OZ012740.1, read as the reverse complement.
AGATCAAGGAGTATTTGGCAAATCCCCCAGTCTTAATATCTCCTTGCCGAAAAAGAAGCATGAGGCTCTACATATCAGCATCTGACAGAACATTAGGAAGTATGCTTTGTCAAGAAGATGAACATGGCGTCGAAAGAGCCATTTACTATCTCAGCAGGGTCTTGAATGATGCTGAAACTAGGTATAGCATGATAGAAAAATTATGTTTATGTGTATATTTCTCTTGTATGAAATTAAAGCATTATATAAAACCCGTTGATGTACATATATCTTCTCATTTCGACGTAATAAAGCATATGTTGTCTAAGTCTATTTTACATAGTCGAATTGGAAAATGGGCTTTAGCCTTAACTGAATATTCTTTAAAATATATGCCCCTAAAAGCTGTTAAAGGGCAAGTAGTTGCTGACTTTATAGCTGACCACTCCATACTTGGAGAGGAGACAAATTATGTCGAAAAAGAGCCTTGGAGGTTATATTTCGATGGTTCCAGTCATAAAAATGGAACAGGTGTCGGGGTGTTAATTATTTCTCCCAATAAAGTTCCAACAAAGTTCAAGTACAAAATAGAAGAATTCTGTTCAAACAATGAGGCAGAATATGAAGCCTTAATTGTTGGACTTGAAATCTTGTTGGAGCTGGGGGCAACAGAGGTCGAAATAATGGGTGACTCTGAATTGGTGATAAAACAATTGACGAAAGAGTACAAATGTGTCAAAGAAAATTTGATCATGTACTTTGTGATAGCCAACAGACTCCTCAAGAGATTCGACAGCGTAGTTTTTAGACACATCCCCAGATTAGAGAATCAGGAAGCAAATGACTTAGCCCAGCTGGCTTCAGGGTATAAAGTGTCGAAAGAAAATCTGTTGAAGTTTGTCGAAGTGAGAGGAAAAGTTTTATCTACTAAGCTGTCCCCATCTGATTTGGAGACAATAAGATTGGGATATGGTGATCAAGAAAACTTTGAGATTTTCAATGTGGGTAATCTAGAGGATGGAGATTGGAGAAAACCCATTAAAGATTATTTGCAAAATCCAAGTCAAACAGTCGAAAGGAAGATAAAGTACAGAGCCTTAAGTTATGTGCTCTTTGGAAATGAACTGTTTAAAAAGACTGCAGAAGGAGTTCTACTAAAATGCCTTGGAGAGACTGAAGCATACATAGCTTTGTCGAATGTACACAGTGGTGCATGTGGTGCCCACCAAGCAGGACATAAAATGAAATGGCTATTATTTCGACAAGGAATGTATTGGCCAACCATGTTGAAAGATTGCGTCGAATTCGCAAAGGGTTGTCAGGAATGTCAAATCCATGCAGGCATACCTCATGTGCCAGCAAGTGAGTTACATTCTATTATAAAGCCTTGGCCATTCAGAGGATGGGCTTTAGATTTGATTGGTGAGATTCGACCAGCTTCTTCAAAAGGGCAGAAGTACATTTTAGTAGGAGTAGACTATGTCACTAAATGGATTGAAGCCATACCTTTGACAAATGTAGATCAGGAAGCAGTCATAGATTTCATCCAGAAACACATAGTGTATAGATTTGGAATACCAGAGACTATAACCACTGATCAAGGATCTGTGTTTACTGGCAGAAATATGCAAGCATTTGCAAGAGAGACAGGTTTTAAGTTGTTGACTTCGACACCTTATTATGCCCAAGCAAATGGCCAGGTCGAAGCAGCCAACAAAGTGGTGATAAACTTGATAAAGAAACATGTGGGTAAAAAACCCAGAAATTGGCATAAGACCCTGGATCAAATCCTTTGGGCTTGTCGAACCTCTCCTAAGGAAGCAACTAACTCCACCCCATTTAAATTAACCTATGGACATGATGCAGTATTGCCTGTCGAAATCTGTTTACAGTCAATACGAATCCAAAGACATCATGAGATTCCATCTGAAATCTATTGGAGTATGATGATGGATGAATTGGTTGATTTAGACGAAGAAAGGTTGCGTGCTTTAGAATTAATAAGAAGGCAGAAAGCGAGAGTTGAAAAGTTTTATAACAAAAAAGTAAAACTCAAAGCCTTTTTAGTAAATGATTTAGTCTGGAAAGTGATCTTGCCCATGGAGAAGAAAGACAGAGTGATGGGAAAATGGTCCCCTAAGTGGGAAGGACCTTTCAAAATTTTAAGAGTTTTTTCCAATGGTGCATACGAAGTCGAAGAAATAGAAAAAGATAGAAGAGTGATGAAAGTAAATGGGAAGTACTTAAAAAAGTATAAACCAACACTGCACGAAATAAAAATAAGAACAAACTAAAATACAAAGGAAACTTGTCTTCGCCAAACAAATGGCGTAAAATAGCATTACATATAAAAAGTGCTAAAAGAAAATATCCCAAAACAAGTAAAATTCCTAAGTCCTATTACAAAATCACTGTCGAAGGAATGTGGTTTTGAGCTCGTCGAATTTTTTCTTTTGGAGTTGAATTCGACGCTCACAAAGGCTTTTGCTGACAGTCATTTCGTCAAGCTCCCTGTGAAGTCGCTGGGCTGTTTCTGCATGTTGTAGCCCCTTCTGGAGCTCACTGTCTATTGCTTCCTGATTTGGTTTTTGAAGAGAGGCCTGGCGTTCTTTTTCTTGGAGGATTTTTCTTTGGAGATCAGCAATTTGGGCTTGGTAGGCTTGAATATTGCTGTCACAATCAGCAGCAGCTTTGGTATATTCGTCAGAAAGCTTATTCAGCTCTGAAATCCTTTCTGTCGAAGAAGCCACTGTGTTCCATGCTGAAACTTGCTCCTCAGACTTGGCTGTGATCTTTCGGGAGAATTCTTTTTGTCGAATCAGATCAGCGCTGGCAGAATCAATCAAAGATATCAAATCCATCACCAGATGGCTTTCCTCAGTCGAAGCCTCCAGCAAGTTGGCACTTTTTAGGAGCTTCTTCAGATCATATTGAGCAGAAGTATTCTCAGCCAAGACCTCAAACAGGTCAACTCCAAGGATCCTTGCCTTGATCTCATCCATGATGACATTGATTGGTTGAAGGTCGGAAGTGGCCCCTGAAGCTGTCGAACCACTGGCAGAGGAATCGTGGAAGTTATGCCTGGTGTCGAGTAAAGCTTTTAAGTATTCAAAGGGTTTTCTAGCCTTCAAACTCTCAATTTCTTCATGGGATAAACTCGTCGAAGCAGTGCCCAAAGAGGTTTCGACAGGAGCCTTTGATGAAGGGGGAATGTGTTGAGAGGTTCCTCCAATGCTCAAGTTAACTTCTGGCTGGTTCGACAGAGTAACAACTTCTTCAACATTGTCTTTGTTAGCCGTGATGGTGTTAGTTGGATCTGGAGTTTGTACATCCTGAGAAGTGGCATTATCATCAGTGTTTGGTATAGCAGCGGTTGTTGGAAGTGGTACATCTTGATCTGAAATAATTTTTTCGGCAGTGGGGTCTGGTCGAAAGGGAGAGTTGTTGTCGGAAGACTCAGAGTCACTAAGGTCGAATTCATCCAAGGTTTGAGGCCCATGGATCCCTGCATCTGGAGTGGCATCATCCCGGAGTCTTTCAGCCAGAGTCCTCTCAGAATTAGAGGGAGCATGCTCTTCTTGGATTGCAGAGATCTCTTCGACATCAATAACAACCTACAAGAAAAAAAACACAAAAGAAGAACTTGAAGATAAAGATACATTCAGTCAAGGCTGGATTGGTGATTGTCGAAATGATTACCTGAGGAATTTCAGTATGGGCACTTGAGTCCCCACTTCTTTCGCTCCTTGAAGGAACTTTGTTGACTGGACTGGCAGGTGGGGTTCGTCTTTGGACCAGAGATCTTTGGGACGCCACTGTTTTAATTTTTAAACCTTTGTTTCTTTTCAAAGGCTGGGGTTCAGGGGATTCGTCCTCGGATTCTTCGACGCTTGTTTCTTTTTCTTCTGTTTTCCTTTTCTTTGCTGGGGTACGAGTTACCTATAAGAGAAAGAGAAGAAGTGTTAGTATAAGAAAATATGAAGTATACAAATAAGGAGGGATGTTCTGTTTGTGTCGAAACCTTTTTTGTTGTTGAAGGGGTTTTTTCGACTGCTTTTGAAGAAGTTCCTTCGCCAGTAATCTTCCTGACAATTCTAACAGCTAAAAAAGAAAAGTTGCATGAACATTGATATAATAATAAAAGGAGTTAGAAAAAAAAACAAAAAGAGAAATATGGTCTCTTCGACACCTTCAAGAATGGGTTCGTCTATAGTAACGTGTTCAATCCCAATATGAAGGTGCCCAGTGAAGTTGTGCAGATGATACTTCGTCGCAACCACGCGTTTGGCAAGTTTTTTGTTGCTTTCACGAAGCAGTTTTAAGGCTGATCCACATACAAACCAATCTGGAAATGGAGGACACAAGGCCACTCCAAATTCTGCAGAAGGAAGTGGAGGGAATTTTGGAGGAAAGGTTGTGAATGCAAAGTCGTAGTGTGCATGTGGTGGAAGGGATGAAGGAAACCACAATTGGTCTAATTTCTCTGTGAGTTTGAATTTTAAAGATCTTGCTGCTTCAGCTATGGTTCGACGAAGATCATCAGGCCTGTAAATAGTTTCAAAATACTTTTGAAACTTTTGAATTTCTTTTATATGTTGGTCTGTACCTTTTTTCTTTTTGTCCTGCACAAAGGAAAAAGCATTTGTCAGAAGAGCAGTGAAAGTTGCTACGTCGAAAAAGTTGTTGATGTAGTATTCCTTCCACCAAACGTCGAACTCTGCAGTGCAGAGGAAGTTTGGTACAAAGATGGTGGGATAGACCTCCAGAGTTGGGTCGAAATATTTGTTGTACAGTTCTAAGCTCTTGTCGAAATGGTGAAATGAGTTGTAGAAAATGATAGCACCTTTCTTGTGGTAGATGGGCTTTGTCTTCGTCTGGATTAATCCAAACTGCCTGGCTACCAGATTGGGTTGATATACAATGAGAGATACCTTTGTATTGTTGAGGCTATGATGAGAAAAGAAGTGTCTGGGCATAAGAAAAGCTTCCCAAATGGAGATGTAGGAGTCTTCATCTTTCTGGTCCTCCACTGGGAGTCTTCTGGTGAACCATCTTGGACCTACTTGTCTATTGGCGAAGGGTGCCATTGAAGGAGAAAATTTATAGCGTTTTGCGAACATCATGATGTAGCCAGTAAATGCTTGTCGAAGGCTTACATTCTCATCAGTGGGGGTCAGTTGAACCAGCCTAGGCCATTCGACACGCCTTTCTTTGACTGTTTCTTCGACAACAGGCATTTTGTTAGGGATGAAGTTTTCAAAAGTGGCATTCAGCCATAGTTGTAGAAGCCAAAAGGGGCCTGTGAGACTGATGTTACCCTTTTCTTTGAGGGATTTGAGATTGCTGACACTTTCACTTAGAGATTCATAAAGGTTTGCTAGAAGCAACTCACTCAGGCAGAATGCAACTCCATTATGAAGCTGATTAGCCATAATGATGAAACTTCTAGCCACCTGAAGGGACCTTGTACAAAAGACAAATTTGGACAACCATAGGCTGAGAAAGGCAATGTGCTCTTCATCAGAGACTTCTTCATGACTTTCGCCTTGGTGATGGGCTATAAAAACAGAATACCCAGCATGCTTGGTGTCGAAGCCTATGGGATCCTTGTTCAGATGTTCAGGGTTAAATATTTCCCCTAAAGGACTAAGGCCAGTTATGGCTGCTATGTCGAATAGGGTGGGAGTCATCATTCCACAGGGTAAGTGGAAAGTGTTGTAAGTACTATCCCAAAAGTACAAGGAGGCCAACAGCATGTTTTGGCAATAACGGGGACCTTCTTTCGACAACTGGATTAAGTTATAAATTCCAGTTTTCTTCCAAAATTTTTCTTTGGCTTTTTCAACCCTAGTTAACCATGTTTGGTACTCAGAGGGATCCTTTGTCAGAGGGGGACTCCTAAAAATCCTATTTTGATTTAGATAAGACAGATCTATCTCTGTCGAAGCCATAGGGACTTCAGGTTCTTTTGATGAGGTTTCGACAGGTTTAGGGTTTTTATTAGCAGCTATGGGTTTGGAAGCAGAATAGCAAGGGTAAAATTCTTTTAAACGCTTAGGGTCCATAGTAGGATCAAAAATGGGGCCTAACATAGCATGATGGATTCCAGAAACAGAGATAGGAATTATTACCTGTGACCTGTAAATGCTTGCCTTTTCCCTTTCATTTGGGGGTTCTGGGAAGTACTGTTGATGCTGAGTTTGGGTAGGCCCAGATAATACGTGAGCAGGAGGAAGATCCTTGGTTTTCTTTGCCTTCTTTGCACTCTGTCCAGTGGTAGTCTTGGGAGGAGCCATTGATTTGTTGAAGATGGTGAAGAAACAAGAGCTCTGAAAGACTTGGAAATGGAGTTTTCACGCTTGGGTAAGAGAAGATTAGAGAGAATGGAAAGTGTGAAATGTTATTGAAAGTGGTATTTATAGAGTTTTGAAATAAATGAATAATAAAAAAAGAAAGAAAATGAAAAGACTTTTTCAGTTGGGAAAAGGGAAACATGCATGTTAATCCATTGGTGGAGATTGAAAGTGGCGGTTGGTAGTAAGCCATGATTTACCTACAATATAGGGTCATGGGAGATTGTGTGAAACGTGGGCTAGATGTGACGTTTCATAAAGTGGAAATCATTGTGTTTCCTTGGGACTCAATAAAAAAAAAAAAAAAAAAAGAGTCATTTCACAATGAATGCAACTGGAAGTCAAAGATCACTTCGACAGCAAAAGACATTTCTCCTTTGATAGTCGAAAATATCTTTGCTGGGGGGCAATTTGTAAACCCATAATTTCGACAAGACCATAATTTCGACAAGATTAAGATTCAGGCTTTAAGGTCATCTTTGTCGAAGGATAGCAGCAGGAGAAGAATCCAAGAATTGCTGACAAGGTTTTAAAGTTTCATTGTTTCGACCAGAAATAGATATAATGTTCTGGCAGAATAGTTTGGAGAGTTTGTGACTAAGGGCTTCGACAGAAGAAGTTTGTTAATAAAAGATAAGGTTTGGCAAGTGCTGAAGAGTTTTTTTTTTAAAGGGTTTCGACAGTTTTGAAGAGTTACAAGGTTTCGTCACCAAGGAAGAGATTCAAATTTCAAAAGGTTGTAACCTTTGGCAGTTGGACACATGGAGGTTTCAGAGAAGAAATTTACATGCAGGCTGACACTTGTCGTTTAGTTACAGTTTTTCCGTTCTAAGCAGTTATTCTGTTTGTGTATAAATAGGATAGTTTGTGGTTAGAATGTGTGTGTGAAAATTTGTACAAAATTCCTGTAAAAACTCTAAGTACCCAGTGTGAGAGAAAATGAGTCTAGTATTTGGAACAATGTACGTTTAAACACCAGTTATATTTCAAAGTCATTTTAAATTACTTGTTTATTCTTCAAGTTCATTACTTGTTTATTCTTCAAGTTCATTACTTGTTTATTTTCAAAGTCATTTTACATTTCATTTACTTTTCTGCAAGTTTTAGCCTTTCGACATTTCTTTGTTCTTGTTTAAACTTTTAACCTTATTTCACCTTTAAGTCAAAACTTTCGTTACTTACAAAATCAAAGTCCTTAGTACTTTGACAACATTGATAAAACAAACCACAAATTAGTCACCAAAAGTCTAAGAGTATTTCGACAGAACCAAATGCACATGTATCCTAGGACTTGTATGGTTGGTCCTGCAAGTAACCCAATTTTCTGAAGAAATTGGTTAACCAGAGGTTGTTCGCCAGAAAACACAGCGAACAGCATGTTACCTTTGATGAGTCCTACCCGAGAAATGTCGGAAAGGATAGTGTTGTTCATGGTGCAGGTACATCCACTGAAGACATACTCAAAAGTGGCGAGATAGGGATTGATCAACCTGACAAAGCCAAAGTTGAGGAGGATAAGGATGCACACCGTGATGCAACAGAGGAAGTTCATCCGCTTTCAAACGACGATCTTCCTCATGAATGGAAGTCATCTAAAGACCATCCTATTGAAAACATTATTGGAGACATCACAAAGGGTGTAACAACTCGTGCTAAGCTAAGTAATTTCTGTTATTACTTCGCTTTCGTGTCACAAATGGAACCTAAAAACCCTAAGGAAGCCCTACTCGATGAACATTGGTATTTGTCAATGCAGGAGGAACTGAATCAGTTTACTAGAAATGAGGTTTGGGACCTTGTCCCGCCTCCACGAGGTCATCGAGTAATCGGCACCCGATGGGTGTTTAGAAATAAACTGGACGAGAACGGAGTAATAACTCGTAACAAAGCGCGTTTAGTCGCGCAAGGGTATAACCAAGAGGAAGGCATCGACTATGAGGAAACTTATGCGCCGGTTTCCCGACTCGAGGCTATACGCCTTTTACTTGCTTTCGCTTGTGCGAAAGATTTTAAGTTATTTCAAATGGACGTCAAAAGTGCTTTCCTTAACGGATTTATAAATGAAGAAGTCTATGTTGCTCAACCACCTGGTTTTGAGTCTCATGAGTATCCTGATCATGTCTATAAACTGAAAAGAGCTTTGTACGGTCTTAAACAAGCTCCTAGAGCTTGGTATGAGAGACTAAGCAAATTCTTACTTGATCAAGGCTACTCAAGAGGAAAGGTTGATACTACTCTCCTCATTAAACGTCAAGGAAAACACTTAATTCTTGTTCAAATTTATGTTGACGATATCATATTTGGATCCACTAACATGAATCTCGTAAGAGAGTTTGCTAAGCTTATGCAGGGTGAATTCGAGATGAGTATGATGGGTGAATTCACATATTTTCTCGGGTTACAAATCAAGCAACTGAAGGAAGGAACATTTGTGAGCCAAACAAAATATTGTTTGGATCTTCTCAAGAGATTTGACATGGCAAATGCAAAAGCCATAGACACCCCTATGTCAACTTGTGCAAACATGAGTAAAGATGAAAGTGGCAAAGATGTTGAGGTAAAAAGGTACAGAGGTATGATTGGCTCGCTTCTATATCTTACTGCTTCGCGTCCCGATATTATGTTTAGCGTGTGTATGTGCGCTAGATATCAATCATGTCCTAAGGAATCCCACCTAAAATCTGTCAAACGCATACTTCGATACCTATCTGGTACTCCGAAGTATGGATTGTGGTATTCTAAGGGTAATGATTATTCTTTGGTGGGCTTCTCTGATTCTGATTTTGCCGGTTGTAAATCAGATAGGAAAAGCACCAGTGGCACATGTCACCTATTTTCAAACTCTCTGGTTAGTTGGCACAGCAAGAAACAAGTGTCTGTTGCTTTGTCAACTGCCGAAGCGGAATACGTAGCCGCCGGTAGTTGTTGTGCGCAACTCTTATGGCTTAAACAACAACTATTGGACTTTAATTTGAAACTAGAACGTATTCCAATATTGTGTGACAACACCAGTGCTATAAATCTTACCAAGAATCCAGTGTTACACTCGCGTACTAAACACATAGAAATTCGACACCATTTTCTTAGGGACCATGTAGAGAAGGGTGACGTTGTCTTTGAGCACGTCGATACTAAAAACCAACTAGCGGACATTTTCATAAAGCCGCTAGCCAATGAGCCCTTCTTTCATATCCGTCGAGAGCTTGGTATTCTCGATATTTCTGATCGGGGTTAAACAACTATGTTTTTGTACCACTAACAACTATGTTTTGTACCACTAACTATCGCTGTGAGTTTATTACAAGTACAAATCAGTGATTAACTATAGTAGTTCGTATAAAGGTGATACTGCTCCTTTCTCCTTCTCTTTCTTCTCTCTTAGCATTCATGACTTGAAAACATCTATATCGTTATACAATCAGGGTACTTATATATGAATATGATTGTTGCTGAATGATACTATGTGTGTTGAATGCAGGCCATATTGTGAAAAAAATGCATAGCCATGATCAATAAGCAAGTGTGACATGTTGCATAGCTTGAAAATTGAAAATTTTGAGTTTTTGAAAGCTTGAGTCGACCTAAACAGGACAATGGTCGACGCATGCTGTAACTTTTTCAAAATTATCAAAAACTGAACAGTATGCGTCGACGCATGCAGGGCTATGGTCGACGGCTCGCTTGAAAACCCAAAAATTTTTTGGTTTGAAAACCGTTCCACTTTCCCTCTTCCCTGCATTAAATGTGTTGTAATACTTTGACATGACATTTTTTCTTGTTAATTGCATCTAGTAACCTATATTGTCTCCTTGTCTTCTCCCTCTTCCCAAAAACCCTAACTTCTTCATCTATTAAAGACCCAAGCATTCCTCTTCTCCAACATTACTCCTAAACCATTATTCCTCTTCAAAGTTTCTCTTCCAACTCTCCAAAACTCTTCATCAATGGCTTCCTCTCTTCGCAAAACTACCGGTAAGCGATCAAGAGCATCTTCATCCTCTGCTTCAGTTCCAGTAACTGCTGTCTCGCTTGTTCACCCTCCTGCGGTTGAAAACTTTCACAAAAGTATCAGCAAGAGGGCCATAGTTCCACAACACGCCTTCTACCATGCAACAAGTGAGCGCTTGCATCTCACTCGGCTTCTGTCCCTATTAGACTTTCAAGGGTTCGTAAACTTCCTGAAGTGTAATACAAAGTGCAGTGAAGATCTGGTCAGAGTGTTCTACACAAATATGAGAGGTAATTTTCAAGACCAACACTTTCACACATCTGTAGGAAATAGACTAGTCAATATCAATTCTGAAGTATGGAATAAATATTTTGATATGACTGTTGATGCTGATGCACCCCCTCTCCATGAGGTAACTGATACTCGTACGGTGTCGGGTTATGAATATAAGAGGGCTCTGAATGGAATGCTCAAACGACCGTCTCCAGAGGCAATTGTCAACAGTGATGCTTTTCCTCGCTCAGTCACTGCCGGTAAACTCAACACAGGGGAACGCATTCTTCAGTGGATTGTCGCTCGTATTCTACGACCGAAGAAAGGTGGTCTGTCGCGTGTAGAACAAGCTGAGGTACATCTTATCTACATTCTGCAAAACAGGATAAAAATAAACTGGCCTTACTATATTGCTAGCAGGATGTTTGCTCTGAGAGACTCAAGTAGAGGCACTACTTTAGCCTATGGGTCATTTATTTCAGAAATCCTTGCTGCTGCGAATGTTGTGTATCCAACATTTCTGTGTGTATCAGTTTCCCCAGATAAAGAATTTAGCACCAAAACCCTTGCAATGATGGGGTACTTTTGGTGTGCTGAACGTCGTTCGTACAGATTTGTCCGACGGGCTAATATCCCTCCGGTTCCTGATAACGATTCTGATGAAGAAGAAAGTGAAGAGCAGGGTGAAGAAGAAAGCGACGAACAAGGTAATGAAGAAAGTGAAAAGGAAAGTGAAGAAGACGATGCAGCAGACAACACAGATGCATAGATCCCCGAACCTATCTATGAGACTCAAGATTATCATCAATCTCCAGTCCATGATACGGCTACAAATACCGATTGGGTCCAGTACTCATATCGATCAGAAGACCAAGAAGGCGATTCTACAAATCAAGGTTGGGGCGATTGGCAATATACAGGCTGGACTACCTTGGGTAGATTCTATGACCCATATCACGGCTACCCTCAAGACTACCAACCCTCTGAGCACTCATCTCCTCCTCCGCCTTCAGATAACTCCGAAGTCATTACTATGATGCAGTCAATGCAGTTAGAACAACAAAACTTCATAAGGCGTCAAGACACTCAGATGGAGCAAATTAGAGCTGACCTTCATGCCCAAAATGAAAGGTTCAATTCTTTCTCTACTCGAATGGACGCCCGTATTGACTCTCTGGTTGAATCTCATGGGCGGCAAGATTGGGAAATCACCAACGCTCTTAGTCATCTCAACATGTCCGTCGAGGCCTTTTTGAACTTCTCGGATCCCTACCAAAATCCAGATGCTCCATATCGAGGGAGAGGACGAGGACGGGGGCGTGGTTATTAGATTCATAGCTGCATATTTCATATTTGCTTATATGTTTTAGTCTGTGTACTTTTCATTTGTTTTGTATTATCTGTGCCTGAACCTTAATTACATGTGTTCGTCATTATCTATTAATTCCAGTATTTTGTTCATTATCATGCTTGTGTGTGAAGTTTGGTAATCAACTATCACCTATTGTCTGTACTATGTTATTTGATGCGTTCCTCTTCTCTTTTTGATGGTGTCAAAGGGGGAGAAGACAATGTTGCAAGGAAACACCAAAGCCAATAGTTCAGGATAGTACAACCTCACAGTGCAAAAGAAAGGGGGAGCTTGTTTATTCTTGTGTGCGTGTGTATATGTTGCATATTTTGGTGTTTTTTAAATGTATACAGGTTGTCATCATCAAAAAGGGGGGGATTGTGGAGGCAAGTCGCCACATATCACACATAGCTGCAAGACATTGGTAAATGCAGGTTTCGATGATGACAAATTCCCAGGATAGACTGGACATGGGTCGACCAAAGGGTCGACGTATCCATCAAAAACAAGGGAAGTACTGTCAGCGCACAAAACATGCGTCGACCATTGGGTCAGCGCATGAAAGGATAATTTTCCAGCGGGTCAACGCATGAAAGCTTTGGTCGACCATAGGGTCGGCGCACAAAGGAAAAGAATTCCAACGGGTCAGCGCACGCCAACTGTATGGTCGACGCATACTGATGAAATTTCCAGAAATTCAAAACATCACAGGCCATGCGTCGACGCATAGACCTGTTATGGTCGACCGCTCGCGCGGAAAAACTGCTTTTAACTTCGTTCCCTCTCATATTTGAAATACTGTTGTGTTCTGAATTTTTTGGGCTCTATATATACTTGCTTAAACACTTGTGTCTAACAACATTTGATATTCTTTTGATTCATGTGTTCAAAAACAAGAAGGAGTGAAATAGGTGTCCAAGATTCATCATCTTCATCTTCAACCTCTCACAACATTTCAATTACACACAATCATTTTTGAAATGCATTTGTGAGAGATTCAAGGCGATAAGGTTCGAGGCTTAGATTGGAGAATCAAGCTCGGGTTGAAGATTGCGACAGGTTCTTTCTTGAATAAAACCATTGGGGTTTTGCCCTCCAAGATTGGTTCTGATTTTGGGGGTTTTTGGACGAGATTCTTCATCAACTACCAATCGAGCGAAGGTGATTGTGAAGAGGTGGTCTTCACAAGTCTAGTAGCTGATTCGGTGACTTTGAAGGGAAGGTCTCAGGTTCGATTTGGTGCTGTTGGGATCAGCCGGAGCCAAAGGTTTGAACAACAACGTGTTCTTCAATAAGGTGGCTGGAGTCGGAGGTCCATCAACACAAATCGAAGAACTTGATTCAGCTTGAATCAAGGGGCAAGGAGTGAAGGCAACTTTCAACACATTGAGATTTTTGTTGTAATTTTGCTGCTCAATCCTTGTATAAACTGTTCATTCAAACAAGTGATATATATTCAATATATCTCAATTCTAGTTTTAGAATTGAGGGCAGACGTACCCCGAAGCGAGGACGACGGGGGAACTGCCTCACCAAATTACTTGTCTTCTTTATTTTCAGCATTTTCTTTACCGCTCAAATAAGTAATTTTTGTGTAAGCTCTTGTGTCAAAACTGTGATATAAATTGAGTAAGAGATTAAAACATTGTTTTAAACTCTAAACGTACAACAAAACGTTGTACTAGGCTGATTGAAATCACTTACTCAACATAAACATCACTTGGAGTGTCTTTGCACACCAAGTGTTTGACATATTGCTTGAACCAAAATTACCTTACTTGTGTATCTTGTTTTGGTTTAATTTTGGATCATTGGAACTAGGTAACCTTGCAATTGAAGTAAATAATTGATAAGCATAGTGTGTGTTGTGATTCTATTTTTCCGAATTGTCATAAATCCATAGGCTTACGTATATCCGATTTTCCAATAACCGTTCGTTTTAGACTATATTTTTCCTCGGCCGCTTCCGCACTTAAAACATTTTTAAAACCAATTTTAAATTGGTAGCGCCGACTCAAATTTTAATTGGGGATCTATTCAACCCCCCCTTCTAGATCTGTGCCATAGTCTAACAAGTGGTATCTAGAGCTCCGGTTATTCGGTGCTTCAAATACAACGAGATAGAAAATGGAAAACGAACCTAAAGGGGCGTATAATAGGGCTCCTGTTTTCAACGGTGAAAATTATAGTTATTGGAAAGACTGTATGCGTGTGCATATAAAATCCATAAACAGAAAAATATGGAACATTATCCTTAATGGTCCAATAGAAATTACTATGACCAATGCGGATAATGTAGTTGTGCCAAAGCCTAAAGCACAATGGACCGATGACGATGAGAAAAAAAATACAATTATGATTGGAAAGCTAAAAACATCTTAATCTCCTCATTAGGTGTAGATGAATACTATCGTGTATCCCATTGTCCTACTGCTAAGGCCATGTGGGATTCACTACAAATAGCCCATGAGGGGACAAACGATGTTAAGTTGGCTAGAATCAATACATTAACTCAAGAGTTCGATCTCTTTTTCATGGAGCAAGGGGAAACCATTGCTGACATGCAAAAGAGATTTACACATCTCATCAATCGTTTACATTCATTAGGTAGGCCTGTTTCCAATGATGTTTCCAATGATGTGCTTAAATTGGTAGCGCCGACTCAAATTTTAATTGGGGATCTATTCAACCCCCCCTTCTAGATCCGTGCCATAGTCTAACACTTCCAAGCTTTCATGACTTCTTACCTAGCCCAAAAACATCATTTTAAGCACATCTCATGTTGAACATTTTTTCATTTGAGGAGTGGAAGATAGAGATTTTGACCTATGTTGGAAGATGACCTATAATTCAACTTTCCCAAAATACCCCTAGATTGCCAAGACCATAACCTGAGTTCCACAAATCTTATTGAGAACTTCTAGTACTCAAATTAAATCTAAGATCAAGCCCTACAATTCTTATGTTGGCCAAGAATCCATTTGAAAAATCCTTGATGGGCAAAAGTTGCTTGGAAGTCAAGTGACTTTCACAGATAAATTTTAGTGTCCTCTGATGACCCATAACTTGCAAGAACCATAACTTGAGTTCTACAAATCTCCTTGAAGACTTCTAGTACTAAAATTAAAGCTATTGAGAAGCTCTACAAGTTTCATGTTGGCCAAGAATCCATTTGAAACTTGTATTTAGACTTGTGTGGCCTGGAAGTTCAGTGCTATACAGGGGATTTTACCCTAGGAATCCTGTCTCAAACCCCTCCAACCACTCTTGATTCTCTTGAACTTGATCTTGACTCATCCAAAAACATGCTTTAACATCTCAACCCATGACTTCCATGACTTAGAACTAGGTCTTGATGCCTTTTCTTTGCTCTCCTTGACCTAGGGTTAGCCAGATGAAACCTTACTTGTACACACTTCAACTGTGGTTCTTGAACTTGATACCATGACTTGTCTAAGCTTCCATAGAGATCTCTAGGCCTCCCACAGGATCCATACACACCTCAAATTCATAATTCCATGCTTCATACCCCCTTGATGACCCTCAATACCCCTCAAGTTAGGAGAGGAATCCACTTGTTGACATTCAAATCTCCTCAAAGCTTCAACCCATTTCTTGATGACTTGGATGTTCTTCTGCTTGAATAAGACCCCTTGATGTGCTTCTTTAGATAAGGATGGCACTTGTTCCCCTGTTAGATGACTTGCTATGTTATGATATGTAAATGATGGGACTACGTACATGATGTAACTATGCAAATGATAATGCAATTAAAACATAAACCAGGTGAAATAGGTTGAGCAAATTTTAGGGTGCAACAGCTGCCCCTATTCAAACGGCTTGGACCCGACTGAGTGAAGAGCGAACGACCTTCAAACAATCGAGGTACGGGACGGTTGAATACCAAAAACCCGGAAATTTGCCAACCGTAGAAATAACTGCACAAACTGCTTGGAAAACAACATCCGCTGACTGAATCTGGTTGTTACGGCAACAAACTGATCAATTAGCGACCGTGCTGGGGATTATTTTCATCAACCCGAAAAAGATTCTATCATCGCGGGGATAGAACTTTGTCCATATTCCGTCAACACAGAAACATCCCGACGACTTCGCTGGGGAAACAATTCTGTTTAATCACAAGGAACTCATCTGCCTATCCATACAGGCACGTCATCTGTCTGAACACCGGAAACCCCATCCGTCTACTTCGTACAGGAAAAGTCATCTGCCTGATTAGAGGAACATCCCTCCGCCTGCTTCATACGGGAAACTCCATCTGCCTGAACACAGGAAAGTTCATCCGCCTGCTCCATACGGGAAAAGCCATCTGCCTGATTACAGGAAACTCCATCCGCCTGCTTCATACGGGAAGATTATCTGAATACTGTTTCTCTGCCTACCTCTGCAGTAGCTACCTTCGTTGGTCCCAACCCCCAACCGACTTTGAGGAGGACTCTACTGGGGATAGTAACACGAGGAAATCACGGCGACTTCTTTGGGGAAAAATACTTTTGTCAAATATCGGAACACAACTCACATACTCTGTCTATCATGGGAGAATCAACTGTCTGGATACCGGAAAATCCTTCCGCCTGCTTCATATGGGAAACTTCATCTGCCTGATTACAAGAAAGTTCATCCGCCTGCTTCATACGGGAAAACATAACACATCTTCCTGGTTCATACAGGAAAGTTCATTCGCTTGATTCTTACGGGAAAACATAACACATCTGCCTGGTTCATACAGGAAAATTCATCCGCCTGTTTCTTACGGGAAAACATAACACATCTGCCTGGTTCATACAGGAAAGTTCATCCGCCTGTTTCTTACGGGAAAACATAACACATCTGCCTGGTTCATACAGGAAAGTTCATCCGCCTATTTCTTACGGGAAAACATAACACATCTGCCTGGTTCATACAGGAAAGTTCATCCGCCTGTTTCTTATGGGAAAACATAACACATCTGCCTGGTTCATACAGGAAAGTTCATCCGCCTGTTTCTTACGGGAAAACATAACACATCTGCCTGGTTCATACAGGAAAGTTCATCCGCCTGTTTCATATGGGAAAAGCATCTTGGATATAGCTTCCTTGCCTATTCTTGGTAGTAGCTAACTCCACTGGGGATATTCTGGAAATAACTGCCTGACACCCGTTTCGACAACAAGTGACCACTTCTGAAATTTTGATTTATGAAACCCTGTAATGCTGCCGCGACAGCGAACCTGAAGAAAAACACTCCGCTGGTCGGATAAGAGCAACTTCAACCAGTAACTCTGTGGGGAATAATAACGAGAACTGTATCATCGCATGTCTCACGGCGAGACCTCGATCGTCTGGTAATAAATCTGAGCTGTAACTTCATACTTCTGCTGAGAAACACACCTGAAAACAAAAGGTTAACCAACCTGATTTATGTTTCATAATGCGTATGTCTGATAATGGCGTAGTGCTCCATACGGCATGGAAATGCTACGCGTTTTTGGGTAGATGCAAACATGATAATGTATGCAAATGCAAATGCAGGTTCAAGCTGTTGGGGAGCTCTGATAAGTTTGCTTCATCAACACGGCTGTTGAGGACAAATACCATCCTGTTGGG
This sequence comes from Lathyrus sativus, assembly GCA_963859935.3. NCBI lineage: Eukaryota > Viridiplantae > Streptophyta > Magnoliopsida > Fabales > Fabaceae > Lathyrus > Lathyrus sativus. The sequence continues at coordinate 82,532,047 of OZ012740.1, read as the reverse complement.
GATGAACGGGTATCACACCAAGTATTCTGGAAAAATAAATGTCGGAAATGCAACCAACTCTGCCGGAGAGGGATTACACATCGATTTCCACTGGGAGGAAAGAATAACACCTGCTGGGAAGATTAACCCAGCTGGGGGAGAAGCAACCCTTCTGGGGGACAACTGTCTGGGTACAGTTTACAAACCCGAAACTACCACTCCGCTGGGGATAATCATCCTGACGAAGGTATGACGACCTGCGGGGAGAAAGACAACCATCCTCGTTGGGGATAATCCTTCTGAAATTACTATCTTGGTTATGCGCCATGGAAATCCTCCCAGCTGAGGATTGAATACGCAGATCTTCGACTCTCTGGGGAGTATAAACTCTGCAAGGGATACTGATTTCGACTTGCTGGGGATGTCCTGCAGACAACTTCCCTGAGGATACTCTTCTGGGGAAACTAATTCTTCCTTCGGTAAGGGATAATCATCGTCTCAACCTCTGGGGATGAGGTATGACCTGCTGGGAAATAAGGTCAAGTCCTTCTTCCATGGCCTCTGGCTGGGGCCACCATTTTCTGATTGTCTGCTTTAAGGGCGAGAACCCTGCTAAAAACACAAACGAGACAAGACAAATCTATACAACCAAATCTATTTGGGTTAGTGTCCGCGACATTACTTCAGTCAATTCGAAGTTTTAGCAATTATTGGCAAGGGCCAACAAAGTTATGCACATGCGAGTCCATCACAAACATCGGTGTTTTCCACATACAAAACAGTAAAGCACAATCATCAAATACTGAATAACATGTTTTATTAATAACAGGCCTCTGAATAGGCAAAGTTTTGTACACTGGATGCAACTCCTGAAAAGAGGAAGTTACGCACACACACATACACATATATGCACAAAAAGCATAAAAATACAAAACAATATTTGTATACATGTCGGCAACGTGGTGCAGACAAACATCATGAGTTGATCCTCCTATGACTCGTCTGACTCTGGTGCTTTCCCGATATTCGACTTTCGGAAGAGATTGTGTTGGATAAACGAACCCTCAGGTACTCCCAAACCACTAAGCAATGTAGTATCAGATCCGGACCGCAGTTATTTGCTTTTTCAATCCCTAACTTTTGCGTGAATCGCCCTTTGCGGGTTTTCAATTCACCGGGATACCCTTTTTTGCCGAAGCCGCCCTTTGCAGGTTTTCGACTTCGCGGGTGTACATCTTTTCCATTTTATCCCTAACTTTTGCCCGAACCTTTTATTCATTTTTTACGGTTCGCCAGGATGCCCCATTTTTTCCTGGACTCTCTTTTTACTGTCCAGCGGGTCACTTTCAAGCAAAGTATTTTTTAACTGCGTCCGAATTCACAGGAGACGTAAATTCTTCACCATCCATGGTAGATAGTAGCAAGGCTCCTCCAGAGAAGACTTTTCTGACAACGTAGGGACCTTCGTAGTTAGGCGTCCATTTGCCCCTGTGATTCGTTTGTGGCGGGAGAATCCTTTTCAGCACAAGGTCGCCCGTCTGAAAGCTTCGTGGACATATCTTCTTATCGTATGCTTTCTTCATCCGGCTCTGATACAACCGACCGTATGCGAGAGAAGCTAGCCTCTTCTCATCCATTAAGCTGAGCTGATTCAGTCTATCTTTAACCCATTTTGCCTCGTCAAGTTGGACATCTCGTAAAACCCTCAAGGAAGGAATCTCAACCTCCAACGGTAACACTGCCTCCATTCTGTATACCAACGAAAAAGGGGTTGCCCCGGTTGATGTGCGTACCGTCGTATGATAACCGTGCAAAGCGAAAGGTAGCATCTCGTGCCAGTCCCTATACGTCACAACCATTTTCTGGACAATCTTCTTTATGTTCTTATTGGCCGCTTCAACAGCGGCATTCATCTTAGGTCGGTAAGGAGAAGAGTTATGATGCTTAATCTTAAAACTCTGGCACAGCTCTTTCATCATCTTGTTATTCAAATTCGAACCGTTTTCGGTGATAATCCGCTTAGGGATTCCATATCTGCAGATAATATCTCGTTTGATAAATTTGGCGACCACTTGTTTGGTGACATTGGCATATGACGCTGCTTCCACCCATTTGGTAAAGTAATCAATTGCCACCAAGATGAACCGGTGTTCGTTGGATGCCGTAGGCTCAATCTTCCCGATCATATCAATTCCCCACATCGAGAACGGCCACGGTGATGACATCACATTCAGAGGACTTGGGGGTACATGGACCTTGTCTGCATAAATTTGGCATTTATGACACCTCTTTGCAAACTTGAAACAGTCTGTTTCCATAGTCATCCAGTAATAACCTGCCCGCAGCAATTTTCTCGTCATAGCATGCCCCACCCGCATGTGTACCAAATGTACCCTCATGTATCTCTTCCATGAGCAATTTCACCTCTTTCTCATCTACACAGCATAGCAACACCAAGTCGTGGTTTCTTTTGTATAGGACACCGTCCGGGTTCAAATAGAAATTTCCAGCCAATCTCCTGAGAGTCTTCTGATCTCGACTGGATGCCTCAGCCGGATACTCCTTATTCTTCAGGAAATTCTGGATGTCAAAGTACCAGGGTTGACCATCGGGAGCCTCGTCAATGGCAAATATGAATGCAGGCCTATCAAGCCGAGAGATAACAATCCGGGGAGCCTCGTTCCAGAAGTTAACTTTATACATCGAAGACAATGTCGCCAAGGCGTCAGCCATTTGATTTTCTGCTCGCGGCACATGATGCAATTCCACCTCGTCAAAGAAAAGCAACAATCTCCTTGCATAATTCATATATGGTATCAAATTGGGTTGACGTGTCTCCCATTCTCCTTTAATCTGATTCACTACCAGAGCCGAGTCTCCGTATACATCCAGATGTTTGACTCGCAAATCAATAGCTTCTTCAGACCCATGATGCAAGCCTCATATTCAGCCTCATTATTGGTAACGGGAAAAGTCAATCGGGCAGTAAAGGGGATGTGCGACCCCTGAGGAGTAGTAATAATTGCCCCTATTCCTCTACCATAGGAATTTACAGCTCCGTCAAATATTAATTGCCACTTGGAACCCAACTCTGGTCCTTCGTTCGACAACGGTTCTTCACAATCTTTCATCTTCAGGTACATGATATCCTCGTCAGGAAAATCAAACCTCATCGATTGGTAGTCCTCAACAGGCTGCTCCGCAAGGTACTATGACAGAACGCTACCTTTAATAGCCTTTTGCGAGACATATTGGATATCGTATTCAGTTAACACCATCTGCCATCGGGCAATTCTTCCGGAGAGTACTTGCTTTTCAAACACGTATTTGATTGGACCCATCTTTGAAATTAGCAGGGTGGTATGGTTCAGCATGTATTGCCTCAAACGTTTGGCGGCCCAAGCTAGCGCGCAACACGTCTTCTCCAGCATTGAGTATCTGGACTCACAGTCAGTAAACTTCTTACTCAAATAGTAGATCGCATGCTCTTTATGTCCAGTCTCGTCGTGTTGACCGAGAACACAACCCATACTTTCCTCAAGAACCGTCAAGTACATAATCAAAGGTCTCCCGGCACTGGGGGTATCAAAACAGGAGGTTCCTGCAAGTATTCTTTTATCTTGTCGAACGCCTTTTAACTATTTTCATTCCAGGTCACAACCTGGTCCTTTTTCAACAACTTGAATAACGGCTCGCATGTCGCAGTTAAGTGAGATATGAACCGGGCGATATAGTTCAACCTCCCCAAAAATCCCCGCACTTCTTTTTCTGTTTTAGGCGTCGGCATTTCTTGTATTGCTTTTATTTTTACAGGATCCACCTCTATTCCTTTTTCGCTCACGATAAACCCCAGCAGTTTGCCCGATCTCACCCCGAAGGTGCACTTGTTAGGGTTCAGTCTCAACCTGAACTTCCTAAGTCTCTTGAACAGTTTCAGCAGATTAACCAAATGCTCCTCCTCCATCTAGGATTTGGCAATCATATCATCAACATAAACCTCGATCTCTTTATGCATCATGTCATGAAAGAGAGTCGTCATAGCACATTGATATGTTGCCCCAACGTTCTTCAATCCGAAGGGCATCACTTTGTAACAAAATGTTCCCCAGGGAGTAATGAAGGTAGTCTTCTCCATGTCTTCAGGCGCCATTTTGATCTGATTATAGCCTGAGAAGCCGTCCATGAAGGAGAACTGAGCAGTATTATCAACCAGCACATCGATGTGAGGAAGTGGAAAGTCATCTTTTGGGCTCGCCCTATTCAAATCACGGTAGTCTACACACATTCGCACTTTACCGTCTTTCTTCGGCACTGGCACAATATTAGCGACCCATGAGGGATATTTTGTAACAGCTAGGAAACCGGCATCCCACTATTTTTGAACTTCCTCCTTGATTTTCACAGCCATATTCGGTCTAGTTCTTCGGAGTTTCTGCTTAATAGGCGGACATTCCTCTCGCAGTGGCAGACGGTGAACAACCATATCCGTATCCAACCCAGGCATATCCTCGTACGACCAAGCAAATATATCACTGTACTCTTTGAGCATCTCAACCAACTTTTGCTTGATGTCGCTCTGCAGCGCAGCCCCTATACGGATGTTTCTCACAACCTCTTCCGACCCCAAATTGATAATCTCGATGACTTCCTCATGAGGCAGAATGATTCTTTCTTCTTGTTTCAATAAGCAGGTCAACTCCTCTGGTACGTCGCCCTCTTCAACAATCTCTTCCTTAGCCTGAAATACCGGGTGCTCGAAGTCGAAGTGAGTCATAGGCGGTTCATAGATGTCATCTGAAATATTAATCCTGCAAAGGAAATGGTTAAATGCTTCAAAACGCATACAAGGCGAATACCCACGTTGCCATTTTATTGTAAAAGATAAAAACAGGAAAAACGGGGATCACAATATTTGTATATGAGAAAACGCCTTTAATTCATGATTAAACAATGTAATGTACATAACCAAATGGCCCTAAGAAAAATCACTATGCCCCGGGTAAGACACAAGATTATTCAACAATTAAGAAAACAAATCATTACTGTTTAGTTGTCACAGGAACAGTTTCCCGGATAGACCAATTGCAGAGACTTTGTCCTGGCACGCTTGGCTTGATCCACGCGTCCATATCACAATCGCTATCTCCGTCTTCAACATCGGAAACAACATTGATAGTCTCGAAGCTCACCCCATTTGGTGTGATGGTTATCGGCCCTCTGAACTTGGGTGTTCCTGAAGAGGATGCTAATGACGAAGGATGATATCCAAGCCCGAACTTGTCATTCTTCACGGGAATCTCCAATACCTGCCCCCAGCCCTTGGTTTTGCCTGCCTGCATTAGAGCCTAAGCCTCTTTGTAGGACGACACTGCCACATCTGATATTTTGCTGGAACCCTGAGCCTTGTCTTTAATTTGCAACCCCTCGAAGGCTTGACAAGGTGTCTCGTGTATTTCGCCGTCGACCTCGACATATTTGAACGAAGACAAATGGCTAACCAGAATATCTTCCTCTCCACAAACAGTGACGACACTATCCCCAACCATATACTTCAGCTTCTGGTGTAACGTGGATGTGACTGCCCCGGCAGCATGGATCCATGGGCGCCCAAGAAGACAACTATATGCTGGGTGGATGTCCATTATATAGAATTCAGTCTCAAATATTTCAGGCCCCACCTGCAACGGTAATGTTATGGATCCGAAAACCGACCTCCTCATTCCATCGAACGCCCTCACCACTAAGTCATTGGGCGTGCAGATAATCCCCCTGATATCCAACTTCATCATGGCTTTCTTCGGTAGCACATTCAGGGAAGATCCAGTGTCTACTAAAACATGGGACATGACCGTGCCCCGGCATTCGACTGACACATGCAATGCCATGTTGTGCTCTCGCCTTCTCAGAGTCAAATCAAAGTCTGTGAAGCCCAAATTGTGCCCCGCATTGACATGCGCCATCACCCCTTCTAACTGATTAACAAAAACTTCTTGAGGAACGAACGACGTGTCTAGAATCTTCAGCAGAGCGTTCCGATGGGCCTCGGAACATAACAGCAATGATAGGATGCAAATTTTTGACGGCGTTTGCTGGAGGTGCTCAACGATCTTGTAATCACTTTTACGAATGAGCCTCATAAACTCCTCCACATCCTTAAGTGACGTTTCCTTTTCATTCGACTGAGAAGGACCACCCTCAGCTACCTTGGCTTTACCCTTGGCTAATCTTTCTGCCTCTACCTCGGGTGACGTGAAGATTCTTCCGCTTCTGGTCATACCCCCTGTTCCGACAACATTATCTATAACCCCCGCTGGTTGTTCATTGATTTCAATTTTCTCACCATCGCAATATACCTCCAATCCATAAGTCCACGACACTGCTTTAGTACTCTCAAAAGGGACCGGTCCTGCTTTGGTAATTGTGATTGTTAGCCGCCTGGCAGGTGTCGTTATCGTTATTGTTTTCCTCGGAATTGTCACTGTCGCAACATCGTTCAGCTCATCACACAACGCCTCTACAGGCTTTTCAAACGCGGTTCTATCAAATTGCAAAGTACCTTCATCCATCATAGCCTGAATACCCTGCTTTAACTCATTACAACCCTCTGGCTGGGTCCAACAATCCAAGCAAAATTCATCACAACCCGGGAATACACCCCCTTTTAACAGCATGCTTTTAATCTCACCCAACGGTGTCTTCAGCTCATTGACATCCATCACTAGATTCAGATTCTCCTCTGTCAAGATGGCGTTTGCCCCGTGATTGGGCATAGGCTGTTGTATGATATTTGGACCCACCTGTCCAAAGTTAATAGCTTTGATATCCAATAGATCCTAAACTTTGTGTTTAAATGCCTGACAAGCTTCTATATCATGCCCGGGTGCCCCGGAATGGAATTCGCAATGCTTGTTGGCTTCATATCCGTAAGGGAGTACCGCCCCTGTAGGCGGTGCCAAAGTCCTCTTTTCAACCAAGTTCAACCCTAGCAGAGTCTGGAGGAGTTCGGCATACGTGGAAGGGGGTGCGTCGAACACTCTTTTCGGTCTCGCATTCTGTATCCTTCTCTGGCCAGGATTATGTCCTTGCTGCTGCTGTTGTGGTTGTTGTTGTTGCTGAGGCTGCCTCTGTTGAGGAAGCGGGATAGTGACACTAGCTATCTGTTGCGGCTGAACATACTGATTTCTTCCTCTGCCCCTGCCCCTGCCACCAAACACGGCACTAGTATCACCCTGCCGTCTACCACCAAATGCCTTTCTGGCACCTCCTGTTGAAGTAGACTCACCGGCTTGGAACCTTCCAACTTTAATCCCATTCTCGATCATCTCCCCCATAAGAATCAAATCTGAGAAACTGCTCAATGACACACTAAACAATTTTTCGTAGAACACCCCCGTAAACGTCCCAATGAACATATCATTCATCTCCCTTTCAATTAAAGGAGGATGCACCCTTGCTGCCATATCGCGCCACCTTTGCGCATACTCTTTAAAACTTTCACTGTTCTTCTGTGACAAACCCTGCAATTGGACCCGGTTTGGCGCCAGATCGCTGTTGTATTTGTAATGTGTCACGAAAGCATCAGCCAATTGCTTCCAGGTTTTGATCTGCGTGGGCTCTAGCCCCATATACCATTCAAGCGACGACCCTGATAAGTTATCCTGGAAGAAATGCATGAGCATCCTTTCGTCATCTGAATACGCGGACATCCTCCTGTAATAAGAGCGGACATGGACTTTAGGGCAGGTATCCCCTTTGTACTTGTCAAACGTGGGAGCCTTGAATTTCAACGGCACCCTCACCCCTGGTACCAAGCCCATTGTAGTCATATCCAAACCGGTGGAGTTCTGACTCACTACCCCCTTCATCTGTTCTTCAAGCATTCTAATCCTCTACACAGGATCAACTGGTCCTTCAAACCCCACACCTCTTTCAGAAAAGGCGTCTTCCTGGCGGTCTTCACCCCAATTCACATTTTCATTTCCATATCCGTCGTAACCAGTGTTGCGACCAAACCCTTGCTGATTGATCATGGGACCTCGTCCCCCGTTGCCGAAACCCTGGTTGACTCTAACAGGTCCAAACCCAGTGTTGACAGGAATCACCCCAGCACCATTCATATTACCAAATCCACCATACCCCTGGTTAGTGTTACCAAAACCGTCATAACCGAAACCCTGAGTGTTGAAGCCGAATTTCCCGTCCTGATTGACGTAATCAAATCCTTGATCATTGTAGCCGAAACCATTGTTGCCGAAACCATTACCACCATGGTTGTTACCACCGCCTTGGTTGGCGTCCCCAAATCCAACATTGTTAACAACAGTCTCATTTCCATTCCCTGTGTTGCCATTGCCAGCGCCAGCGCCATCGTTTACAACCACAACAGGTGGGGTCACCACAGGTGGAACCACAGGCGTAGGGGGCCCATCCTCTGGAATAATTTCAACGTACGCAGAATTGTGGTCATTGTTGCCATTCCCATTAGTTCGCGTCAGCAGCGGCTGTACCAAAGTCTGGAGGCTCTCCTGGCCCTTAGCAATGTTCTCCATTGCTTGCATGAACAGATTCAGCTTCTCGCAGATTTCCTGCATCTCCACTTGGACTTGATCCATGATTCTCTTTCAGTTGTTTCGGGTTGAGTAGCGGTGGAATCTTTGTTCGTCAATCCTGGACAACCCGGAGATGCAGGTGTTGCGGTGAAAATTTGATATCAAGCTATTAATTAACTTGAACCATATTTCTTTTTACAACCGGACTTTAATTTATCCAAAGGATAGGTCTAAAGAAAGAAAGAACCTTTTGCGCGATGTAACGACAACGCTTTAA